>JAXDDW010000008.1:10790000-11200000 GCA_034670385.1 Hoplostethus mediterraneus
TAGAAACTTCGGTGGTGTTCTGGAGAGATATAAAAAGAGACAACACCATACAGAGGAACAGTGGTGCGTCTGACACTCACACACACACACACGTGCACACACACACACACACACACACACACACACAGCTTTGTCTCTTCTCCACACAGCTCCATAGAGAGGTGCTAATTAACTCATGCTGTACGCCGGTTGAGTCAACACATCAGCCTCACAATAGACACGTGACCACATCACTACAACTGTTTTGTTCAATAGCATGAGCCGCCTATTTGTCTCACAGCGTGTTTTTTTTTTTTGAGTGTGTGTGTGTGTGTGTGTGTGTTTGTGCATATGTGGCTTTTTTTTTTTTTTTTTTTTTCTCTCTGGCCCCGCTGAGATTTGCACCTCCCTCTGCGTGGTGTCTCCTCTCCTCCCAGTCTGGAGGTGGTGAGGCTGAAGCAGCGCTCCTTTCCTCGGGGGGGGGCGGGGGGGGGGGGGATCCACTGAGTAACAACACAGGGCCGTTGGGCACAAAGCTGATGTCCACTCTGCAGTGGAAAACAAACACAGACAGAGGCACGCAGAGAAACACTGACATAAGGCTCCCACACAGACTCATGCATAGGGCCGCAAACAAAGAGACATCCACACGTATACGCTGAGCCGCGGTAGGGAACACACACACACATACACACACCACCCCCCCCCTCTTCCTTTCTCCTCCATGCATGCATGAAGAGATAGAGATGGGGAGCGAGGGAGAGGAAAAGAGGGAGAGGCAGCATTGATTTTTGCTTTATCGTTCCAGAAAACCCGTTTTCTTGGTGAAAACTGAGGCTGAATTATTAATATCTTCATTCAATTTTGATGCCGTTCCCTTGTTGGGAAACCGGCTTCCTGAGTGAGGCCCTGCATAACCTTTTGAACGCATGCTGGTGCTGCTGCAGCTCCTCCACCTCCACCCGTATCCACACAGCCATGTCCTTCTGTTTTTCACCCCCTCGCGCTCCCCTCCATCCTCTCTGGCCTGTGCGGGTGTGTGTGTGTGTGTGTGTGTGTGTGTGTGTGTGTGTGTGTGTGTGCTACAGAAGAATTAGGAGGGGAAGAGAGATAGAGAGGGAGAGGGAATTAGATCATGAAATGGGAACTACTGGCAGTGTGGCTAAATTGGCTAACTATAGCTAACAACATTACAGACTGTCCATCTGGGGCCTGGCCTGTCCTCCCTCTGCTCATCCTCTTTTACCAGTCACGTAAAAAGGACTCCCCCATGCCCTGGCCTGGGTGGACAAAATGTGGAAGGGGGAGTCAACGGAGAGTAAAGAGAAGTTGTGTATGTTGTAACGGGTTGGATGGTGACCACGTTGGCAGGACAGCCAGCATCGTACATGCTGGTGAGAATTACAGGTTCAGTGCTCCAGTCACTATCTCCATCATCTGAATGATCATTTAACGATAATCCAATGCGGCAATTCCCATCCATGTATAGGCTCATAACTGGCAAACCAACTCTAGAGGCTTTCCTTTATTTTGATCAGTTGTCAGAAATGGAAGTGTTGAAGAAAGCAGCCAGCACACTGTACTGTATAAAGTCTGTTAAATCCTCTCCTACTGCAGTGCCTCCCTGCTGTCTCTGTGTCCACAACTGGCAGCTAGCCTGGGTAGGAGGCCAGCGCCAGCAAATCTGTGCTAGAGCACCTATACTGACCCCGCAGCTGCTGGACACCATGTGTGCCCAAGAATGTGGGCACTGGGCAGATGCTATGAGGGAGGCAAGGAAGGAGGGATGTTGCAGGAGAGAAAGACAGAGGTAGAAAGTCGAAGCAGAAGGAGAACGTTTACTTTCTGGTCAAGCTGCAAAACTGGAACCTCATGATCCACAGATGATAGTGTTCACCTAAAAAGTTGAAACTGAACCTTTGCCTTAACGTCATTGGAGACCTTATGTGCAAAAGGAACTTGGGTGTAGTGTGGAGTTGACATTGCAGGTAGAAGCCCAGAAGAAAGAAGGAATGGATGTAATGCTGGAGAGAATGAAGGATGATTCTTTTTAAAGGAGGATTTGGAAGACCAAAGGATGGATGGAGGTATATATAGGGTTGATATGGACACGGATGGATAGTAAAAGGGAAGAAGGTATGACAGCGAAGAAGACAGGAACAGAAGAGAAAGAAAGTAGAAGAAGCGAAAGAATGAAAGAAAAGGGATAATGGCCAAGGAGTAATAGCACAAGGCTCCTAGGCAAAGATGAAATATTTGCAATTCCACTGGGTCCCTGGGCTGCAGGCTCTCACTCCATTTGTATGGAAATGAGTTTGTCTTTCTTTTTCTGAGCGCAGAGGAGACCAAAGGGACGGAGGGAGGGAGGGAGGGAGTGAGGGAGGGAGGGGTGGAGACGGAGGGGAGGTGGGCAAACTGACTGACTGTCAAGGATATTGCGATTCCTGCCAATGCTGTTGGAAGGCTCGGGCCCTGGTTGTTTCTCTGCGGCACATATGGATAAAATAAATCTATGTGTTTATGACAGACTGATCTATGCGCCAGTCGCACTGGGAGCCAGTTTGCTTTTTGTAAAGCCCTTTGTCTGTTATTGACAATTTTTCACACTACTCTCTCTCTCCTCTCTTTCCCTCCTCTCTTGTTCTTTCCACCTCTGTCTGCCTCCTCTCTCTCTCTCTCTCCCTCTCTCCCTCTCTCTCTCTCTCTCTCTCTCTATCAGTGCCATCCTCCCATCCAGGCCCACAGCTGGGACTACTCTGATCCTGGGCCCAGGCCTGCTTTCTGCCAGATAATTAGCAGATGTTGTGGAAGGCCTCTGTTTTGCTATTTTCAGCTTCTCCTGTGTGTGTGTGTGTGTGTGTGTGTGTGTGTGTGTGTGTGTGTGTGTGTGTGTGTGTGTGTGTGTGTGTGTGTGTGTGTGTGTGTGTGTCTTGGTCTGTGTCTGTCTGTGTGTTGGGGCGATGGATGATGCTGCCACTCATGTATTCATGGCCAGCTGCTCATTTCTGCTACCCTGGGTGAGTGGGGAGAAGGCATGCCATCTCTGACACCCTCGACTTCTCTCTATTTCTACCCGCCTCCCTCACTCCTTCCCTCTCCCTCTCCCTCTCTCTCTCTCTCTCTCTCTCTCTCTCTCTCTCGCTCTCTCTCTCTCTCTCTCCCCTCCTTCTCCTTTCCTTTCTGAGTCACGGCCGCCAGCCACAAGTCTGCGTTGGTCTGAGTCATGGCTCAGCTCTCGTGAGATGGGCCCTGCTGTCTGTGAAACCACAGACATAAGATATGAGGAATGGGAAATGAGAGAACAAACATACAAACTTACATACACAAACACTCACACGTATACACCCCCACACGCACACACTCACACACACACACAGTTTTTTTTTTATTACTTTATTGCAGGTTTTTACATTACAAGTTATCAGATTCATCACTTGTTTCATTCATCCTGCCACATTTCTACATTTTTACTACGAACAGTAGTAAAAATTGAGTTCTGATGATATCAAGTGTTAGTGCTTCACATTTACTTTCATGTAATTTATGGCCTGAGTGCTTGCTGTATTCTGAGATTGTTTCCATTAAGTTTGGTAAAGATAAACTTAAATAAACTTTTCATGGAAGCCAACACTACGTACAATCTCAAACATAAACGGCCACAGCACTCGGTCAAAAGCTTTCTCTGCATCTAGCGTTAGAAGTAAAATGTGTCATTTTTCTGTGCATAGTCTATTATATTTAGAGTCCGTCTAATATTATCGTAATCCATCGTAATATTTCTGCCTATGTCATTAACTTCTCCACTTCCTCTGTGCGTATCCTATCCAACTCTTTGTATTTGTTTTTTAGTCATTTTAAACTGTAATTCCTTTGTATTTTTTTGTTTTTCTTCCAAAAGTTGTATTTGTTGTTCAAGTGTCTTCTGTTTTTGTTGTTTTTGTCTTTTCTTAAATGCAGAGTATGCTATTATGTGTCCCCGTAAAACAGCTTCAGCTCCCTCCCATATAATAATTGGATTAGTGTCCCCGGTATCATTTATCTATATTATATTCTTTAAGTATATTATTTATCACACACACAGGGTTATATGGTTATATTCTTGTACCAGCAACCTTCTGGGATGAATCGGCTTTTGTCTCACACCGACGGTTGGCTGCTGCAATGAAGTTACCTGTGGCCTTGTGAGGTTATGGCACAAGACAGATATAAAGTCTCCACACAAATGATCGACTGTGTTTAGAATCTCTGCTATCAGCTTTAAGTTTAGGCTCATATGTAGCAGACTTGATGAGTGCTTGTTGTATATGTACATATATATATATATATATATATAGGTTGCATTCAAGCTGCGTTCAGAGACCAGAAATGCACTGTTTCTGTTGTGTTATGTTGCTGAATGACTCACTGCTGTTGTAACACCCTCAGCGTTGCTCTTTGATCCCCACTGAGACCTACTATGTGTGTGTGTGTGTGTGTGTGTGAGAGAGAGAGAGAGAGAGAGAGAGAGAGAGAGAGACAGAGAGAGAGATTATATGTGTGTTGTGTGTGCGGTTCATGCCTAACATGAGAATGAAGCTGGAAATTGTCTGATGGGAATAGGGATTGGAACGGCTGTTAGTGTAAGTAGCCTAATATCGTAGTCTGTGGCACAGCAAAGCAAACACTAGAGGGGTTTTAGGTTATAAAGCCGCTACCATTCACAGTATCATCTCTAAAGCAGAAACTGAGGAAGCTTTTCCAACTCAAGATCAAAGCACTCTACCTTGCTGATTAGGATGCAGGGCAGCTCAACTTTCAGATGTTGTTACACCATTCCTACATAAGAGGATTATGGAACTGACTTGTTAAACTAGACAACAAAACCACAATAACTAAGGATCAAAATAACGAAACCTATTTTGAACTGAAGAGAGGCATCCATGCATGACATAAATAGATTGGAATAGCTTGTAAAGATTCCTCTCACTGAGAAAGTTTCTAGGTGGAGGTTCAGAAATAAAAGTTCAGAAAAGGATGAAATTGTTTTCCTTTGGTGGGTATATTTTAAATCTAAATACCCATATACTTCCCGGTGTCCCTCTCCCCTCATCAGGCCCCATTCCAATATAAATCTCCCACACCGGTCAGTGGCCTTGCCTTTTGAGGTCAGCTCTTTCTAGCAGCCTGCACCCCAGTTCCACAGCCCAATGCAATCCCCCCATTGCCCTCGGTACTCTGGCCAAAGGCCTGAGGCGATGGTCAAGAGCTATTGATCCTGGGAGGTGAGAGTTCACACTGGGGCAGCTTTGCCAGAGGTCAAAGGTCAAAGCTGAGTGGGTCAAGTGAGATTGAACGTGCCCGCCTTGTTGCCAGGAGCCATGAAGGTCAGCCTGGCCCAGTTCATTCCCTGACCCTGCCTGGTCAATAGTGCCTCACGTCCATCAATTGAACTGTGATTCGTCATTAGATTTTTTAATTCGTACGCTGCGATTATTATTCCCTTGAAGATAGAGAGGCATACAGATGCACATGATACTCCCTGGGATTGATTTTGGATGGCAATCATCTTGACCTGCAGGCAGGGGGCCAGCTAGGGATTGGTCTTAGTCAATAGTGAACAATGGTTGCTGATTTGGTGTTGTTTTCAGTGTATCCCCCCTACCAACTCAACTACATAGCTCATCAACTGGGTCAGAAGGCCAATTGTAGCTTTGCATGGATAGACACTTTTCATCAAAACCTGCATGGAGGCATAGCTCAGCGTGATGAAACCCTCTGTGTGGATGGATATTACAAATACTGACTCTAGAATTTACTTCGGAGTCTGGAGTTCCTACAGTTCCAGCTGAACTCCGATCAGATTTAGGATTTTGTGCACGTCTGGATTAGGAGCTAAATTAGAAATGTGTTCGCTCTCTGGGCCGACACAGGCAGCTCAAACTCCCTCAGAAAAGCTGGGATGTCATTTGTATTCTGTTGGAATTCTCTGGCTGTTGGAGACGACTCCCGGTACACGCGCGCACGCACACACACACACACACACACACACACACACACACACACACACACACACACACACACACGGAGAGAGGAGTTGGGGATGCTCACACAGAGCTGTTAGCTTTGGCATGGACTGAGGGAAGAGAGGCCGGAAGGAGGAGGAGGAGGCGATGGGGGTGGGTATATTTGGGGAGAAGAAGAACAAAAAAGAAAGACAGACATATAAAAACGAGGGAAAAAGGGGTTGCAACAATTTTTATAGACGGATATTTGAAAACAAAGGCAAGAGGAAAAAGTGTCATTGATTTGGAAGGAGAAAAGCAACCTAATGGGGACCCTTTAAACACAGGGCTTCACCATCACGTCACTGAAGACTGCAGTGAGAAAATGAGCTTCCTGGATCTATATTATCTGCTACATTACCAATAATAATATCAATATAATATGTGGTACTTCTGGCTTGTACATTCAGACACACATATGGACATCCCCTCTCCTTTTCTCTCCCTCTCCGAATCTTTTCTGTTATTTTTTTTTTTTTACCATCGTTTCTCATTTCTACTTGTGGCCCCCCTCTTTTCTCTCTCTCTCTCTCTCTCTCTCTCTCTCTCTCTCTCTCTCTCTCGCTCTGCCTGTCACTGCGAGGTGTGTGTAGGCAGCATTGTGATAGGAATAGATGTTCCCCCTAAGCGAGACCTGCAAAAGCCATTTGAAAAAATCAGCTTAATGGAGAACAGTAGGTAAGGAGTGGGCAGCTTGTGTTTTGTTTTTTTTCAAGCCTTTTTCTTCTTTTCTTTCTTTGCTGCTCCCACTGTCTGTCATTTGCTCCAGATCTCTGTGTTTTGCTCCTTGCCTCCATCTCTCTCTTCCTCTGCTTCCTTTCTCTCTCTGTGCCTTTTCTCTCTCACCCCCCCTCTACCTTCAACTCTGCACTTGTCTTCCTCCCCTCCAAATGTTTCTCTCTCAGGTGGCACACCGCCTCCCCCCCCCCCATACCTTCCCTCCACCTCCCTCACTTTTCTCTCTCTCTCTCTCTCTTCCTCACCCGCCCCACCCTCCCCGCCTGCCCTCTCTCTGTCTATCTGTGTCTATCTCTCGCACTCTCCACCCCCTCTCTCCGCTCTGTTTTTCTTTCACTTTCTTTCTTTTATCTGGGCGCACATTCCTCTCCTCCCACACTCGAAATTCTCACTAAATGATTCCAAGTGTCTGGGCCCCGTGCCTCCCTGAGCAGGCAGTACAGCCACCACACACACACACACACACACACACACACGCACATGCACGCACACAGACACACACACACACACACACAGACAGATACACGTAAGCACACACAAGTACAGTTCTGGGTGCTGCAGAAATGGGATAACAAAGTAAACAAAACGAGACAGAGAAGGGGTGGGAGGGGGGCTGCAATAGTTTGTTCTACTCAGCAAAGAGACTGACGCCACCAATTAACTCTCCATCCATACGTACGACCAGCCAGCTTTATTTATTTCATGTCCCTGTCTGTTGTACTCCCCAATACTCCCTATTGCCTAGACACACTATCTTCTCCAGTCTCGGTGAGCCCCGGGTCTCTGTAATTGGACGGTTTCATCCCAGAACGCCTCGTACCCGTTTGGGAAAAAAAAGGGAAATGACGTGATTCATAGCTCAATATTTGCACAATTGCATTCTCTAAAACGTTGATGTGTTGTAAATAAAGAGCTACACAGCTAGCTAAAAACTTTAATAATATTTTATGGCGAGTTTTATTTTTGTCACATCACATTAAGTGTCACATTGTTCAGTTGCAGAATAAATAACTGAAATAATGATGAAACAATGATTCTTTTCTCCGTCTTGCATCATGCTCCATCCCTCCAGACTGCTGTTTTCTGCTGCCTGTTTCTGTATTCTTTGAGACATCAATAATTCAGGCCTGAAGTTGAGGATGAATTATTCACATGCTGATGTCAGACATAAGTGCACTGCGCTCATGTTACGGGCCTGCACCCCACTTCGAAATGTACTTAAGAAGATGGGGTACCTCGTCAAGTTATATTTAAGCTACCCTCCCGCCCTCTTTCTTTTCCAACTTCTCTCCCTTTCACCTCCCCGCATTCTTCTCCCCCATCAGCCGTCCCATTTTCAGTCCCTTCACACGCATTCAATTCTCTTTTCTTTCTTTCTTGTCACCTAGATTACATGCATGTAGAGCGAGGCGCTTCTGTTTGAAAGAGACAACACAGGGACAAGGATAAGTAGTGGTGGCTGAAAAAGGGATTTCGCTGCCTATCCTCTCAGCGCACAATGCACGCCAACAATCCTACAAACTAATCCCATCGCTGCTTAAAACTCGGGGTGTAAAAACATTGGGGGAGCCAGCAGGCAGGCAGGCAGGCAGGCAGGCAGACAGACAGACAGACAGGCAACATTCTGTCAATCCACACTCATTTTCTCTTCTTTCTTTCTTTTTCTCTGTTTCTCTGTCTCATTCTTGCTCTATCTGTCTGTCTCTCTCTCTCTGTCTCTGTCGCTTTCTCATTAAAACAGTGCAGTGTGTGAGTCATAGGCTATTACTGTATTATCTAGCCTCTGGGTCTATTTAGACACACACTGTCTCCTTAACGACTGTTCACATAAATCATTTGATTCAGCATGACGCTAATTAGGATTTGTCAATACTATTAATCTGCTCATCCTGCCCTCATGTGGATCTGAATATCTCAATGAGTATGTGGACCAACAGCTGATAAAATATCACCTGCTCCCTGGCCAAGTCAAACAGATGATACGCAGGGTGGCGTAGTGAGCAGAGGACCCAGGTTGGCTTAGCGCTTTTTCTGTGACGCTTTTTCTGTGACGCAGTTCCTGTGCCGGTGAACAACAATCTGGAGCTGAAGCATTACGTACGTTATATTTTCTTGCAAAACTAAAAAGCGCGATGTGTCCGTCTCGTCTATTTGAAAATAGAGGTTAGCTAGCACAGGCAGTGGCGATTGGCAAGCGACATTATCATCCAGACCAACAGCTTTTTGGTGTCTGATTGGAACCAACTTTGCGGCCCGAGAGGTGGGAATGTGCAGAACGGTTCGAGAGTAGGCCCCCGACTCCGGCACGCGTTGGTGGAAAAACGTTAACTTATTCCCCACCAGCTCCAAGAGGGATGTTCTGCATTCTGACTTCTCTGTGGAAGCGAACACAGAATTTCCCCAGAGGGATCAATAAAATACTGTGTTGTTACGTTACATTATGATATGGCGGATATTAATATGTGGGAATATTGGGATGGAATATAGTAGCAGATAGATAGATGGACAGATTGATTGAGCCAAACTCACAATAGCATTGTATTAGTTGGAAAAGTAGAGACAAAAAGAGACAAATAGAGCTTGATAAGGACAACAAAAACACAAGCAAAAGATGCAGCAGAGCAGAAACTGCCTGAGACATGAAAAGCCCCAAAATCTGCCTAGCCCAGGTTAGATGCTTCTCTGATGTGATGGTGTTGGAGTTTTCTCATTCGGAGAACTAGGTTGAAATGTACTTTCCTCCACAGACGTGTGCAGATCTCCAGGGAGTGGGCTGAGGTGTGACAGAGCCAGACATTAAACAGAAGCTAGGCCAGGTTCGAGGGGCCAGGCGTGGGAGACAGGCGAGAGCCTGTGGGATAGAGCCCTGTGTAGGCACCAACTTAACCTGCCCCCCTCCCCCTCATCTCCAGTCCTATCTGCTCACCCACGCACTCTCCTCCATCCCCACTCCCCCTCTCTCCTCTCCTCTATTTTCTCTCCATTGTATTCATCACCCTCTGCCCACACTGTTAACTGCATGCGGAGACAGAGAAAGAGCTCGGCTTGTGTTTTGCTAAAAAGTGACATATAAGAATGCATCGCAGCGCTCCCCCTGATTGCTGGCATTTCCATTCCACACCGAGGCCAATTTTAAGTGGCCTGTACTCCTCTAAACACCATCAGTAGACATATACACAGACAGTCAGGGAGGAGGGAGGGTTGGTAATCAGTCCCAGGCCAGTGTTTAGTAAATGCACACAGCCAGAGGTGAGAAGAGGCAACCCTGTCAAAGCCAGGGGTATGTGGATCCCCAGAGGAAAGACATGGCATGGTCCTGGAGCGACTGGGTTGAGAGGGGGCGTTTTAAAATGAGGGAAAAGTCATTTACACTGGCCTTCTCTGAATTTTCAATATCAGTCCAACTGAGCAGGTTTTTTATTCTTTGCTGCTGCAATGACCATGTTTTTTTGTTAGGGTTTTTTAGCGTATAACAGGTATACACGTGCTGATCAAAATGAGTTTCAATCTGACATCTAAACCATGAAAATACTGTCAAGTGATAAGAAAAACACATGAAATCATCAATTTATTGACAGTTATTTATTGAGTTACAATGAGCAACAATAAAAAGATTGTAAGTGGAAGCAGTCAGTCTGGAGACGTTTCGGCTGACTGGACAGGAGAACTAGGTAGGATGAAGACAAGCACTTGGCTTTTCTTTATTCAGTCATGGTTTATCGCTCTGTGGCGCTGAATAGACGACCTCTTCCCAAATCCCCGGGACAAAGACACCTAAGTCAACACACGAGACAGAAGAGCAGGAGTGACTTAAAGAGCAAGAGAACAAGGGGGTCTTTTTTTTTTTCTACTGAACTCCAGACTCCAGTGTGAGCCCACTCTAATGTGAAGGTCATGCAGAAAGTGCTTGCGCTGTGAGTTAAAGACCTGTGGTTGATGTGGTCAGCAGTTACTCCTCCTCCTCTAAACCAAACACAAAGTGAGTCAGTGAGCAGTGAGTGCTCTGTACCAAGGGGACAGTACCCCTTTCTCTCTGCTCTGCTGCGTTCACAACACAGGGGTTTTATCACAGTCATCACCTCAAAAGAGCATTGTTCAGCCGTGCCGCTTCCTCAACTTCACTTTCTCTCCTTTCTGTTGCTATTTATACTGTGAATTTGTTGGTGTTGCTATTCTTTCATGTGCACTCACTGGCCGGTGATTAATAAAGGCCTGTTAAAATAGTCTCTCCCTGGGTAGATGCGTCAGCATAACGGCTGCACAGATTATCATCTCCCATAGCCAGAGGGAGAGAAGCAAAGGAGGAGAAAAGGTCAGAGCCAACAGGAACGGGCCCTGAGCCACAGGTTGGTTGGGTTGGGTGAGACCTGCTTTGTTGTTACCGAGTCCAAATTTAGCACAAGGCTCAGGAAATACCCTGAAGAGCAAATGTTTATCTTTACTATCCCTGACTGGCTCCCCTGTCGCTCGTGATTACGTATCGGATCCTCAACAGTACGTCACGTCTGCTCCCGCTGCCCTCTGCCTTGCCAGGCAGCCGCTCATGTGCTGCAATCCCCCGTCTACTGGCCCAAGGCTGTTTCAACTCCGCAGAGTGTCTCTACTGGGCTAAATGTGTGTGTGTGTGTGTGTGTGTGTGTTTACGTGTTTGTGTGTGTGTATCGTGGCCAGTGTCCAGTTCTGCCCCCAGCATCCCCCTGTATAGCCAATGGCAATACACTGCACCGCACCGCCTCGACCCCTGAGAGTTCCCACAGCACAAACACTGGACCAGAGGGGAAAGGCAGGGCACACACAGGATCCACATTTGTTTATCAGGCACATTAACTCGTGTGTGTCTACTTGTGTGAGTCTGCGCGTGTATGCGTGCGTGCGCGTGTGTGTGTGTGTGTGTGTGTGTGTGTGTGTGTGTGTGTGACTCTGATCCCTGTCAGGGCTTTTAGCCAAGCCTGCGGCAGGTCCAGCAGCAAAACTCATAAAACTCTAGATGTCTTTCCCGGCTGTATGCCATCTGACTGGCATACAGAGAGAGAGAGTGGGGCGGGGGGGCAGATCTTTGCCTCATTGTTGCCGTTAATTTTTCTCTCCAGTCAGATGGTAGCAGGCCGGCTGTCAGCACAGGGCCCCCCCGGTTACAATCTGGGTCCATAAACGGGATGGCAGTTGCACTACAGAGTGACGCAACTAGGATAGGACACCCAGCTGACCAGGGCACACAGACGCACAGACCTGCATCAGCGAGATGTCACCGCCCTGAAGGCCAGACGTCACAGAGCCTCGACGCAGCCAGCGGACACCTCTCTTGACATGCCAATACCACGCACGCACACACACACACACACACACACACACATGCACACAAAAACACACACAGGGAAGCACACGTACACACACAAACCCACATCTCATAGAGTGAAATACCAGGCCCTGTCCCTGTCTGAGGGGAGAAGAACGATGGAGTGGAAACATAAACACAAAAA
Source organism: Hoplostethus mediterraneus (assembly GCA_034670385.1). NCBI lineage: Eukaryota > Metazoa > Chordata > Actinopteri > Trachichthyiformes > Trachichthyidae > Hoplostethus > Hoplostethus mediterraneus. The sequence continues at coordinate 10,802,239 of JAXDDW010000008.1, forward strand.
TCAACCATACTGAGAGAGTATGACAAAACTATTGGAGGAGGGAATATAACTCACTTTGTTATGACACAAAACAACAGACGGGGTGAAGAGAAAACATACAAAACTTGGGAATGAGAGACAGGAAAATGTTCAAATGAAAGGTAAACAAAGTCCGGCAGCTAGAATAACATCCACAGCAGTTCCTTGACCGTACGTCTGCTCCTCCGACAAGAGCCTGCAATATCAATTTATGTTAGCAATAAAAAGTGGCTCTCCAAAAAAAAAAAAAAAAAAAGATTGAAATGAACCTTAAATAGGAATAGAAATCATTACACATTGAGCACATTGATGAACTAATAGCATTTACCAGCTTTCCTCTTTACCAGTGCTGTTGAAATATGAAATAGGTATCTGCTGTGGCGTCTTGAGCGCCTGCTGAACGGAGGGTTTTGAATAATGGCAAGGGCTATTTTTGTTGGACAGGGACCAAGTTTGTCCATTTGGGGGTGAGATATGGGTGACAGCTGGGCCTCCCACAGAGCTCTAGCTAACAGAAAGCGCTGTGATGTTTCCACTGTCATAAGACTCACAGGACCAACCCACCCATTCGGACAGCCGAGTCTGCCCAGCAACAATTAAAGCTGAAATGTATGCTGGCACACAGGCCGTGTCATTTACCATGCATTGCGATCTCTCCGGATTGATTGGAACAAAATCAATGTTGTTCAGGGACTGACTGCTACCATTTATAGAGTTGTCAGTGCAGGCTTCCTGTGCAGGGGAGCGGCATGGTGGCGATGGCTGTGTGGAAGGTTTGTTTAAGGCTAGGGCCCTGTGTGTGTTGACACAGCTGCCAAGGGGGTGGGGAAGGGTTGAGGGAGACAGGGAAGTTTGGGTGAAACTACCTTGAGCTTCGGGGTCAGCGGTAATGATGGCGAGATGGAATGATGATGACGGGTGAAGGGGAAGTGGAGATGTGTGTCTGGGATGGACTCTCAGAACATGGTTTTGGTCCGTAAATTTACGATGATGACTGCTGACGTGAAGTGCAGACAAAGTCTGTGTGTCTGTTTATATGTATGGCCTGTGTGTGTGTGTGTGTGTGTGTGTGTGTGTGTGTGTGTGTGTGTGTAGAGAGCACCATAGTAGTGTAGACTAGTAGCAAGGAAGCAGAGCAGAGACTGTTTTCATCATTATCAGCATTCATCCCTCAGGGTGACCCCAGGCTCTCTCATCAGCAAACTCTGTGTTTATATGTGAGTGTGTAGTGTTTGTGTGTCTGTGTGTGTGTGTGTGTGTGTGTGTGTGTGTGTGTGTGTGTGTGTGTGTGTGTGTGTGTGTGTGTGTTGTGTGTGTGTGTGTGTATGCCTGTGTGTCAGCGAGTTGTTTGTCCTCATCAGGATTAAAGGGTTTTTCAGTGAGAGGAAGCTTTAACGCTACTTAACCCGTGTTGCCTTAACCCTGCAGCCAACGACCTTTGCCTGTTCTCAATCCTCATGCTTCCTGTCTCACGCAACACAAATATTCCCAGAAGATGTAAAAATATACTAGAGATACCTTGGAATACTTTACTTTTTTTCATTTTAGGTGATAACGGCCTAATGGTGAAAACATATTCCTCCAATCTGAACCACATTAAGTCTTACATGAAGGTTGAGACGCAGCAGAACAGTCCAATAGCACCTTGTTACGACTGAAAGGCTGTTGGCTACCGCTGAAGACGAGATTCTGTCTTCTTCTTAGATGACGTAACGGCTCTTCATTATGCTCACACACACACACACACACACACAATACAGAGAAGGGAATCTTGCAGTCAGAGGAGTCAGATGATAGCTGATCCAAATACCAGGGGGCAGAAACTCCAGCAGTGGAAAGACCAGTCAGGCCCTACACGCTTACATAACGTCACTAGCGGACAGCTGCATGTAGTAGACCAAAACACATAAAGCCATCTTGCCAAATGAAGATGACAGACAATCACGTTGTTTTGTAGCCTGCAAACATGTAAAGGTCAAAGTATTCATTAGTAGTAAACAACAACTGTTATACAGCATGCTAATACTGTATTACTTTGCTAATTGCCATTAAACTGGCACGAAAGCTCATAAATCACAATGTTATTGCAACACTTCAGGGAAGAAGTCACAAGGAGTACACAGTGCCTATTAGGAGCTTATGATCTGTCATTAAGCAGGCATAAAAGCTGAATAGGCCCCGTAAGTCACAGTGTCATTGCCTATTGTTCATGAAGAATGACGCCATTATAAAAGCACTAGATGAGAGATTATACAGGACAAAACAGCAAACGAGCTCTCACCAGTTTAAGTCATCGGTTGTTACAAGAGCATCTTTACTGGCTTATAAACACATTGGTCTTTTTTTTAAGATGTTTTTTTGATTTCTAAAGTGACACACGTCAAGGTGCCTATGTAATTATCCTCCCATAATCTTTGCTGATAATAGGCATCAACAACAGCATCATAATCCACCGTAGAGCTATAGTTCAAAGTCTTGATTATAGCCCTGCAACGTACACCCCTTGAGATAGTGGCACTAACCTATGGTTCAATTTCATTTACCAATACGATATTAAATATATGAAAACAGCAATGGCGTTGTGGGACTTGAATTATTGCTCTCAGTCAAATTAGCCTCTGGAAACTAATGTAATTATTTAGCACTTCAGTGGGTCGTAGAGGTGGGGGGGGAGCGGCATGCTCGAGCTGACATGATTTCATGCAGAAAATTTATTCTACTGTCAATATCATTTAGATCTGTCCGGGTGAGCACTGGAGGCGGCAAGGAGGGGTCACAGATTGCAGCTCAATCATAATGACTTCGTCCTCAATCTTCACTTATTTGATGCTGAGACCATGCCTGTGTCTGTTGGGTGGTGTGTGTGTGAGGGAGAGAGAGAGAGAGAGAGAGGGGGTAAAAAAGAGAGAGAGAAAGCAAAATGGGAAATTAAATTAACTTGATATGAAACAAATGAGAAACCGAAGTTTGACCTGATTTCCTTCTAGTGACAATGATGTTTTGAGTTAGTGATGCTTGAGGGATTTTCATATGAGTGAGAATGAGTATTATTATGACAGCGCTGATCTTTACAAATCTAAATATGCCTTTTAAGCTTAGTTGAAAGCAGTTTAAGACATTTATGAGGTATTTACTGACAGCTGTAAGGAAAGATCAAATCGATCTTTATTCTCCATCTCACAGTTTCATCTCTGAGTGGTCAGTGCCACTCCTCTCATCCCACCCAAGATAACATCTCTCCAAATCTTTTCCATTTCAGGCTCGAACTCTATTTGAACCCACGCCTTAGCAGAAACAAAGATATAATATCAGAGAGAACGACAGAGAGAGAGAGAGAGAGAGATTTTCATTCAGACAGAGTGAACAGTGTCTGGGGTGGATTTCTTTGGACCGGGACCAGGAAAACATCTGTAGTGATCTTTGTGGTTTGTGAATTCAGGGCTGGCCACAATGGATGGAGAGAGAGAAGCATCGGTGGAGGATGGAAGGAGCGAACACGAGACAACCCCAAACTCTGTCACAGCAGAGGCTGTGCATCCGAGAGAGTAAAGAAAATGAGGGAAAAACAGTAAGAGACAAAGTACAGACAGGTACTGAACAGATCGCTCAGTGAGGTGTGAGAGAAGGCCTTCTGTATAATTTGCATTTTTCTGCATGGAGCGTTAAAAATCTCAAAGCGGGTATTTGCATTCTGTTTACAATCATTTGTAAAGGCAATTCAGGAATAACAGTTATAGTTCCTCCTGTGGAAGAAGAATGTTTAGTGTCCATTATAGAAAAAGAGAAAAAACATTTTTCCATTCGTCCGATTGTGAGAATGTCCCAGACTGTGCATTCCTCCACTTAAAGTACATGTTAGTAAGGTAGTAATTAATGTGTCTGTGCAAGTGTTTATATGTGTGCATGTACGTATGTGTGTGTGTGTGTGTGTGTGTGTGTTTGTTCCCTCAGGCTCAGTAAGTGTCCTCACCATGATGTCTCCTGCAGAGTACAAGGAGGGATGGAAGGAAGGAGACAGAGACGAGTGGAGTGAGACAGGAGGTGGAGATGAGATACCGTTGAAAGAGTGTACAGTATGAGCCCCCGGGCTGTCCTATAAACAGACAGGACTCGGCACGCCACGCGATTCTGTTACAGCCCTGCTAACGCTGGGAAAATACACAGAGAGTTACTCAACTAAACCGTACCTGTCATTTGGCCCTTCCCACAGCTGAGAGTAAGACAGATGATAACAGAGTTTATATGTTATAAAGCTGCTTATAAAGCTGCTATCCTAACCTGGAGTCCAAGTAGGTACTGGGCACGTGGCTTCAAAAACACCTGGGATAAAGGTATCCTATTAACAAAACAAACTAAATAGAAGTTCAGACTTTGTAGTGGAAAGAGGAAAGGTCATTAAATCACTGCCTAAGGAATAAGTACTGTCGGTCTCAAAGACAAGACAAATTGTAATGAATTAGGAGGTCCTGAGGGGAAAAGGTGGGGAACTGCTATAAACCAAAAGAAGGTGCGACTGTATCCAACTTAGTTCCTCTTTGTGTTTCTGTTTGACATAGCTGCGTCTCTATTTGCTCTCCAGAGTATCAACTTTCTCTTTCGCACAATGTGCCAAATTATTCTGTCTCTTAGTGCCCATAGACTAATAGAGTGCCACGCACACCCACAACATGCACAGTAAAGATTGACAGATTAAAAAAAAAGAAATCTCCTGCTATCACAAGTACACTGAAACACACAAACAAAGTACAAAGCAAATGTTGGTTCAGTGGAATATGTACTGTACATGCAGTCGACTACTTTCTGGTCTAATGCTCCTTGGTGTTGTTGAGTGAATTCATGGAATTGGCACTGCAGGCACCAGGGTATACTTTGGCTCCAAAGAGTGGGCTATTTGTAAATCGTACCATCAAATTTATACTCAGAGCATCACCTCTCCATTTCATTCTCTCACTGTCTTCCTTTTCTCGTCTCTCTGTTTTCTTTCCTCCTTCCTCCACCTACACCGATCCCATTTTATTCATGACATGCTGTATAATATAACAATCCAGGTCCTTGACTGCGAGAGCGGCTGTAAGAGCTTCTCCGTTAAGCAGGACCCCGGTTAGGGTCGAGTCCGTCGTCCACACTGTCCGCCGTCTCTCTCTCGCCTACCAGCCAATGGGAGTCCTACTAGTGGCTGTGGCCGGGCCTGCGTCACTGGAGGGCTGAGATAGCAGTGTAAATGTCAGAGGAATTAGCTGCCTCACCGGCGCCCACGGAGCCCTGGATGACAATAGGTGGGAGAGGAGAGGGCGACGGGTACAGTAGCTGCAGCATCCCTAAGCCTGACGAATCCACGTCCGCTCTCAGCTCAACTCTATCTCTCTCTCTCTCTTTCTTTCTCTCTCTTTCTTTTTTTTTTTTTCTTGCTAACTCACTTTCTTACTTCGCTTGCCCTCGCTTCCTTTCTCATTCTTTCTCCTTCCCTCTTTCTCTCTCTGTATCACTGTCTCGCCCACCTTGCCTCTGCCCGCAAGCAGTTTGGAGCAGATTATAGCCCTGCCACCCCCACTCGCCCATATACACAAACATTCACTCTGCCGCTGATGTACGCACGCACACGCACGCACACACACACACACACACACACACACGCGCGTACACACAAACACACTCGGAGACTTTGTGCAGCTTTCGCCACCTACGGCGCCACTACATCATCCTCTCCCAGCGGCATCGTAGCATGACCTTGTTCGGAACATCCTGCCCGGTCCAAACGCAGTCAGACGTGCCAGCCGAATAACCAAACATAGGCATTATCAAAATGAAAGAGAGGCTGCTGCACCACTGACCATTATGGATAAGGAAAGTGAAACATGTTTACTATGTGGGTGAACCACAAGGCAAAGCAGTGATTGGATATCAAACGGGATCATGCTGTTTTTGTAATCACATGTTTACTATGTTACGTGGTAGGAAAAGGAAACGCGCAATTAAAACCCATGGACTCGCATGTAATTGTGGTCGCACATTTTGTCAGAGATAAATGAACGCTCTTTAGGTAAAAAAAAGAATGTGTCCTAAAACACTATCATACAATTACACTCTCCTTTTTCATCTGTTCTCTGCACAATGCATGAACGATACTTCGACTAAACCATGGGAAAAACATGTCAGTATAAAGTGATACCCTTTCTCTGTAGCCTGTTGTATGTGCATCTTTAATGTCTTTATTGACTTGAAGCTTCACCTGGAGTAAGGAAAACACTTTTAACATGTAAGTGTCCTTTTTTTGACAAGCGATAATAATCTTTGCTCAGTGCAGAGGAGAGGGGCACTGGGTGGATTTTGGGAGGAGGCTTTTGAGTGTGTTTGTGTGTATGTGTATGTGTATATAAGTGTGTGTGTGTGTGTGTGTGTGTGTGTACATAAGCGTGCAAGTTTCTGTTTGCAAATGTGTATGCATGAGCTCCTCTTTGTTCTGTCTGCCATTCTGGCCCCTGTGTAGTCGGTGTGCGCTACACACTGTAAGGCTGAATGGGGACTGCGTGGGCCTGACCTGCGCTCTCACCGCCCACCACTCACATACACACATAGCCTGGGCAACTGCCTCTTTTTTAGCCTGCAAGCAAAGCAAATAAGTGTGTGTGTGTGTGTGTGTGTAAGTGTGAGTGTGTGGGTGGGTGTGTGCGGGTAGTATGTGCGTGTGTGCATTTGCAGGGTGCAAGTCATCCCCTCCTTTTCCCTTAGTCTCTCTCTCTCTCTCTCTTACTCTGTGTCTCTCTTTCTCTCTCTTTCTGTCTCTCTCTCTTTCTATTAGTGTTTCTACATCCTCCTCAGGGGACAGCGGGGACTGCAGCTGTCCCTATGACAACCTTAGTTCTACTGTCAATCAGCAAAACCGCCTTATTCTCCTTGGCTTCCATTCTATAGATACAGCCTCCTTAGTTTTGACAGGTGTACAGATGGCATGTCACACAGGCATAGAGCTACAACATACAAACAAATACACGCTGCATTACTGTGAACATTAACCTACTTATGTTGTGTAACTGTAACTGTCTCCTCCTCATCTTGCTTGCCACGTTTGATCTCACGTCTTATGTTATGTCACCGTTAATACGTAGAGATTTCCTCCGTGAGAAATATTTGTTTTTGCGTGTGCGTAGCCAGCACATCCTGTGGCCATAGATGGATAGTGATGTATCCATCGCCTCAATCCTGTTGGACAAATGTATGACAGTATAAAACAAAACCAAGAATAACTTCATCCTACTGTCAGATATAACTCTGAGACTTCAAGAACAAGTGTTACTGTTGATGTTGAAGCATCTAGACAGGAGGAGATAGATCTGTGTGTGTGTGTGTGTGTGTGTGTGTGCATGTGCATCCAGAACTCTACAGTCTGTTGATAATGAGTGCCCTGAGCAGTCCCTACTACACCTAACTGATCCAGTAATTGCTTTTCCTCCTCTGCATTTATCATCATCTGCCTGGCCTGTCATGTTAGCTGAGCTGAGCCGAGCTGAGGTGGACAGAGAGGGGTGCAGGACTGCGAGGTGGTGGTGTGTCTGTCTGGATGTAGCAAAAGGTATCGGTCCACTGCCTCCAGCAGACAGAGGAGGAGGTATGAAACGGAGGGAGATGGGAGGAGGAAGAGGACGAGAGGACGAGAGGACGAGAGAGCGGGGCAGAGGGAGCAGTGATGTAGTGGTTAATAAAAACGGTGACCTCCAGTTGCTGATCATCACGAGGCAAACAACCTCCGATACAAACCAAAATCATTTATATTTTCGGAAAAGCATTATTTATTTATTTATTCTAAATTCCATCCGTTTGAAACAACTTACTATCATGCATCCTGTAGATGTGCATCATAAAAATGTATTGGTAAAGTCAATTCTGCGAATGAAGCTGTGTTTCGGTGGGTTCACCATCCATAGATGAGACTTGACATGGATGGAGAGAAGACGAGGAGAGGAGGAAGGACAGGAGCAGAGGGAGCCTGTACCTCCAACAGCAGCAGCACCTTGTTTCATTGACGATGCTTTTCTCCAGCTCAGGTTAGAGCCTTTGGGTAATGACCCATATGGAAATTGAAATGACAGTGCAATTTGTATGGCTGTTGATTATCTATGGAAAGGTTTTGTTTTGGGTCACAATAGCACACATGCATACACAAATACACACACACACACACACACACACACACACACACACACACACACACACACACACACACAGAGAGACCCACCCGGAAGATTTAAACAAATAGCCTCTTTTTTGCAAGGCCTGCAAATGAGGTGTATGTGTGTTTGCATCCGTGAGAAAGAGGGAGCGTACTGTATGTGGGGGAGGGTGTTGCTGCTGCTGCTGCTGCTGCTGCTGCTGGTGGGGGTTTGATGCTGATGAGGTCTGTAATGGGAGTGAACAGGGAGCGTGAGGGGAATAGATTGGGACTTCATTGGGCAGACCGTCTCTCCCGGTGCACTGCAGTACGCTCGCCTATTTATTCCCCCATTTCAATGCGCCTTTGCTTTGACCTTTCTCCAGCCAATGACAGTAAAATCACATTGCCACTAGAGTGCTACACATTAGCTACTAAGCCCCTATATGATTTCCTCATTTATTCCCCCCCCCCCCCTTTCACTCTCCACAGACAAACAGACAGAGAGCAGAACTGCAGTGCTTCAGACAGGGTGGGGTGTGGGGGTGTGTGTGTGGTGTGGGGGGTAGGGTGGGGTACTTCAGTCTGAAATGAATTGTGCCTATGCCATCATGTAAAGTATCACAGCTTTGACTATGCAAATGCAGGGGGGGCTGAGAGAATGAGAGACGGAGAAGAAGAGTTTGGAGGAGGAAGAAAGAAAGGACTGGTGTAGGCAACATCAATACACATCCAGTCTCAAGGCTAATCTTTGTGTACGCGGCTACTTTGCACACAGCAGACACGAGAGCAACGGTAATTCAAACACATGCGCGCGCGCGTGTGTGTGTGTGTGTGTGTGTGTGTGTGTGTGTGTGTGTGTGTGTATGCGAGGGGATTAAAGAGACGCCGGGTGACGTTGAGGCGCATCCGCACTCAAGGCCACTCTGCGTTTCTGTAGCTTTTTTCATGTGCGCACGAGAGCGCTGATAATTCAGACGTGAGCATATGTATGCATAGGTACCTGCCGGAACAAACGCAGTGTAAACACTCAAGGACAAAGACGTCGCTCCGTAATAGGTAATAGTCCAGATGGCAAACCAACCGTATGCAGACGCAGACACGTTGTCAGGCATGAGGGCTTCAGATTCAAACAAAAAGAATACATTCAGCCAAAAAAACAGATGGAAAACACTCTTCTGTCTCTCCTCCTCCCTCATCCTCTGCCTAGCCCCCTCTTTCCTTCCATCTCTCCTCCCTTCTTTCCCCTTCCTCCTCCCCTCTCCCTAAGTCCCCACCACCACCACCACCACCACCATCATCCTCCCTTTTCCCCCCGCTAACCCATCCTCCCACGCAGTTCTGCAGAACAGATGCAGGCAGTATAGGGGGCTCAGAAATAGAAAAGGGTTAAGCAGTGTTCAACCCGTGGAGCGAGAACAGGCAACAAGAAGATGCTAAAAATAAATGAACCCTCGGGTGAGAGAGAAACGCTCAAGGGTCTCGAAATAGCCGGCCAAACAAAGGCATGAATAAGCTAGAATGAGTGTGAGGGTTTTTTTTTTTTTTTGTTTTGTTTTTTTCGAGAGGAAGCCCCTGTCTCTCTTCTCGCTCTCTCATACAGCTACTCCCTGGTTGCTAGGTTACGACACTTGTGGCCGTCGTCCACAGGCTGTAGGTGCTTTTTACATCGAGTGAGAGGCAGCCTGCTTTCCCATCCATCATTTGAAATTTAAAAGAGCAGAAAATAGAAACGCACGCATTGTCAATTAGGGGAACACCAGGCACAGCGAGGGACGCCCGACAGATCTATTCTTACAAAGGCAACTTGTATTTTAGATGTGCCATGGGAACAGAGCGCACTTTAAATTACCTCAACCAAAGAGCCCCAGCAGGACGACTTAAACGGAAGTGGAAAATGTGTTGCAGTGGAAAATTTCACATCCCGCTTGTGTACTCTGTGCAGATCTGTTGTTTTAAGAGAACAATTTCGCAACGCCGGTCTTGTCACACTGTCCGACATTGTTGTAACACCCAACGCACGCTCGCTGTACACGATGATGTGTTTGCACAGCGGCTAAATTACAGGGATCTTTTAACAAGCGAGTGTTATCTTGAGGCAATACATTTGCTTTTCCTATCGCCGAATGTAAACCGGAACAGCTCCGCGACGTGGCTTTTTGTTCCCGAAGTAAGAATCGCACAAAACCCCTTTATTTATGTGAACTGGAGCGCACTCTCCGTCCTCGGCTTTGTCGCGTTATTGGGACAAAGTGTCAAAACAACCCATCTCACCGTGCCAGGGGGACTTTAATTAATACCCACAGAAATAGGAAAAATGAGGTGTGGATAGTGAAGTGTACAGAAATCTAACAGCTACGATCACAGAAGAAGGATGACGAGGACGGATCAGCTCTACCTTGACCTGCGCTCCATTGACGTATGCGCTTCACTGCTCTGGGACAAAATACCCTCTTAGATCCTCAACAAATGCCACAGTTCAACTCCATAAACAATAGTTTCACATGTCATAAATCCTCCCTTATCGGAAGCACAGAACAAATAGCTACTCAGCGGTATGGTAAAGGTCATTGTGCTTTGCTGATGGATCATGTGCCAAGTATCACATCGAATATGAATGAACAGTGCAACTGGTGTTACACATAGGTCATTTCTTTCTCATTCATCAAGGCATCAGCCTGCCCTGTGGACACATTTACCATAACTCCTCTCACCCTCCTGCCCCGCTCAAACACAACCCACACATATATGCAGTCACTCTGCACACACACACATAAGCACAGTTGGGGAGGATCCATACGAAATATAACCTGCAGCAGATAATTCAATTATTTAGATTTGAAATAAATACAGTATGAAGGTAACAGATTTTAATATTATTCACAACCATGCTGAAGATATCACAGTCAAAACATGTTACTGGGCATTTTACATTTGTAAATGAGTGGGACAAAAATTAAATATATATATATATATATATATTCTTCCAAAGCATCTCTGAAACTCCCCAGCCCTACACACACACACACACACACACACACACACACACACACACACACACAAAACATACACACACCCTTGCCCATTAGGGGCTCCAGTTCAAACAAGCCTACGCCACAGGGCAGGGCCCATATTTCATCAGGGAGGGGGGTCAAAGTTGAAGCCCCAAGGACGTGCAGTTTCCTCTCCCTCCCAGGGTTCCAGAGGGTGAGGCGGACATTGTTTACTGGACGCGAGGCCTCCCCGGCCTCCCCGTGGACAGGAGGGAGTTGGCTTTCCTTTAGAGCTCCACCAGTCAAGGTGATTTAAACCACCTAAAGCCCAGGCATTACGGGCCCAGCCTGACTCCCCATTCCTCCAGTTCCTGCCTTTCATTCGTCCCCCAGTAAAAAGATCACAGTACTTGTGTCCCAATGTTTTCAGGAGGTTGTTATTGTGTCCTTGGGAGCTGATTTACTGGGTAACCTTGTGTGTAGGGAGCTGCTTTCATTGGTTCGTTCCTCTGTGTTTAATTGTGGGCCGGGACCAGACGTACAAACACACACACACACACACACACACACACACACATACTGGACTGGTTTTGGAGAGAGCTTTGCCTCTGGCCAGCAGACAGTAAGGCAGGAGATGAAATGTCTTATTAGGGAGTGAATGGGAACCAGGCGGGCCTGAGTTGAGCCAGGGCCTCTATTAACCTGTCCTTCCAGGGGAGAGGCTCGTAAACAAGGACTGTGATGGCAGGAAGGGCCGGGGGAGCCGAGGGTGGAGGTGGAGGGAGACGGGGAAGCAGACAGAGGCCTACATAAGGGACAGAGAGAGGAGGCCTGGAGGGTTGCCTCCGGGGCAGCGCTTGTCCTCTCAGAAGAAAGAGGAGAGAGCATTGATCTATATGAGCCTCTGATGCGGAGGACATGTGACGCAGCGGTATGAAAGAAACAGGGACCGACACATAGAGATGCTCAGCGTGACAGGCGTGTTTTTTTTTTAAGCGTTCCACACTGGGATGTATTGTTTGTGGGGGTGAAGCGTCTCTCTCATTACTCCCGCGTCGAGCACTTTTTAAGGTCAATAAAAATGCATTTGAACAAGCCTGTGATTGATCCCAAGCTAGTCGTGCTCTCTTCTCTCTCTCTCTTCTCTCTCTCGTACATCTCTGCTTCCTTTTCCTCCGGCATGTCACACAGAGAGAGAGATTTTGTATTTACCCTGCAAATGCACACACACACACACACACACACACACACACACACACTACCCTCACCCACCCATCGCTTTCTCCAAAATGCAGTATAGCCTCGAGGAAGTGGGTTAATATGGGGCACAGACATGGGATGGGGACATTTTATTCTACATGGTTTGGTTTGACTGACAATGCCCAAAAACAAACATGCACGAAGCAAACAGATACATATATATAAATAAGGAGAAGGCTGCTGAGGAGTAACCAAGGCTTTTGTTTCTTTTGCGGTAACAGATGGATATACAAACATGACAGAGTCCAGGATCGGGACTAGATACAGGGGAGAGATATGCAGCGAGCCTGGAGAAAGACGAGGACAGTGATGGAGACGTGGAACAAAATGGAAACAATGCATCCTCTCCTCTCCTCTCCTCTCTCCTCTCCTCTCCTCTCTCCTCTCCTCTCCTCTCCTCTCGCCCCCGCAGCCTCCTGAGCTCAGCTGTCTACATGGCTGTGCTGTTTTCACTGACAGGCTGTGAGAGCCATGAAACAGGAGGGCACCAGGGACCCAGGCCACCTCGACAACATGCGCCCCCACAATCTGCTGTTCACAGCGTACCCCCCAACCCTCTCTCTCTCTCTCTCTCTCCCTCGCACTCTCTCGCGCTCTCTCTAACGATCTCCCTCACTATTTCAAATATTCCATCCCTCAGGCTCTCTCTCTCTCTCTCTTTCCCTCCCGCACACTGTTTTTTTTTTTTCCCTCTCCGATGTCTCGTCTCAGTTCTATCAGATTTTCTGTTTGTGCCTGTCAGTTTTCTCTCCCTAATACTCTCTCCTTCTCTCTGCCCTCCAGTGGCCCTCTCGTACTGTCACCCCTGCATGTTTTGCTGCTTGGCTGTCATGTCCCATGTTTTTTGCCTCAACCACAAATCATTTCATACAAACAGAAAGACGAGAGGAGAGAGGGAGGGAGGGAGGGGAAAAAAAACAGAGAAAACAGAAAGTCCAGGCTGATTTGGAGGAGGTTAAAAAAGCATGTGAAATGAGAGGGAGGCAGGGTGAATAAACCAACAACAAACAATTTCTTATTTTGACTGGCTGCAATGCAAAATTGTAAGGCTGCCTGGGATTTAATCAGCACTTCTTTGGCATTAGGAGTCTGCTTGTTTTCCTTAGTGCCGAGGCAGAGGCGCGGCGTGGTTTCCCCCATTTTCAGCTCCAGACGGGGGAAGAACAGAACACGGCCAAGGGCTATGGGAGGAGAGTTTCTCTCTCACTCCCCCCCCCCCCCCCCCCTTTCTCTCTCTCTCTCTCTCTCTCCCTCCCTCTCTGAAGTCTACCCTGGCTGGGTGGAGCCTAGCTGAACCCACAGAGCTGAGGCGTTTAGCCCGAGGGTAGGTGCGGGAGCTGAGGTAAGGATGGGGACAGGCTCCCCTGGAAGGCCCTGGAGGTAGGAGGCTCCTGTGCAGTAAATAAACAGCCCACTCTCCCTCGCTCTCTTCGTCTCAAAGCCTCAAGGACAGCTCCGCATCACGGTGTCCCCCCACTTTTTCCTCACTCTCCCTTTCTCTCACATATACTCTGCATCTTTCACACTCTGTCATGACACACGGATGCAAACATCGTCACACACACACCAACACTCCGAAAAAAAAACCCACTCTCAACACACCAGATCAAAGAGGGTGAAAATGTGATCTTTGTAATTCCATTTTCCCCTCCCGGCCCACACCATTGTGAAGTTTCTCTGCCTCTCTTTTCAAGGAGAGACAAACAACAATGAACAATGTGGGATCTGTCGCATTCTTCCCATGGGAGAAGACTTCTAACGGCATCTTCTATTAGGGATGGAGGAGAGGAAAGAAGAGAAGAAAGGCGAAACACTCCCACTGTGCAAAGAAGAAGAAGAAATATAACTCAGAACTTTATAGGACTGTGGTATCAAATTTGCTCGGCATTGATGTGAAATTCATCCTTTCTCCGATAATCTTAAAAAAGAACGCAATAAATTAGTGTCGGCTAAAAAACACGATTCTTGCTTTGTGAGTCTTAACTTTTAAACGGATTCAATGTGAATACACCCTTTAAACTTTTCACTTAAATTAACATTAACCATCTCTTATTGGTCTGTAAAATATTTTCAAACACAGTTGTCAGTTTTGATACATCATTGTGTCTCCTCTGAAGGCGTTTATTCTTCAAGCCCCGCGAGTGTCCTTCAAGACACGTCTAAATCACACCACATGTGACAAGTCGTCAAGTGCAGATGCACGAAAGTGAAATTCAAGGTCAAAACTGCATTTCTCAGCTATTCCGTAAGCGAGCCGCTCTCTCACCCCAGATAAACAACACATCTGATAAGCCCATCGCTCAGTCCGCCCACACAGTCAGCCATGTATATGTTATGCACATGCTGTGTATGTTTCTAGCAAGCATCTTAACTGTTACGTGTGATATCGCCTCTGTGTCTCAGGGCCTTTTGTTCCTTCCTCCCTCCTCTTCTCATAAACCTGTCACTGCTCGGCTCTAACCGCTTGGCACAGTGGGATTGACCCACTTCTTACCGCTCACGCCGGTGGGCCCAAGAGTAGACCCCCCCTGGAGAGCGAGAGCACACACACACACACACACACACACAAACATAAACAAAATTATGCACGGCTGCACAAGTATGAACACATGCGGTAATGAATAAAACATGATATTATCCGTGGCTAATAATTCCATCAATGAAGTGCAGCATTTGCAACTCCTCCAGACCGTCCACATCACACTGGCCTGACGGGGATGGGATGCTCTCACACACACACACACACACGCACACACACGCACACACACACACACACACACACACACACACACACACAAAGTCATTTCATTTCTCACCAACCTTGTGCATATGTAGGAGGAGACATCTGTGTGTGGGGCTGCGAGTATACAGTATGTTTAAATGTCATAGGAAGGCATCTGAAACAGCTCATCTCGTCCCCTGCGGTTCCTATCTTTGGTGAGACTGTCTTCTGTCAGCGTTGTGACGGGACGGGACGGGAGACACGCTACTTCCTGTCCCGCATCATACTGGTACTCACAGTATTCATCAGATCTCTCACATCTCCTGCTCTCAGTCCAAGACCAAAGGGAGGTATAGTGTGGTATGCGCACACACACACACACACACACACACACACACACACACACCCGCACTGACCTGTGGGCATTCGTGGGAAGCTAGAGGGGTGCCTCCAGCTACCGGTAGAAAAGGGACTGATATCTGGACAGCATCTTTGATGAAGAAATGATGAGAGCGTTGTGAGCGCAGAAGAACACAGAGACAGTGATGCAGGGTCAGGAGGAGATCTGAGTCTCAAGGTCCGTCGAGTTTTATTTCATCAGCTGCCTGTAACAGAAAGCACAAAGCCATGACGAGTGATTCAAAGGGGAATGGTCTTCTGTGTGGGGGGGGGGGGGGGGGGGGGCCTCCAATACTAGCTGCAGCACGCGGTAGATTTCTTAATCTAAAGAAGATATTAGCCTCCGTAAACATGCCTTGTTGTACGCATGGCATACACACAGTAGTGTCTCACGCAGGATATTTTGGCTCACTGGCATGCAAGTAATGTCACATCTCACAGTTGTCATAGTGTATTTTTAACAACAAAAGCAAAGTGCTGAAAAGAAATGTGTTCGCTGTGACTGTGGATATTCCCTTTTTTTTACGCAGAGTCACAGGCTGCCTGGCTGACATGTGAGTCTTCAGGATGTTTTCTTCAATTCAAGTGAGCATCTTGGAAAAATAGAAATGTAACAATAATGACATTAAAACCCAAAGGCGAGATTTCTAGATTTTTTTTAAAATATCAAAGTGCTCAATGCATTGAAATTACAGTGATGTGTGGTCAACAACAGTCTTTTGTGCATGTGTGTATGTGTGTGCATGTGCGCGAGCGTGTGTGTGTGTGTGTGTGCATGTGTGTGTTTGCAAGCTGATGCAGAGAGAAACGAGGACGCCCTAGGAGAGGTCATTGCAAAAAACACACTGGCTGATTCAACAACGGTGCGCCATGTCTGTCAATCTAGGCGTCCCTGCAGCGCTGCAACACTGTTCAGTCTGACATCATCATCATCATCATCATCATCATCATATGGAAGTGAAACCTCACTGCTGTTCTCAGGCCGCTACTTCCGCTCAGCATGGGGGAGGGGTTGGAGCAGTGGATCCGTGACACATAAGGAAACAACGAGGATATGACTAATTCCATCCTACATGATTCCTATATGAGTCTGGCAACACAAACAAGCAGGAAGACTGTAGTAGGGTCAACCAACAAAGACGGGATTGACAGAGAAGAAGAGGGAGTTGAGGAGTGGGAGGAAATGGATTTAGAGACAGAGAGAGAGAGAGAGAGAGAGAAGGCAGGGAGGAAACCCAGGGCATAGCTAAAACAATAATGACTTCCTCTAATTGTGTTTCCTCTGGCCAATGTGAGCATGGTGACATTTCAGTTCTGTGTTTGTCGGTCAAAGGAGGGGCTAATTAATATGGTAATTTAGCCCCAACGCCTCCAGTGACAGCCACACCCCCTTGTTAGCAGCCACAAGGACAAGGGTTGGAAGCAGAGAGAGAGAGAGATTTTTTTTCCTGCGTTTGCCTTCTCAGCAGCCCGGAGTCACACGACTGTGTCTCTGTAACGGGAACAAGTGATTATTTCTGAAAAATGAGGAACTTTGTCAAAACGGATCCTTTCCCACCCACACACTATCTCTCACTCCCTCTCTCTCTCTCTCTCTCTCTCTCTCTTTCTCTCTGTGGCTCTTTCACACACTGTCAACCTAGCATACACCAGCACCTACACACACACACACACAGCTGGAATAAATGCACACACATGCAAACTTTCCTGTTGTCCATGCGTGGGCACACAGATACATCCGTGGGTACAAACACATATATACATACAAATACGCACACCTGACGCAAATGGGTTTCATATGCACACTTGCACGCACACACACACACACGCACATGCACATATGCTCACAAACAGGAGTTAAACCCAGAGCCATTCTGTTTGATTGATCCCATCAAGCCAAGGGCAGGAATCTTGCTGCCGTTAAACAACCTTCTGCCGGCAAATCAAGCGTCAAGGATGAAGGATGAGGGGGCAGAAAGGCAGACCGAGGCCCGATCACGGCTACAAGACACTACAGGAGCTCCTCACAAGCCGAGGACCGCGGTGTAATTGCATCGCACCCCCGCTACAAGACATAATCCACTCCAACACAAATGTATAGTTTTCCCACTCATTAAGGCGTTCTTGCAGTTTAGACAAACATTGACTTTGATTGTTCCACAACATTAAGCTAACACAGTCGTCGCAGGGGAAAAAAAAACGACCGGCCGCGTCTTCAGATGAATTGTGGAGATGATTGAGCTGTCACACGGTATCAGGGAGGATTCCTTGAAGCGCGGCTCGCTCCTCGCCCCGGATTCCTCTTCGTATGCCTCAAAAAAAGGGGGGGGGGGAGCGGGACCGGCTAAGCCCGCATGCTGCCAAAACACACTCAAGCATTTACTAATGCAAACAAAAGGAGACGGCCCAGCGCGAGAAATTTGAGGAAGCGCATAAATGTTTGCATGTATACATTCCAAACAAACCTAATTGTGAGGCGGGTTGTCAATTTAGAAATGTTATCTAAATGTCACTTAAAGGAAAAGTTTGTTTTGGAAACTGTCAAACAAACCGAGTCCAAAATTGATGTTTCATATTCAGATATTTTTCCGCTGTGCCTTTTTTCACACAGATGTGTTTACGTTGCTGATTCCTTCCATGTTACTCTCTCCTCCTCTTCCCTATCTCTCAGAAGTGTAAAGGCCTTTATTATTTATGTGGCTGAAAAGATGGAAAACTAACAGTAACATTTTCATACATTACAGTCTACATATGCTTAGTTACTTGCAATCTATAATATGAACCTGACATAACATTAACAAGGGAAGTATGTATTTAGTAAGTATGTGACTGATGGAATTCATCTAAGTTATTTAGACTTGATGAACACAAGATTGTGTAAGTAGTACAAATCATTCCTGTATAACATAAGCTACCATTTTAAAAAATGACACCTATTTTTACTAAATTCTGGGCAGGAAAGCAGAACTGTGGAATATTTTTAAAGCTCATCAGCAGTTTTGAAACCCTTTCTTACTAAATAGTTTTTTCTGAGGATGAAATCATCTGAAATAACACATAGCCAAAATTTCCAAAATTGGATACTCATATTTTTGTAACGAAACCCTTCATTTCTAACTATAGTGGGTATTTCCTCTATTGAAAGAAGGAATCTTTCATCATCAGTTGACGCATCAAGTTGAAGAATTAAGTCATATATAACTTCAGAGAAAAGAAGAACAGAAGTGGGTTGTGTCTGTGTCTCTATGCCCACTAGACACTCACTAATTCGCAAAAATGCTGAAACTACTACAATTTAACTCGACTGCAACAACCATTTTAACACGCAAACCTCTTCTCCTACCACCCACTGACCATCATTCCTCTTTATCTCCCCTAATCCCTGCCCTCGCCCCACCCTACACCCTAAACACACACACACACACACACACACACACACACACACACACACACACACTTGGCTGGCTCATTAATTAAAAAGCACACAATTTACGGAAGCCAGCCCCGGCTCCTCCACCGTCCAGGGGCAGGGGCATTTTTTTCCATTTGTGGTGGAATGTTTGGGTGAGCCGAGCCCTCTTGTTAATGTAAATAATTTACCATTACCTTTATCCTGATGGAATCTTAATTGTGCCTCTCTGGCTCTCCTCGCAGCCATTCATCAATGTCCTCCTTGACCAGAAAAAGACACGCTGCCCATTGGTGGGAGAAGGGGGGGAAAAAATCCAGCACTTTGAAACAAAGTAAGAGAGCACGCAGACAATGGGAGCCGCACACACACACACACACACACAGAAAATTAGAAACACACATCCTCAAACACACACACACACACACACACACACACACACACACACACAGGTTCTGGATTAATGATGACTCTCCACCAATTAAATGAGTGTTTGTTGTTTTCATTTGATGCTGCTGGTCATCTATTGTCTTTGGATATTGATCTCTATTCCAATGAAGCAAATACAACGGAGAACAATATCAGCATTACGGGCTGGGGCCGTGTTAGCCCAAGAACATTTGGAGCGTTATTGGCGAATCCATTCACTCCGGTGCAAGGTATTAATTATATTGTGAGATTGATAAATGCAAAGATGAGAGCTGCATGCACATATGGGGCTGGAAGCCATTCAGAGGGCAAGATACTGACTGTGTGTGTGTGTGTGTGTGTGTGTGTGTGTGTGTGTGTGTGTGTGTGTGTTCGAGTGTGTGTGCGGCGGGAGGGTGGGGTAGGGGTAGACTCTTTATTTTTCATTCTTGGCATATCGGCCTTGGAGGGCCTCGGCGGTGCAGTAAAAAGCCATGCATCGCAGTCACGTGACCCGAAGAGTGTAATTGCTAGCCTCTCGGCTTAAAATGAAAGTAGCGTTTGGCCATTTCTCAACACGGAGGGCTAAAACAACACCACAAAAAACTCACCACTTCCCTTAGCGCGAAATGTCCCTGCACGCCCACAGCCTGCTCTCTTTACCAGAAGTCGCAGCGGCAGATGAAAAGGCTTGCGATGGCTGCGTATCTACATGTAAATACACACTGTATCTGTTAATTATGCTGTACTGCAGAGTCAGAGGCCAATTATTTCCCCTTTCCTAGAATGCTTCGGGACCTAAAATGCCAGTTTCCGCCAATTAACTTTGGACTTTGAAAGCAAGAGTGAAAATGTTGCAATACTATATAATCATCTTTCTCCTCTACCTTATTTACTCCTGTGTGAGACATGCCTTTTAGAGAGACAGAAGGAAAGAAAGATGTTGATGTGTGTGGAGCTGGTATGACAATAAATTGCTGGGGTGAGAGGTCGAGTGTGTGTGTGTGTGTGTGTGTGTGTGTGTGTGTGTTGGGGGGGGGGGGCAGGTGACATAGCGCGTCCTGCTGATGAGAGGTCAGGTGAGGGTCACAGCGATCCAGTTACACACACCTCTTCCCTCCATTGATCCGTCCCAGAGCCCTCTGATACAACGTTGTTTCCATATTGACGTCTAACCATACAGACGAATGCTGCAGGGCATACAGTCTTCCAGTGTCTGAGCTCTTTATTGAGCTATGCGAGAGAAGGCTAATGACCAGGATAGCTTCCAGCAAGCCTGCGCGCCTCTCTCCTGCACATACTCTGACCTCCGTTCTCATCTCAGCACTGTACGCTCGCCTGCAGCGGTTCGGCTTGTCATCGAGCCTCTACGTCTGTCTATTTATCGATACTCCATCCCTCTCCAACTCGTCTCTCTCTTCTTTTCCTCTCGTCCTGCTTCTGCATGTTTGAAATCACTCGTTTCCATTCCCCTGGCTTCTGTTCGTTCCTCTCTCCTACCTCTCGGCTCTTCTTCCAGTGCCACCCCTCCTCCCTTCTTCCAGCGTGTCTCCGCCCTGCACACCTGCTCGGGGGACCCAGCCCCGTGCCTCTGGCCCCCAGCCTTGTGCCTTCTAGCCTGGGCAGGGTGGAGAACAGACGGCCCCTGTGTTTTCTGATAATCATCACATAGCTCGCATGCCTGCTCCTCTCCTCTCTCTCTCTCTCTGTTCTTTCTCCTCTCCTCTCTGCCCCGCCTGCCAGCTTACCTCAGCCAAACCTACCCCCGCCCCCTCCCCTTGCTGCATCTGCCCTGCCATACATCAGCCCTCTGACAGGCTCACTCAGCACACACAATACCTTCCTCTCATTTTTTTTTTTTGCTGCAAGCTAGGTATCTATAAAGACTTCTACTTTTTAGGACTTGAAGAAAAATTTTGCTCATTTGATTCTTGACGGTGATGCAGTTTTCAACTATACAGCTTCACCATCTGGTATAAACATTTAAAAACACCAAAAGCAAAAGTCACCAAACTCAAGAGTTACAGGATTTTCACTAAAGAGCCACAATGTCTAATCGTGTTCACCACTCCCGTTCTTTCTTTCTTTCTTTCTTTCTTTCTTTCTTTCTGCACCTCAACCCCCCACCTAACCCTTCCCACCTCTTAACCCTGACACTCTCTTTCCCCTGCCACCGCCACCCTCCGCCCCTCCAACCGAGCCTGTCTTGCTGCAGGTGTTCCTATTGCCGGGGTGAATAGCAGCAACAAGAGGGAGAGCTCTGCTTCATTCAGCTATTGAGCTATAGCTAATGGTTCCTCATTCACCACCCACACTGCTTATTAGCCCTGCTCTAAATAACAGAAAAAGGAACAGCGAGGCAGCAGCTAGTCCCAAAAGCTATTCACAGATCTCTGACTATATTTCTCCCTGGGTACATAGCTAGGATATCAATTCCTGTTGTCATTATTTGATCAAGTGGGTCTCAGTCTTTCTCATTCAGACACTGGTCTGTGTAGTACTTGAGAGCATGAACACCCCTGTGGGCCCCTATAAGCATCTATTGTGTCTGTGTAAGGAAACCCCTATGGAACAGGGGGCCCCATTGTAGGAGAAATTGTTCATTTATTAATTCATGCTATCAGGTTGCTGGGTTTCATGTTTTACAAAAAGCACCAGCACAGGGAGATTAGTTATCAACACCAGCTGTCCAGACTAGACCGAACAGCCTCTCTCTCTCACTCACCGTCATGCTCTCTCTCTCTCTCTCTCTCTACCTCCTCTGTCTATAGTTCCCAGCATGCCATGCTATCTATGTGCTTATCTCTTTGTCTTTGCCTCGCTCCCCTCTTCCTCCTCTACCTCCTCCTCCCGCATACACTGTGGCATTAGGGTCTTGGTCAGGCAGATGGAAAGAGCCTCAGATCAGAGAGATCAATATTTCCAGACTGGCTGGGATGAGAGGTGCAGATTGACAGACATCTGAGGGCTCAGATCTGGTCTAGCCTGGTCCAATCTGGTCTAATCTCCTCTGGTCTTGCTATGTCTTGGCTTGGCATACTTTGACATGATTTGAACTGGTTTACTCCAATAGACTTTCATTTCATCTGAAATGGTTTTGTGGTTTCATTTTGAAATGTTCATGTTCATATTGGGGAGAAACTACAGTCTGAACAGATGGACAGATGATTATGTTTTGTCAGTAAAGGTCCTATGGTGTCCCATCATGTGCTTTGCAATTATGCCAGCAATTATTTTGTAAGCCAGGTTTTGTGTTGTTGGCTTTTTTTTTCCCTAATTTCATTTGTTCTACATGTGCATGTTGCTGCTGTGCATGTGGAATCAGCAGTGAATGGATAGACGGCTGGATGGATGCCTAGTTGGATAATCCTATAGATGGATGAATGCAAAGACAGTCACACCTGCTACCTGTTCTCTCACTTCAGTCAACAGAAAGCTCAGCTAAATGTCACCGAGCTGTAGGGGGGAAACCACCTTCCATTGTTGAGTTCTTTGATTATACGTGGGTCAAGTAGAAAGTCAAATCTCTGAAAATAACTTTTTCCTTCAGAAAATTGATGTCTTTTGTAATTGCCCCGCTTCAAGAGAAAAGATTTGAGATAAACGAGAACGAACCACCTTGATCATAAAACCCGTTGCAACTTGACATCAACTCTGAGAACAAAGTTCAGACGAGGCTTAACAGAAGAACACGGTGACATAAACCAGACTGAACGCTGGCTTAGCATCCCTCCCCACCTGCCCTGACACCCCCCCATCTACGTAGCACTGCTAGGTCTAGGTCTGTTTTTGATGGTAGACAGTGACAGAGCAGAGCAGAGCTCCATTGTTCCTGCCTGTCTTCCGGCTGCAGCGTCTGGTCCGTGTTTGATGTAGTCCAGGCTCACCACCGGCCTCGTGTCTGACTGGCCCATGACACCGGGCTCAGACACCAGAGCTGAAATCTGAAAGGGGAGGAAGGAAGGAAGCGCACTTACAAGACAAGTCAACTCAGAAACAAAAACAACAGCCAATCATCAGTCCGTCAGTACTCGTACATTGAGCCACAGTTCAAGGGCTTTGCTGAGTTGTTTTAAACGGACCCCAAAGTAGAAAAGCAGCGTAAAGGATGAGATGAAATAGAAACAAATTTGATTGTTGAGTTATTTACACAAATCTTAGAAGCTGGCTTACAAAATGCATCGCTTCCTAAATACCTAAATAATGTGTGTTAGCAGTGTTGGGTGGTAACTTAAACTCAGGAAGGAGTTACAGCGATTCTATTACCTTTTCCAGTAACAAGTAGATTTCAATCTCAGTAAAAATATCCCCTGACTCATTTCCCTCAGAATTAGTCGTTGTCCAATTATACTAGTCTTCTTTTCTCTACTCTGACCCGTTGTGGGCGGTGCCAGAGGCTCTGATTGCATCTAAGTTGCGGCCTCCTGCAGCTACAAAGTTTTGAACAGGCAAATCATGTGTTGTTTCCTGCTCTGGTATTGCCTTTCCTAACATTACGCCGTTTTAACGAGTTAACACAGCAAGCTTGCAAGTGCTAATTAGGCAGCATTGATCGAAAATAGAAAGAAAAAACAACAACTTTCAAGCTTGCCGTCGACCCCAACGGCGGATGCAACTCCAAGCATCGTTTTTTTTTTAAGACATTCACACCTGTAGTCTTTATAAGAAATCACATTGGTAGGGAAACAAGGAAGCACGAAAAGGCTGTAAACGGCTGACGACCAAGAAGAGTAACTGTGGTGAACCTTTCTCAGCCGACGAGCTTGTTGACTGCCCACACATCAGCCGTGTTTCTGTGGTCGCTCAGCTCAGTAGGAAATGAACAGACGTCCCATGACTTGTTGATCATGTTGCACGCTGTGTCTACGTATGCATGGTACGTATGCATGGTATGGTAGTATCTCTCCTAGGCCAGTGTAGTTGCATTGGAAGATTGCTTACATCGCTCTAAAATTCACATTGCTTGTGGATGCGTTTTGCTAGCTAGTAGCAGATTCATGTGAAGCTCCCTGGTTTCCTGATGAGGTGAATCGTGTCATTTTTAGAGATTATTAGTTTTGCATGTTGGACCTATGCTGAGGATGTAGGCCTTGCTAAGTGTATGTTAGCTGTAATGTTAGTTATTATGTTGTAGTACTGAGCTGATTATTAGTGGTTGATTTTATTTTGCATTATTATATTTTCATTTTTCAAGATGCTCACAGCTGTCTCGTGTTTTGTTCTAGTACTTGTTTTCAGCAATGAGCACAACACTACAGCTTAGTACTACAGTGATATTTTGTCGCAGTAAAGCATTGACGTTTCCCTGAAGCAATGTGAAGTAGTTGCAGGGCCTTGGAAAGGTATTGAAAGAGATATATAAATACACTGCACTGCAAGCACATTTCTACGCCTATAGGATTCTTTATTTCCCCTTGGGCATGTCTAAAAGTGTCATGCCCGCCCAGTGATGACGGAAGGTCATGATGGGAACTGAGTCACAGGGCACAGCGGGTCTGCCTTTCCTGCCATGGGTGTTAGGGCGTTTTGTGCTTCCTTGCTGGGACAGGAAGTGGAGGGTGAAACAGAGGGAATCCCACACACTGACAAAACTCCACAATGCCCTATTACAATACCCCAGAGGGATTCTCATGACTACCCTCTCTCTCTCTCTCTCTCTCTCTCTCTCTCTCTCTCTCTCTCTCTCTCTCTCGGTGTCCCACACACACACACACGCATGGATGCATGGCTACCCACTTGAGTACCCACACTGAGTCCCTCGTGTCCTCTACTTAGAGACAAAGGATATCTGTGTGGAACCTGTGGCGTGCAGAGATAAGGATTTAAGACACATGTGGTCTTTAAAGATTTTTTTCTTTGTTCCATTCAATAACTTTTGCAGATATCCACTTTCAGAGCTTTGTTTTCGAGTGCACAACACGAAGCGTGGCAATTCAGGTGCTTGTGTCTCTTTGAGAAAGAACATTATTGGGTATGGAAAAATGAGGTGCAACAAAAAAAAAGAAGCTCTGATATGCTTTCAACATGATCATCATCGTGATGCAATAATGTGCAATGTGCCCTTTACCAATGTTCAGGGGAATTAGCCTAGTTTGTGAAATGTCATAGCCATTGCTCACCTCGGTACAGCACTTTCTCCCCCGTTAGAATGTGACCTTATTTCTCTTATCTGTGTCGACCATGTGAGACCTCTGTTCATGTGTTTGTAAGTCACACGCATCTGTCGAGCCGATATCATGTCTGGGAGAATTTGGGTCCGAGGCGTTACCGTCCTGACATATGTGTACGGCGGGCACGGGGGATGAAAGTGGTTGTCATTTTGTTTTGACAGCATTGTAAAACTGGCATCTGCTTAATGGCAAAGTGATCTGGAGCTCCTGAATATTTGATGTTAATGTAATAGGAAAGTCATAAAAGCTTTTCAAATCTCAATTTATCCTGTCAAACCGGTCATTGATTTAACCTGCAAATTTATAGAGCCTCCTTTACCTTCCCCCTTTCCCCCAGTTCCAGGAGACCACAATGAATGGTTTGCCCGTAAATAGCGTGTCCAAATCACAATGAGGAATTTTTCCACATTTTATATTCCAAGGGGCTTAACTATCTCATTTGAATTATTTACTTGTGGGTTTGATGGAGAGCCTTGGGGAAAACTATTGATCTGAGAGATTTAGGGCCTGTCGGCTGGGCTAAATGGCACTCTGTGATGCTTAGGTGGAAGTGTTGGGAGGTCTGGGTATCTTGTCTCCATCAAAAATAAGCTTTAAACAAAGGTACATAAATGGATGCCAGGGGTAGAAAAGTGGTAAAATGTGAAACTGCTTCAAATGTGAAGCAGTTTCACATTCGAGACATTTCTCCAAATAGCTTAGCTTACAAAAGGTGAACAGGACCAGTTTAACCACGGGAGACATTTCACACTGAAACACTTTCATCAGAAAAAGCTATTTGCATTGTCAAAGTTGTCGAAACCAACACACATCAGATTCTTCTGATGCTTTCAACCCAAGCAGCACATTTACCAGAAGCTCATTCGTCCAGTATTAGTGTTCAACAGAAGCACTTGAGCAGCAGATGTAAAGGAAGGCCACCGCTAAAGGCCTAAGGCCACCGACCCTAATCGTGGCTCAGACTGTCACACTTCTGTGATGATGATGATGATCCGGGGAGTCATGTGTGCGGGTCAAGGAGCGTCTGCCTGTGCTGCATGGAGGGCGGGGAGGCCAGAGCGGTGCACGGGGATCAATACATAATATCTTACAAATTGAATTCGACCTGGATCGACTCAGAGGGCGTGTGCGGCCGGCTGCGATCTGTGGAAGAGTGCACAGTAAATCCTAATGATCAGTGCAGGAGGTAGAGCGGGGGAGGCATGAGGGAGGGGCGTCCTCTCAGAGGGGTGTCTGCTCAGGGGAATAAGGCGTGAGGAGCGGGGTGTAGCGGGGTAGCGGGGTATGCTGGAGGGGTGGTGAAGAGTGAATATGGAGCAGATAGTGGGAGGTAGGAGGGGAGGGTAGTGAGGTGATGGAGTGAGGGTAAGAGAAAGGTAGTATCAGTTTATCACCTCCAGTCAGGGGGTCACCCACTTCTCCCTATCATTATCTCCAAGAGGCTTCACCCCCAATCTATCTCCATAATGGTGGGCTTGTTTGGACACAGTCAATTTTATAGTCTCATCCTTGCTCTTCAAAGGTGTGTGTTTTTGTGTGTGTGTGTGTAAAAACAGACTGGAGCGGCTATAATCTTGTTTTTCAAAAATGTTTCAAAATGAATGAAATGAACAAGCACAAGATAGATTTTCCTTTTACTGTGATGCTAGCAATGTGAATTAACTCTTCTACATGGCCACAAAATAAAAGTCATTCTACAAATATTGTGCCAAATAACATTATAACAAATAACAAATAACAAATATTGTGCCACATAACTGATTTATCTTAATACAAACCAGTATTTCTCTATTCCTCATAGTTATTCATAATTGACATTTCCAATACGTGAAATGAGCATTGAGATTTTATCATATATGGTGGCAGCAAGAACACTTCTTTGTATTTTTTCTGAAACCTTTTATTTTTTAACCTTTCGTTTTTGTTTTTACCAGAGAGAACAAACTGGGCTCCGTGTTATTATTCAGAAAATCACCTTTTTTTCTCGAAAAAAACAACTTAAAAAAAACCCAACCCTGGTTTCATTTTTGTTACAACAGAAAATGGCACTTAGCGTTCAGAGAGACGAGAGGGAAAGCCAGAGCCGTAAACGGTAATTCACTGATATCATGCCTGTCTAGACAACAACAGTCTCACAGACATCGCCTCACAACAAGGCTCACCAGCAGAGGCCCGAGGTCAAAGTGAAAAACAATCTGTGCAGCGGAAAAGCTCTCGGTCAATTCCAACCCCGTGCACACATAAGGCCCTTCGTATCGGCCCCGGCTCCGGTGACATGGGGGCTGATGTGTGGGTGTCGTTTACACGGGAGGTTCTGCATACGGCTGGCCTGCCGAGGTTGAGGGCACATTTATTTGAGTCTGTCTAATTGACATGTTGGGATCGATGGGGGAACAGAAAGCCTCTCCACAGAGTCCGCCAATACAGATCCGGTCCCTTGGGCCCCCACACGCAGGGGCCCGCCACCCTATCAGTCACAACTGTAGCGCTGATCTAAAAGGCTTCTCTCCCTCCCATACCAACCCATTACTGTTCCCTGATTCTCTTACAGATGGAAACACACACACACACACACACACACAGATATACTGGGAAACAGACACCAATAGACTACCACAGACACAGATACACACACAAATACAGACAGACAATCAAACACACAAAATCCCTATTGATCATTGCCAGAGGCACCACACTGTTGGGGGGGACGGCCAACACACCGGGGGGGGGGGGGGTCCCAGCTGATCCGCTGATCCCACCATGGACAATTGGATCACACCCAGTGGCATCTGGATGAGTTGGTAATGTGTCAGTCACAGTCTCTTTGTTAGTGTGGACATAAATCCTACCTCAATAAATGAAAACTACAATACATTTTACCTGAAAACGTTCAGTCATTTCAACTCTAATAGAAACAACAAACAGAAATTTGGCGTATCAGTTGACGGTATATTAGCAGTCATAGAGCTGTTCAGTGGACTTTCAAGCCCACAGTGTAAATATTTATTTCACGCAAATTTGTATTGATGTTATGATAATATTGCATATTGCTCTTCTGCTGAGCAAGCCTGGATGGAGCCAGCAATACAAGTCTTTCCTTTATTAGGTGAGGCTGGCCTTCTCACACTACTGGGTAAGAAAAGTGCATTTGTTGTCATCATGGCCCTAACATTTAAACATAAATGTTGCTACGCGGCCTAGCCCCGTGACTACCAGCGGCCTAACAGATGGGGTAAAGTAGTTCCAATGACAGTACAATTTGGCAAGGCAAGTGCTGACACCCCAGAACTACGAACTGCCACAGACACAGATGTTTCAGCGTATGGCTCTTCTGAGGGATTTATGATCATAAATCATAACCACTGACAGACAAAAAATAACAATCTTGGGTTTCCGTCCCAGTGTGTGTGTGTGTGTGTGTGTGTGTGTGTGTGTGTGTGTGTGCGTGAGTGTACGGGTGTGCGGGGGGCTAATGAGTGGAAGACACTCTCCGAGGAGACTAAAACCCACGAGGCACCAGCACCTGTCCCTCGTCTTTCAACTTGCTGTAGGAGAAAGAGGGAGGGATGGGGGGGTGGGGGGGGGGGGGTGAAAAGGAGGGCAAGAGAGAGGTTGGGGATGGGGAACAAATCTGTCTAGATGATTATAGGGGCAAATAAGCAGACGTGCAGATGTTTGTGGGTGAGGGGCAAGTGGCGTTGCAATTCTGTGTGTATGTGTGTGTGTGTGTGTGTGTAACTCAAGCCTTGTCCCCCACCCACACACACACACACACACACACACACTGCACAGGCTCAGTGTGGGTGGCTGAGCGTTAACTCCCCCCCAAACCAACCCCATCATGCATGCACACACACACATACACCCCCTCTAAGCCCCCCCCCCCCCCGTCCTCTTGCACGCACCTTATTCACATTAGCTTGATATTTTTTTTAACCCACTTGAAATGGAATTCAGATTTAGAAACTTGCTAAAAATGGATTTAATCATTTGGGGTGTCATGTTGTATTTTTAGGAGCTGTTCAGTCTAAATGGGAACTGAAGAGGGCAATGGAAGATATGTTTCATGATGTTTGTGTACCAAGGAAGATATAGGGGCTTGGAACTACACAGAAATAGTAAAAAAAAATGCAGAAGTAATTGAAGGAAAAAATAAAATGTGTCAGCCCTGAAGGCAGCAAGGGCTTGGACTTATTTAAGCCATGACCTAAAAAAGCTGACAGCATGACATGTTTCTGCGAGGTGCTAATACAAGCATACATAAAGTGTGCCTGCCATCCTCCTCCGTTTTCCTCCATTTGCAACGTCTTCAGCACCCTTCCGGAGCTGCTGGTGTTAATTGCTTTGTCCTATCATTACATTTTCTCACTTGAACCCATACAACAGGATTTCATGTCATTATCATCCGATAATTCACATTGAATTCAAATTAAATTCACCACGGTGAAGTCGGGCTGGGCATCTGGCCGGCTGGGTTATGAAAATATCGCTTGCAGCGTTAGCCAGAAGCAAGGCACCACAGATGTACCGAACCAGGGGTAGTGCAAACAAGTAAACTTCGCCTGTTTCACACACACACACACACACACACACACACACACACACACACACCACTCAGCCGTAGACGCAGTGATGCCAAGGTTGAAGAATGTGTCGTGCTGCTAATGTGGCATTCATGCAGGGGACATATCCATATTCATCACTCACACTCCTGTTAACATGTCATTGTTATTCCTAGTGCTGTCAGCAGCGCTTTTAAAACAACACTGTCCTTGATAGCATACAGCACGTGATGAAAACACGATCAACATATCTTTGCCAACGCAATTCTCTTGAAAAGACAATGCTGTCAAAATATTTGGCAGGGCTCGAATCATTTTCTGTAAGCATCTGAAAGTTCTCTGCGTCTTTGTTTGTTCTAGGTCTCTTGCAGCTGCTGCCTTTTAGTCTCAGCGTACTAGAAATGACGTCAAGACAGTGAGAAAGGCGAGCCTCTCCTCGCTGCTTATGGTTTCAGTTTGTTGCCATGGCAGCAGCCGCCACTTCCTGCCAGAGTGGGTCTTCCTGTGTTCATTCATTTTTTGTGTGGACGCTCCAGAGGAGTTACGAAGATCTGTGTTTACAATACCATATATGGGGTTTTATGAACAGTGAGCTCAGGGCTTCCCCCAAGTTAAATAAACACTATTAACGGTATGCTCTCTCACACACACACACACACACACACACACACACACACACATGCAAACACACACACAAACCCTCTACACACACAAAAACAGCCCTGCCCCATGGTGCTTATCAGGCGTTCTCAACTACACCCATTTGCACACAATTATCTCCACTTACAGTTAAAGGGAATGTAAATGTGTATTGTACTTGACATGGGATTTCAAGGGACTGCGAAATAACGGATCATGCATAAAGTGGTTTATTTTAGGTCAGAGTCTGTTATTTGATCTTACTGTAAATTATGCTTGGGCTGTTACACCCCACTGCCCAGCATGAGAGCAACCTACTTTTCCTCTGCTAACAAGACGCAGTACAACAAACAACCATTATGGGCCTGTCTTGCTCTCTTTCTCTTTCTCTCTCTCTCTCTCTCTCTCTCTCTCTCTCTCTCTCTCTCTCTCTCTCTCTCTTTCTCTCTCTCTTGCTGTTTTCAAGGGGGTAAAACGGGGTGCTCTGCACTGTGGATGACGATGGTTTTCTGGGGCTTTTTACCTCTGTTTTTTTGCATGAGGTGGTTTTAATAAGTGATTGTAATTTTGCATGAAATGTGACAAAAAAGCTCATTCAGAATTTGAATTCTCTTGCTGTTTTCTCTCTCTCTCTCTCTCTCTCTCTCTCTCTCTCTCTCTCTCTCTCTCTCTTCGAGGTAATGTCTTCCTGGAGTCGTTCCAGGAAGGCATTCTGCAGGTTTGAGATTCACCTTTTCTCAGTGGAAACTAGGGTAAACCCACACATACAACCAACTTCCTCGCTGCACCCTGCTCAAAGGACTGTCTGCAAGCGGCAACAGAGAGGGAGAGAGATCACTGTCAGACAGTGTTTTTTTTGCATGCTGCTGGTTGTGTATTTTAGAGAAGAAGCAGCTGGGACCTAAATTCTCACAGCTTCGCAAAGCTGACTACTGTCCCACATACTTTGGGCTGATTAGCAGGATCCCTGCCCTGCCTGGCGTCTAGGAGGGAGAGGCAGATAAGACCATGCTCAGCCCAACTCCGCTCCACTCCCACCTGGAGAAGGGCCAACTTGTTTACATTCAGCACACAAGCGTCCATGCACTCTGCCTGTATCCATGACCTCAGCTGTTTCAGTATACTGTAAAGTCATCCCATAACTCACAACGCCACATTCGCTAATGGGGCCAAGGGTGGATGGATGGAAAAGTGGGGCTGGAGGGAAAGAGGAGTGGACGAGGCAAAAGGAGGGTTTTCTGGGATGCCTCTCCTCCTCCCTTTCTCCTTCCCTCCCTCCATCTCTTCCTCCCTCCGTCCCGCCCACCCCTCCCTGCTGCCCTCATGTCCGGGCTGGTCTGGCTGGCACGAACACCTGTTGGAGGGCATCCAAACCGCTGGCCTGCCCTTTTCATTGAGCGCTGAGCACGATAAATCACATCGTTTGTACAGCGGGCATGGTCAGCACGGAGCAGCAGCAGTACACCTCTCACAATTAACTTTAGACAGACGCCTAATTGGGCAACAAGCCCGTGAGGCTCTGGAGACGCAAGACCGTTTCCCAGTTTGTTCTGCTGGTCTGGACTGGGTTGGGCCATACTGGGCTGCATTGTATCAATATACTGTATGTAGGGCAGGGTTGATGTTTGTACTGTTTTATGCTCTCTGCCGTGCTGTGCTGAGATGTGCTGTGCAATGCTGCCATGTCATGAGCTAATGGAGGCTGTGAAGGAGAGAGTAAAGGAAAATATCTGGGCCATTAACTTTTTATATTTCTGGTGTATTTTACAACCCCAGCCCTTTCATGCTAAAGGCTGGGGTTGTAAAAACAAAAGAAAGTGCTGATTTGCTGGAGAAAAAATGATTATGAATTTGTTATATGGAGTGCTCTGTAATTGAGGGCTGTGGCTTCATAGATGAGATGGAGAGAGAGAGAGAGAGAGAGAGAGAGAGAGAGAGCTGAGGTGAGGTGAGAGAAGCTCAGCCAATTTCACCACCACAGCTGCAAAAGGTCACTGGAGCAACTGCAGTAACAGTTCCTGATCTTCTACTCGAAAGAAAAGGAGGGAGATGAAAGACCCCAACAAAAAGAACATTTGACACATGACAGTTCCCAGAATCCTCCCAAGAGCTACTTCTGTAAGGAGCCACGGTGCTCGTAGCAGGTGGAGGCCAGCGCACTGATGCACGTGACACGGGGACGTTACAGCCATAAAATGAGGGCATAAAGTGGAAACTATGAAAGCACTATCCACTAGGCAGAGTGTGTGTGTGTGTGTGTGTGTGTGTGTGTGTGTGTGGGGGGGGGGGGGTATGCTCAGAGGAAAGTGAGTGGCACGTGCAACAAAAAAATCAAAAACATAACATAGCATAATGGCAGCATAGTGAGCGATAAACAACTAAAGCATAATGGACTAATAGTGTTGGCCAAACGTCCTCTCTGCATTGCCTCAAACGACTGTCTGTATATGGACTTCTGCAGACACGTACATGCACCCAGTGATGGATGTCAACCTGAACCGCGTGTAAAGCCTCCCGGTGACATTTAGAATTCATTATCAAAAGTGTTTTTCTTACCATAGAAATAAATTGCGGGGCCACTTGATAGCTTTCTAGCAGATCTCCAGCAACCGGTTTTGTTGCCAGGCGATTTGAGCCACTTCAACACGCAATTTTAGTAACATATTCTTTAATCTACAGTATTATAGTATATAGTATACAGTAACTGTGGGCCATAGCAGCTTACATAGAGATGATTTGCCCCATCTTCTCCCAGCTCAGTGGCGTTTGATTAGTGAGTGCCATATGTCTGGGTGGGTGTACATATCCTGTTTCCAGGGTTTATTTTAACCATGACCTTTGTGCCGTTCCCCCCTGGGTCACGAGGTCAAGCTCTGAGGTCGGCTCCGCGGTGATAGGGATGGACAGCTGAACGCCTCTGAGTGTATTTGTGTTTGTGTGTGTCCGCCTGGAAATGTCCCAGTGATAGCTTGTTCAGGGCATCACAGCGGAACTGTGCGTGTGTGTGTGTGTGTGTGTGTGTGTGTGTGTGTGTGCGTGCGTGAAGGGGATGGAATAGCCTGAAAAGATATCAAAGGTCCTCTTCACAGCCTCACAGCTGCATAAATATCCATCAGGTAATATTTCAAACAGAAAGCCATTCTTCTCTTTCAACTGTGCAGGGAACAAACAAAAATAGACAAAAGACAACAAGGTCCCTGCTGACCATGCAAACATCCCTATGTCTTACAAAGGAGGAGATTGTGCAGCCAGACTGTGATGTTTATACCCTGACATGAAGAAAATGCATCTTCAGTGTGTTCACTTCATTGCTCTGTTGTGCAGATGGGGCTTTCATCAGAGAAAAGAGGTTGTTTGTGGCCTCACGTCAGATGAAGCAGAGTAACTTTGAAATAGAAAACCATTCACCCAAACCAGCTTTACCCATAAAATCTGTGAATCTACTGGAGACTCATCACGGCTTCATTTTGTCACCGAGGACACCGGGCATCTCTTGTTTAGCTTAAATCTCTCTCATGTTGCAAGGGGAACATTTTAAGACACAAAAAGCCTTGAAGTAATAGAGACGCAGATGAAAGCACTGAACAAGAGCTGCCCGGTGTCCTCAGTGACAAAATGAAGCCGTGATGAGTCCGACAACGATACACACAGTGTTTTAAAACCAAAGACATTCCTGCTCTAGTTGTCACCAAGTGTCTCATTTAACACTTTAGATGACTTTAGATGAGATCCTTTTTTTTTTTTGCTTCTTCTCAGACACATACCCAGCACATACTAGCACTCTCATTATGACAGGAGGGCAATGTGATACTCGCTTACTTGCCTTGCTACAGCCTTGAATTTTTTCCGTTGTACTTGCGTGTGTGTGTATTTTTCTGTGGTGTGTGTGTACGTGTGTGCATGTCTAAGTGATACGCGGGAGGATGGGAGGATACAGCTGAGCGTGTCTTATCTTAGATCACACAACAACGAGTGAAACCCCAACTCTGTGGAACTCCTCTCCATCCCGGAGCCACAGGGTTTCAGTTTGCGGTGGCAGCTGAGCCTCTCGCTCCTCTCTGTTTCTGTCTCTCTCTCTCTCTCTCTCTCTCTCTCTCTCTCTCTCTGTTCTTTTCTCTAAAGACAGTTACATCCACAGACAGCAAACTTGCAGTAAGCAGCACATAGTGTGGAGGCTGAGACTGACAGTCAGAAGCAGTCAGAAATAGGCAGTCACTTCTCAGAAGAGGCTCCAGATAGTTGCAGTATGACTGGAATCTCTGCAAATTCATCAACTTTGTCGCTACACTTCTTGTTCATGTGCATCCAGTAAAATGCAGAGGTGAACAGTAAATTTACCGCGCAATTCATTCAATTCCTTGAAAACATTTTCACTTGTGGTTTGTTTAGTTTGAATCTCTGAAGCCCTAAGTGACAGATGGTTGGATAACCCCATTTTTAGATATGCTCCTGTGTAGCTCAATGGGTACAGATTGGTACTAACTCTGGGCCCGGCCGTGCTAAAAATGTACTGTAAGGAGCTGTAGGCAGACGCAGTCATGGATTATATTAGGTTGAATAACTATGAGACAGATGAAGCGTCCTGAGAGTGTTTTGGAAGCCAGGTGTTTGGTCAACTTGAAACCAAATGCTTTAATAAGGCAAAAAAATTGTAAGATAGCGTGCTTTGCTCCACCTTTAGCATTTTTCTCTATGTGTCCCTGTGTATGCTGGGAGATGCATGACCACCGGTCATTCGTGAGCTAATCAATGGATGATCTCTCATCAATAACCCCCTTTCATCGGACTTCCCTCATCAAACTGCTATGTTGGGCCTCTATTCCCCGCAGACCAGGGACAAAGAGAGGAGGTGTGTTTGCTTGTGTTCAGAAGGCCACCGAGTGGGAGGCTTTCATTACCTGAATCCATCTTTGCAGAAAGAGGGAGGGAGGCCGGGAGAGACAAGGGCCAAGGGACACATTTCCAGTCCTTGGCCATTATCTGTGCAATCAGAATGAAGGTGTAAACAACGCGAGGCACCTGGCCTCTCCGGCTGACTAACTGGCAGGTTGGCACGACGGTAACGCTCTGCTGTCTCGTGTGACGTTAACCGGCAATTTTGGTGCCTACCAAATATTAGACATAAAAGCGCAGGTCATCCAAGGCTTGCAACCGAACAACGTGCAAGTTATTTTTGTTTATTTTATGTAACACTTATTTAACGCTGCGGTGTGTTTAAGAACAAATCACACTGACAACCTAATTACTACTGTAATATAGATTTACAATACTTGACACAATGCTCAGATGCTGTCATCCGTACCAGTAACAGTTCATTATTAGCTCTCCACTCTTCATTTGACACTTGCCTGCCTCTTTGAGATGTATGTCATATGCTTGCCTATGTGTTGGCTTAAGTGTTACTCAGTTAAACGTTAACACTACCAGCCCTTTGGCTCGTGATTTTTGGCTTGTGACTATAGCAACTCATAATAACGAGTTCCAGAGGCAGTGGTCTGTTTTCATGGTATGTCGGTACTCCTGTGTGTCGCCGTGTTATCGGGGCACTGTCTGAGCAAAGCGTTGACACGCAGTAGATTTCCCCTCTCAAGTTCAGAACACTCGTTGAGGTATTTCCTGATGCTCCAAGTCAAGCTCTGTGCTCAGCCTTGCTTGAGTACAAGAGGCTAGACTGAAGTGCTGCTTCACAAAACTTTTTGCTGTAAGTACATATGTCAAGAAGCAATGTTGCACTTGCTCTTTCTCCCATCTCCAATCTGTCACTCCACTTTGATATTCTGTCTCATGTGGAGTCTGGCTCTGCTGACAGATATGGTCTCTGAGCTGGTCTTGATGCACCCAACCCCCCCCCCCACCCCAACTCCCTGGCCTTTCCCCCTACTGGTTGCCCCCACCCACCCCTCAGCCACCTGGTATGGTATACTCCAATCATTTGGTGTACATGAGGTTTTGATATATAGGGAAAGGCAATACTTTATCAATGCCATTCCTAGCTTCTCTAGTTTTTCATATGTCACTCATATCTAGTTACCATATGAAATAGATTCTCACATGAAATTTTACACTGAACAGAAACTTTCACTCAATACCTCAAACTCAATGCTATTGAATGAGCTGGTAATGAATACGTACGCAGACAACCTGGTGTACTCATTTTGTTTTTTATTTATTTATTACCTAAAAAAAGAAAAATGTTCTATCACAAGTCACACTGAAATGTATTGCTTAAGAAAAAAAATATATTCATATATTTTTTAGTTTTTTTTTTTTTTTCGGAAACTGATCATTTCCATTATATTCCACCAAAAACAAAAGTTTAGGACGTAAGCATCAGTTGCTGCTACGCCCCAACGACCTTCTCCCCCACTTTAGAAAATGCACAAAGAAATACATAATTCACAGTTACCATTTTGGTTTCATAAATTAATACAGTCACACATGTGCTACACCGGTCTAGAGCTAGAACATTGTAAATTGTATTCTTGAATCCTGTTATTATTTTCAATGGTTGGCTACAAGAAAGAACAGGCAACTTAAATGATGTGATCAGAATTCCACCAACGTACTGTTTTCCCACTGTAATGCCCCCAACCCACTTGTTTAAATCCCAACATCCCCTGTCATCTTTTTTGTTTTGTTTCATCTTTTTGAATTTCACACAGAAGTGAGGCACACACAGAGTATAGTTCATACATATACAAAAATTAAATCAAATTTGGGAGGGGCGGCGGGGAGGGGGGAATTGTCCTTTAATTTGTCGTATCCAAGGAAACAGGAAGTGCATGTAGTCTGGAGTCCTCAGAGGACCTTCCTATTCTGAATCAGGGCTGTTTGTCGCCATGTAAGTACTGTGGTCGAAATTTCCTCGGCTAACGTAGGTTTTGCTCATTTGTAGCTTTTGCAGCTTGTTGGTGGCAGGACAGAGTCACGGGGACAGGGGGTGTGAGGTTTGGACAACGGAGACCAACAAGCATGGCAACACAATGGAGAAACGGGAGAAAGACAATATTTGAGGAATAACACCGACTTTTGAACAGTAATCGATTCACTCAAACAAGCTTTACCCCTAAACTCTACGACTCTCATGGCTGCGGCTACGACAGTCTTGTATATCAATCAATGGAAACAATTTGTTCAGCTTAAATGTGACACTGACACTGCAAGGGCAACATTTTAAGGCACAGAAGCCTTGACATAATAGAGACTCCACCAGATAAAAGCACTAAACAAGAGATGCCCAGTGTCCTCAGTGACAAAATGGTGCCTTGATGACAACAAGTCCGACAACGATACACAGAAAGTTTAAAAAACAAAAACATTCCCGCCCCCATTGTCCCCAAGTGTCTCATTTTTAGTGAAAGGTAAGGCCACTTAAAAAAAAGATGAGGTTCACCAAAAAGGTAATCTCTCACTGCAATCTCTGGGAGTGCAATCGTGGTAGGGTGGTCGATCAATCAGACAGACAGATAAACAGACAGACAGTCAGACTAGATGCTTCTCTAGAATAGGTTTGGGTATGATGGAAAGTACTGTATATCCGCTGGTCCATTGGTTCCCTGCTAGTATGTCCACATGCGCCTTGGTTGGTGTTCAGGCTGGGAGGAGGGGAGGTGGCTATATGGTTCATAGGCTGTCTGGGTCCTTGAGAGTCATGGGGGTAAAAACCAGCGTTCAGGGAGTAGAGTCAGTTGCTCTTTGCTCATCATCATCATCATCTTCATTGTCACAGAGCAGGAATGTTCAGTGCTGAGCAAGATATGAGTCCATACTTACTTCATCTGTTTTGGTTTTGCGTTGTAATACTTTAGCAGGACACTGCTGTTCTAACAATGTAAAATAAAATTACAAAACCTAACCAACAAAAGCAGCGTTGTTTATTTTCTTCACAAATTCATGCATGTTGTTATCCTCCATCCCCACAGCACCAGTTTCTCTTTTTTTTTCTTCCAACAATAGAAAAAAGATCAGTATAATTCACACTTTTGCATGCAAAGAAAAGTCACTTTTCCCCCTCCCGTTTTTTTTTAAGTCCCCATGTGTAGCAGCAAAACTGTGAAAGGCCTAACCTGATATGTCAGTGGATGTACTGGTGGAGGCACTAGAAAATGACGCTGGATACAGATCCCACTTCTCTCTCTTTGCCAATAATAAAAATATAGCCAACGTTATCAGGGCTTGTGGTGAAGGTTTACGTCAAATGGGCCTAAAACTGGGAACCGTCTTTAATAGTTTGACATTTCATTCTATTACAGTA
Source organism: Hoplostethus mediterraneus (assembly GCA_034670385.1). Lineage (NCBI taxonomy): Eukaryota > Metazoa > Chordata > Actinopteri > Trachichthyiformes > Trachichthyidae > Hoplostethus > Hoplostethus mediterraneus. The sequence continues at coordinate 10,841,219 of JAXDDW010000008.1, forward strand.
TAAAGTAGTGACCCATGCATTCACTGCACTGATCTTCATGATTTGAGTAACTATGGGGATTTGGGGAGAAAACAACTTTGACAAAGACATGGGATATTCTAAAGCAATTTACACTAAAGTCACACATACACACACCCTCATAAACCTTTGCCAATTGTCACATAATGTACACAAACTCTAATACAAACCCTCAACAAGTCCATTCAGGTCTGTAAGACATGAGGTGGGCTGGATGAAAATCATTCCTTATCATTTGTTGTGGCTAAATTACTATAATATATGAATGAGCTCATGAATGATTGAATGGATATACGTACTTGTTGGTAGCCAATGACTTGACTGAAGCCACAGAGGGCTGCCGCTTTTTGAAAACAGCAGATAGGAAGAGAAATAAAAATAGATTTTTTTTTTCCATATACATTTTAAAGATTTTAAAATCCTCTAAAGCACTTTCTGTTAATATTAATTCATTTTGTTTATTCATTAATCATTCCTATCGATACCCTATGTCACTGAGGTTGATATCAATACATGACTTATATTCAGTTTGTATTCTATTTCAGGCCCCACCTCTCGCTTGCACACTTTGACCAGCTGTTATAAATCATGAAAATGTGCAAATCAACAACTACTTTGAACTGTTATATGAAAACCTGAATGCTTTGTGAACAATGCTACATATTTTTGTTTAGAAAAAATAATAATAATACGTTTCCAGATGGAAAAAAAAAAAAGTTTAACCACCGCGTAACAGGTAAAAACAGGACTCTGGTAGGTGAGTTTTGAGATCAATAAGAATGCCCGTTGGAATAGTCCATAGTGTGGCAGCCTGTTGTGTGTCTGCCATTCATGTGATTAGGAAACACGTAAGAGTCTACTGAGACCTCTGGTGCTCCTATCCTGTTGACTAGTCCAGTGTGGATCTCTTCATAGCTGTCCAGAGTGCGCCTTAGAAAACAAATCATTACAAAAAAAAAAATCAGAAAATACCACCACCACCACCACCACCAACTGAATTCTGCTATGCTCAAGTTCAGGTATGGTTCGTCCTCGTTATAGGGCAGTACATCATTTTGCAGTCTCTGTAAGCATTATCATAAGTCTTGTACACTGTCGAGCTCTGTCGTTATTCTTCCAAATCCAAGCATCAAAAGAAAGTTCTGCTGTTATTGTTGTTTTTTTTCCCGCAATGTTGGCTGTGAAGGGACAGAATGGGATGAAAGTCTGCGAGGGGCCTTTTTCACGTGACGGACGCTCGTCACAACAGGGGGCCATTTTGACCAAACTTTTGATTTCCTCTTTGCACAAGACATCTCTGCACACTACCGTCTCAAGTCCTGCCAATCCATCCCCTCCAAAAAAAAAATATCTCTACATCAATCCCAATCAATGCTTTGCACCTCTCTGTATTCAGCCTCTCTCTCTCTCTCTCTCTCTCTCTCCGGGCGTCGGCTCAGGCCATGACAAACTCGGACTTCATGTCGGCCTTGACGTCGGGTTTCCACACCGAGTCGTCAAAGTCTAGGTCCAGGGAGCCCTCGCTGGACATGCTGCTGTTGCTGTTGCTGCGCCCGGCCTTGCGGTTGGGCAGCCACTGGTAGGGAGCGCGCTGGTCCCGCCTGGCCTTCCTGCGCAGACGCTTCTGCTGCATCAACAGCTGCAGGCGCTCCACCTTGCAGCGGGTCGCGCGGTTCTCGGTCTGACGCACGCGGTCACCTGGACGGACCAGAGGAGAGACGGGGGTTGGTAAATGGAAAAAGGGAGGGGATAATATAACATGATAGAATAGCTTCAGGAAGTGTAACATTGGTGCATTGGTGTGTGTGTGTGTGTGTGTGTGTGTGTGTGTGTGTGTGTGTGTGTGTGTGTGTGTGTTATTCAAGAGCAGGCAGCTAATACACGCAGGCAGCCATGAATACAATGCTAGGACTCAAACACACATGCTGGGATAATAATTCCCTGGGCTCTGGCACACGTGCGCGCACACACACGCACACACACACATGAACACCATGTGCACGCAGTGTAACACTGGAGTTCTGTGCTGAACCCCCCCCCCCCCCCCCCCCACTGAGCCCCTTTAGCTCCCCGTGCTATTTTATCCCTTTACTACTGTCTGGGGAAAACTGCTCGGGCCCGAACCTCGTTGAAACCCCGGTGCAAGGCCGGTATGCTAACGAGCACGCGAGACAGACGCAACACATTCAAATAGCTGCCTATCACACGCGCGCACAATAATTGCGGCTGACGTGCCACGGCGACTGCACATGCTACTAAGTGCATTTCTAGCTGTTGATGTGCCTATAGGAGAATCCGGTCTCAAGGGAGAGGCCGTCCGTGGCATTGTGAACGCTTGCCCACGGTGGCCAAGTCGAGCCTAATTCCATTTCTACGTATATCCAGGGGCTCGGGAGGAAGGAAAAGCAACCACAATCTATTAGCCAGCTCCATTAGTATCTGTCTGGGAATGAAATAATTAAATAATGGGCTAGAATGTCAATAAACCAGAGCACAGCAGCCCGTCTCTGCACAAACACACACACACACACACACACACACACACACACACACACACACACACACACTCACATTCAAGTACATCATGTATTCACGCAGAAACACTTACAGAGTGTGTACACACATGCATGCACGTACACACACACGCGCCACGCAGCGCAGTCGCATGCACGCGCGTATATACACACACACACACACACACACACACACAGCGCCAGCAACAGCCGCAGTAGCTTTTAACATGGATCGATGGCAAATTAAAAAGACCTATTGATTAAACCTTAGCTCTAGTGCAGCCATCCATCTCAGGCCCAGGACAACGCTATTGGCTTTCAATAGAAAATGCAAGCGAATGGAAATTGTAAGCAGAGAGAGAGAGAGAGAGAGAGAGAGAGAGAGAGAGAGAGAGAGATTGGCTTTTTTTCCCCTTTTTTATGGCTGCGGCTTCCTGCTCCCTGCTCATTGACCCAACACCCCCACCCCTACCTCCCCCGTCCCTCTCCCCACAGGCCCCCACCCCCCTTCTTTCACCCCTCACACATACAGAGAGCCCCCCCCCCCCCCCCCCCGCCTCCCCCTCCTCCCTCCCCCCAGCTCTTGCCCCATGTCTCCCCAGAGAGACAGATAGGTGGGGTAGTGTGAAGGAGGGGACGACGCGGGGACGTGTGTGTGTGTGTGTGTGTGTGTGTGTGTGTGTGTGTGTGTGTGGGTTAAGGAATTCCTCCCCCAGGGGTGAGGGGGATAGAGGAAGGCATGGAGGAAGAGGGCGGAGGGTAAAGGATCAGCCGTAGGTGGCAGTTTTTCCGAATCAATTGCGCCCTCCTCCGCTCTTCCCCCCCATCGGAATGAATTCCGGACTCTGTGTGGGCTTAATTTACCTCTTTCCCTCATTTGCTTATCGGATCGAGCGGTGCAGCGCCGTTCTCCGGCTATAAATATTCACCACTGTCTGGCGGCACATACTAAAGAACCGACGCTGCTGGGGAAGACGACGGATGGAGGCACCGAGTTAACAGAAAACAACACAAGGCTTATTCAACGTTGCATTTCTTCTAACGTGCACAAAGTGTTATTTTTTGTTTTTTTCTTCCATTCCCTATAAATACGTTTTTGCTGTGTTTTTGTGTGTGTGTGTGTGTGTGTGTGTGTGTGTGCAGCCAGATGCCGTGTGCGCTGTGTGTGAGGGCAGTGTGTCATCTCCAGAGAATAGGGGGGGTGTACCGGGGGGGTCCTCCTACATTAGGGCCATTGTTCTGCTGCCTCAGCTCCATGTGACATCCATATACACTGCCGCAGGGCTTTGTTCCCCCCTCCAGTACTCCCCTCTTCCCCTTCTTCCCCTCGCGTTGGCTGACCGAGAGCGAAAAACCACCCCACCGGCTGTGTCGAAACACGGCGGGACGCAATTAAGACGGCGCCGAGCCGGCACATACGTGTTGTTCCCGCGCCGCCGATGCGTCGTTGTTGTCGTCGCGTCTCGCTACTATTTGCCTTTGGAGTTGCTCGGTCGCTGTTAGTGGTTCAACCTGCTGAAGTCGGTTGAGTGGAGCGAGGAGTGGCCGGGGGCCTGGGGCAGGCCTCGGTGAACACACACACGCACGCACGCGCACACACACGCACACGCACACACACACACACACACACACACACACACACACACACACACACACACACAGAGTAAAGGGCAGTTTGGTGGTTCAGTAGGAGGTTTGGCCTTTGGCTTGGCAGGAGCCTTGGGAATGTGCTTGGGGCTAAACCGAACCTGTGTGTGTGTTGTGTGTGTGTGTGTGTGTGTGTGTGTGTGTTGCCATTCATCAGCGTCACTACCGGAGCCCTGGGCGGCTGGGCCGGACACAGCTGGCCACTGGGACACTCCAGACTATGTTTATGACAGTAGGGCTATTATTAGGGCTGGCTAAGAAGGGCAGACTATACACACACACACACACACACAACACACACACACACACACACACACACACACACACACACACACACATAGAATGGCTGATAGCCTGGCTGCAGAGACTGAGTTTGACGTGAGCACAATAACCTTGGAAGACAACAGAGAGGTGGGAAAGAGTGAGAGAGAGAGAGAGAGAGTGAGAGAGAGAGAGAGAGAGAGAGAGAGAGAGAGACCCCTATCTCCCTTCTCTATCCTCATATGTACCCCTGCATGACACAGGGAAGGCAGACTAGGAAACAACAGCAGATCTTTTCTGAGAAGCTTGCAGTGGAAGATATCCAACAGAGGACAGGTCAGGGGCACAGAGAAGAAGGAAATGCCAGTCTCTCTTTCCTGCTCTCTCTCTTTCTTCCCCTCTCTTGCCTGCTAATCGCACCAAAACCCAACGCAGAGTTGGGTTTTCCATCCACAAAACCAAAGGCAATCCCTGTAAACACACCAAACGCTGTAAAGAGAGCAGGAGAGAGGTGGGCAGTGAGAGAGGGGAAAGACACAGACTGAGCTCTATGAATAATCAATGCATCAGTCAGTTTCTCTGGCTTTACAAAGCCCAACAACACAGCAAGGACTGAGAGAGGGTGGGGGGGTGGTGAAGGAAGGAGGAGAGGAAGAGGATGGAGGTAGAGAAGGGAGGAGGGCTGCAGTGTGCAGGACGCAGGGGGAGATTAAAGGAGCTTCTCCTTTTATTGATTGTCTAAAGATTGGCCTTCATTAGCAGTTGTCTTAGTGCTGTTGTTTGTTTGTTTGCCTTGATAAGTCTTGTGATCTTGCAGAGAGAACATTGTGTTTGCTCAGCATCCAGGGAACCAGGCAAAAGAGGGAGGGTGGTTAGAGATACTGTAGATGTTGAGAGAGAGGAATGAGGGGGGAGGGGGTCACATTGCAGCAAAATCGGCCCTGATTTCCTCCGGTATTACTGTCTGCTGTTTTTGCGGCCTCTTTCTCCATCCTATTCCAAGTGTCAGCGAGCGAATAGGGTCGAAATCCCCCTGTAATATTATAAAATTACATGGATTTGCTGCTAACCACTGAACACGAAGCGTGGCCTTATAATATTTCCATTTATTTCAGATCACAACGTGACATTCACAGATGTGATGAGGGACATTTTCAGAGTCATTCAGCCAAGGCCCTCAGGCTTCCCTGTGTTAATCTGGTTTACATGCATGGTGGAATTGGGTGCAGGATCTGCCCCCCCCCCCCATCGCATGAGACCAAGCACTTCATAGCCCTCTGGCCCATCAAAGTCAATCATTTGCAGCCCCGTAGCTCTGCGCTTCCAGGCAACCAGGTTCATGAGAAACACAGTTCAGCCGAGCCGCTGAACCATCTGGAGCCCCGAGGAGAAAGAGCTTTAAGGAGCTAGGAAACACATAACAGAGCAGATCGGCCCGGCCAATCACACAGCAGACCTAAATGAGCTATCCAATCAAACAAGAGGAAAAAAGTGAACCGGCCAATCGGACAGAAACTGAAGCAACCAATCAAAGCGGAACTAATACGAGCATTTTGACAGCCAGTGAAAGGGCATCGACGGCCCTGCAGGGAGACGAGCTCTTCAATGACTTTTAGACTCCATTTGCATTCTCTCTCTTCCTCTCTTTCTCCTTGTCGACAATGAAAGGGCACCTGATGTGCTTGGCTGGCTTTGCTAGATAGCTGCGCGCTGTATTGCGTCGCTGGGGCATTAGCTGACTTACCGGTGTGCGCGTGTCACTGTGTGTGTCGCCGGGCCACAGCGATCTTACAAGCGTGATGACAGGAGAGCAAAGCTGGCCGGTGGATAATGCACGTTGCCCCGGCCCGGCGGGTCAAGGCTTAAACGCAGGGCACGATGGCACCGAAGGCTCAGGGCAACACGATCTTCCTCTATATCTATCTGTCTCTCCTTATGAACCCCTACCCCTCCCTCGCCACCTCGCCCCTTCTCACTGCCCTCCTCCCTCCTTCTTCGGCTTGCCCCGGCCCCAGCCGGTACTAAGCTAACTTGACCTGACAGATAGAAAGGGGACGGGAGGGGGTGAAGGGATGTGGAAGGGACAGGAGAGGGGAAGGAGGGAGTGGAGAAAGGGATCTGTCCCGATTTCATTCAGTGCTAATTTTGCCCCTGCTTTGCCCCTCTCTATGTGCCTGTGTTGAACTAAGCAGCTGCAGTGGGAGTGGGTCTAAAAGGCAGGCCTAATCCCGTAGCCCTCCCCTCCTCTGCCCCACAATGGCTCAGCCTGGTGCCCTGTATGCGGTCCCAGTCCCCGGCCAACACACAATGGGTTTGGCTGGGCAGGGGGCTGGAGGGAAGAAGGGGTGGGGGGGGGTGCAAGGGAGGTCCACCCCACTCAGCAAAGGAATTTAGCGAACAATCAGACTGCCAGGCTGTCCTAAAACCCTCCTGTTCAAATCCAACAGTGGTCCCGGGCTGACAAAGCCCTGCACTCAGCAATACTATACACCCAGCCACGAAACCAAGCTAGTCTCCTAGTCTTTAACCAGGCATTTGCGGTGTGTGTGTGTGTGTGTGTGTGCTCAAGCTTTTTATTCACGCCTGTCTTCTCCCCTTCGCACATGAACTTGCAGTGGAAAGGGTAAAGGCTCTCAGGAGACAGCCCAGCTATGTGACATTTTCAAGAGGCTGTCTCAACCTGAGTTAGACTGCTGCACACACACTCAGGCAGACACTTCTCCACGGTGAAGCGCAGGTTATTCCTGTAGCTGAATGGGAAGCAGGTTTCTGCAAAGCAGAGTTAAGCTGCAGTGTTAACTCCAGTAAGTCTTCCATCAGGTGTTGGCTGATAACACAGTCTCAGAGCGCTTAGTCATCGCCTTCCTCAGGACTCCTCATGGAACAGCGAACAGGCAGCCGCACAGCCTCCGTCCACACCGACAGGCCAGCACATTCTTTGTCTCAGTCAGTTGAACTGTGCTTGGTTGGTCAGGTTACCCATTCACAACACTTTCTGGAAGTGTGTTTGAACAGGAATTAGTACCAGGGCAGTAAAGCCGGAAAAAGGGCATTACAGAGGCCTTTTTTTTATTTTTATCCTCCTTCTGTTTTTTTTTTTTACTTCTCCACTGGAAGCGCTGGTTAATCAGTGGGCAGTTGGTAGACTGATGGGCCGGATATAAACACCCATGTGATGAATGGAGGCTCAGTGTTGTTGTTTTAAAACTCCCCCTCTGTGTCCTCCTCCTCTCATTGCCCTCGACTACACAAAGCAAATTCTTTCAGCACTGCATTTCTGAATAAATCTATCTATTTAAAGGCCAAATGGACACAGACAATGTATTGATGTACAACGCAGACATGGAAAGAAAGAGGGGCGAATGGGAGGAAGAGAGAGAGAGAGAAAGATGGATTTTACAGACGAGGCTGTTTTTGGACAGCGATGGGGGGAAACAGCGGTATGGGCCATTGAGTGCAGACGAGGGAGGAGGACGAGAGAGAGAGAGAGAGAGAGAGAGAGGAGTGGGTGGGGGAAGTGAAGGAAGGGTCTTCCCTGAGTTAGGAAAATACGCCTGTGTTATTCCAACTGTTCGCTGAACACTTGTAAGGGTGTCCGGGGCGATGCAGAGCAACCCTGTACGTTCTGTACGGTGAACTTCCCTACAGCTGAATCACTCCATTCTCCTGCCAGAAGAAAGTCACAATACGTGTGGGCAAAGACAGACTGTCTACGTGCGCGCACAATGGAGGTGTATGCTTCTACTTTTTCAAACAAAAGAAAATATTAAACATTAATCACTGCATTCAAGGATCCTCCCCGTCAGTCTATTCAACAAAATGTACCCGCAGCACGCAGAAGAATAGCTCGATTTCCTCAACGGGGGATAGAGAGGCAGCGGAGGACAATGCTGTTTCTCTCAGTCCAGCCAGTCACTAACCTTACCCTACCGACTGAATGCTATCAGTTCTGGACATCTGTCTGACACTCTCAACATCCTGTGTCTGTCTAAGGAACAGAGGCTTTATAACACCCGAACCCACTCCCAAATTCACAGTAGCTTAACTCCAGGCACTTTCCCTGCCCCTGCCGAGCCCCTCGGCCTGTGTATGTCAAGGCTTGTCCAGCCCCGACTAGCCCCGGGCCTAGCCAACGCATGCCCCAGCCCCAGCCCCATCTTTAAGAGGATATTTAAACCAGCCCAAGCCTAATCTAATCTAAACACAGCCCAGCCCAGGCTTGAAGGGGTAAAGCTATCTACTCTGCACACAAAGCCAGCTCTGCTGCCTGACAAGTGAAGCCTGACTGAACAGGTCTGGAGACGCTTGTGCTGCATTACCGTCTCTTCCTCTTCTCCACTCTCACAAACCCCCAGACAACCTCTGTATAACTGTTTCCTTTTATCTGACTTTCCGTTCTCGCTCAGTCAGTTTCTTAAAGATGAAGCTAACTGCTTGAGCAAGACCATGGTGCAACATCGCCACAACAGAACTGAAAGCTAACCAGGATAAGTCATGTGAATAGAAACTTAAAGACAAAGCTGATAGGCTGCAACAGAGGAGCAGAGCTCATTGAAATTCCTTGACAAGCTTTAGATTGCAGTCATTTGACACACACACACACACACACACACACACACACACACACACACACACACGCACACACACACACACACACACACTCATCCACAGCCGTGACAACTGCAGCAACATCTGCTGCTCAAGGGCTTTAAGGGTTACACAAAGCCTTTGTGTATGTGTGTGTGTCTGTGTGAGAGTGTGTGTGTGTGTGTGAGAGTGTGTGTGCCCGTTCATGCTTGCATGAGCATACTGAGCGTGGAGTATAGTCACTCACCAGGGGGTTTGCACATGCGGATCTGGCTCTGGCACTGCACCAGCGGATGAAGAGTCGGCGGAGGGCTGCTAGGGCTGCCGGCAGGCACCGAGGTAGCTTTGGCAGAGAGGCCCGTCACGCCAACGGCCGGGGGCGAAGGTGGGGGTGAGGGGGATGGGGAGGCAGGTGAACCACACTGGGTCTGGTAGCGGAGCTGGGTGAGGGAGGGGGGCACGCCCTGGTAGTGGCGCGTGGCGCTCAGGAGGTCGTTGAGGATCTGCAGGATGGTGCCGATGTCTCGTCTGGGACGCCCACTGCTGTCCTGGCAGTTAGGGTGCAAAGTGCCTGAGATGGAGAGAGGTAGAAAAGAACAATTTAGGGGAGATAGCGATTGAGCTATTGATAAAAACCAGAGCAGACAAAGACCATTCAAGCATTCAAGCATTCAACCAGAGAGAGGAGCCTCGAGTCTGTTGCGTTTCTTTTTTGTGGAGCGTATCAATTCTTATAAAAGAGGCTTCCAACTAGACTTCATATTTTGCAGGGCTATATTGTATAGAGCAGTGATAATTTGAACATGTTTGAGGCAGCGTCCTCACCTGAAAAGGTCCCTGAGAAGACCCCGGGAGCGTGGTTGACGAAGCTCTCGATGATGGCGCCGGGCTTACGGGAGCGCGCCGAGGGACTGGTGCCACCGCTGGGGCTCTTGGTGCTGCAGGCAGCCTGGAGGAACACACCGAGGAGACAACGCTTGACAACGGCGAAACACACAAGGACACGCACATATAGCATGTTGCGAACTGTTCTGGGTAATTAACCTGAAGCGGTATAGGGTGATGTAAGTAACCTACGCGGTAAAGGGTGACGGTTATAGGAAACCCTGAAAACAGAAAACCCGAGCTGTCCTGGTACGGCCCGAGTGGCCCGGGGGTCTCCGGTTACCTCCAACTGACATCAGACCCAACTTGGCAACCTGGCTAGTTTGCCTTAGCTTAACTTGGATCACTCTACCAAGAACTGAAAGTGAAATCCAAACCCACACAGAGGGCTGTGTGTGTGTGTGTGTGTGCACGTGTGTGTGTGTGTGTGCAGGCTTGTGAGAGCCAGATGAGGAATAGCCGTTTCCCTTTTTCTCACTGCTCCACTGGCCTGTCTTTCTATCTCCCTTGTTGTGAACCCAACTCTCCCACATAGTCCACTGACATCTGGTTCTGTTTCACTTTCCACAAGTTGGAACTCGGAGGAAAGTAAACAAAGTCGGTTGGTGGAGACAGTGTGTGTGTGTGTGTGTGTGTGTGTGTGTGTGTGACTGTTTTGAAAGTTAGCAAAAATAAGCCTCTCATAGTTGCCAAAGAAAGAGCTGCAAAGGTTAATGATCAATGAGACAACAACCTACGCTTGGAAAACCAACTTAATTCATTATCTCTCTCTCCCTCTATTTTTCTCTCAGTCTCTCTGTTTCTCTCCATCTTGGGCTGGAGGGCACGGGGTCACATGGATGCCTGTCCATGTCATGGGTGTGTCCCCCCCCCCCCCCACCCCAATGTGCATGTTTGGGAATCAGGCTACGCTCCTGTGGTGAGTAATCGCGTGTGGTTTGGAAGCGCTCGCACATTTCACGTGTACACCACGGGTTTCGCCCTCACGCTGCGAGGATGTCCCACTAATCTAATCAATCTAATGGAGGATGATTTAGTTGAGACTGGGGGTCAAACGGTCACAACCCAGCCCCTCCATTGTTCATTCATGAGAAAGTTAAGTGGATACGATGGCATCAGACGGATAACTTAGAACAGAGAATATGACATTTGGAGGACACTTTAACCCGAAGTACCTCCCAGTACCACGAGTTAATACATCTTAGGACACGTGGCTTTTGGAGTGACGCTCTAGTCACTGAGGGCTGGTGACCAAAGGTACAACGGTGATGAAACATTAATGATTACATTGCTACGGCTTACCTCAGGGCACGGGACTGGGGCTACAGGGCTGGCCTGGCCACTCTGGGGGCTGGGTTGGCTTGAGGAAGGCTGGTGGTGGTGGTGGTGGTGGTGGTGATGATGGGGTGGAGAGCGGAACAGCCCTCCGGGCAAGTGGGATGGGCGCGGGGAGTGGGCCGGAGGGGGAGGAGTAGGGGGGCTACAGTGACCGGAGGAGGGTGGGTGGTGGTACATGGGCGGGAGCGGCTGGTGCGTGGAGGGCAGCGGGAAGCTAGGGGAGGCGGGGGAAGAGGGGGAGGCGGGGACCGGGTGAGGCTGGGTCAAGTGGGGGTTGGGGTGACCGTGTGGATGGAGGTGGTGGTGGGAGTGCGGGTGAGGGTGGGGGTGGGGGTGGGGGTGAGGGTGCGGGGCGCGGGGCTGCCCTGCGGCGGGCTGCCCGATCGCCGTCTCGGCGTTGCCCCGGGCGATGAGGTGTCTGTGCTGGAGCTGGGGACCGCCGGCCTGCTGCGCCGCCAACTGGAGCTGGACGAACATCATGTGGTCACCCACGCGCAGGGCCAGGGTGAGGGGAGAGCGGCCGGACAGGAAGTCACTGACCTGCAGACAGGAAACAGCAAAAGTTGAGCAACTAAATCCACACAGCTGGTTCTGGAACAAGAGAAAACCCACCAAAATAACTTGAAAAAATAAGAAATAACAAATCAATCGCCACCAAAAATATCTATAGGAAGTTAACGCCTTTCGAATAGAGACAGTATCTCAGAGGCGTGCTCACGTCTGGACAGAGCCGTGTAACTCAGTCCCCCTCTAGGAAACAGAGATAGACACGCCACATTGGCCCATCCTGCAATCAATCAATCACCATTCTCAACACTGCCCTATTTACATCTGCTGGGGGGGGTGGATGAAGGGACCAACTGGAAAACACACACACACACACACACACACACACACACACACACAACTCCTTCTTGCTTCCCACTGCCCCTTAGTCAGTTCTTAGTCTGCAGTACCATTCAGCTCAGAGACAAAGGCCACCGTTCTGTCTGGCCCAGGGCCTGAAAAATCAGCCCCGCGTCCAGGAAACACACCCCGCCCGCCTCTCACACGCAGAATGGCCGATTGTCTCCGGGTCCACGGCGGATCTGGAAGGGCTGCCCATTTTTGGACCTCTGAGAATGGCAACCGGAGCCAAGTGTGGAGGCCCTCGCTGACCCACCCGTGGCCCGGACAGACACACACACACACACACACAAATCACGACTTGGCTGGAGGACTCACACTAAACAACAAAAGTTCTCTTGTCCCACCCCAGCCCCCCCCCTCCACCTCCCTTGCCCTCCCTTGCATGCCTGCGGCGCTGTTGCTGTGTCCTGCCATTCACTGCTGATACGCATGTGTGTGTGTGTGTGTGTGTGTGTGTGTGTGTGTGTGTGTGTGTTTTCTAGGGAGAGGCATTGACGGGTCAGAAAGCTTCTTTCGGTCCCGAAGACTCAGCAGTTATGACGTCTTAGGCTCTCCCCAAATAGAGGCAAAGAGAAACACCAGGCTCTGGCTAATACAAAGTGACGCCTCTGTCCAAAAAGGTTTCAACACCCCCCTATTGCCTGTGTGCTTTCAGAAAGGGAGGAAAAGGGAGGGAGAGGGGGGAGAGAGGGGGGGGTCGGGGGGGAAAAGACAGAAGGAGTACAAAAGCTACAGGAGCGGAGGAGAGAGCACAAAGAGACAGACAGAAACAGAGAGACAGAATAGAGACAAAGCAGAGAAGGTAAGCGAGAGAGAAACACATACAAAGAGGGAGAAAGACGGGGGAGGCTGAACTCCCTCCCCCCCCCACATACCCCACACCCCCCCACCACCCCCCAGATCTCGCAGTCTTTGGGAGTGCACCGCTGCTGTGGCGCTGGCCTGCCGTTAACCCTGTGAATCACCAGGCTCTGCCCTCCATCACTTCTCTCCCTTTTCTTCTGCTTATTTATTTTCCTATCGACCGTCGCCTCTCTGTAGCCGGGGTGACCTTTGCACACTGATATTGACACGCCATGGAAAAGCGGATAGAGGGAGGAGAGAGACGGGTGAGAGGACGAGGTGGGGGGGGGAGGACATCTGACGGTGTCGCAGCACCCAAACAAGCAAACAACCTAAAAAAAAATCTCCGTATTTAAAACAAAAACAGAAATTTAAAACAGTTAAACAGAAAGTCCGGGCTTGTCGGGGTGTAAACTCGGCGACTAATGGCTTGTTGATACAGTCCACGCCTGCCATGATTACCCCGGCGTGGTAAAACAATAAACTCAACCGGCCCTGAAACATCGTGTTCCTGTTGAGCCAAGAGGCAAAGGGGGGGTGTGAAGTGAGGCGGAGCGCAAGAGCAGAGGGTGCTAGATGACATGGCTCTAGGAAACTCCACGCACAAAGGTCACCTGCGACCCCACCGGAGAGGGTGTGTGTGTGTGTGTGTGTGTGTGTGTGTGTGTGAGAAGAAGAAAAGAAAAGGAGGGGGGACGACGAGAGAGAGAGAAGAGAAGAGGAGAGAGGAGGGGGAGGGTATGTTAATTGTGTGTCTGACTGACAGCTGTCAAGAGAATGAGTCGGCAGTTTGCCAACCTCCAACACACACACACACACACACACACACACACACACACACTCAGGCATATACGCAGTGAGAGGCCCTGAGGGAGACTGGTAGCCCCTGGTGTTGAGTTTGAGGGGAGGGGCTAAAACCACTGGGGAGGCAAGCAGAACGGAGTGTGTCGTTACTGAGTGTGTGTGTGTGTGTGTGTGTGTGTGTGTGTGTGTGTGTGTGTGTGAGGCGGAAGCAATGACACATCACTATCTGACATGCCTGGGGAAGGCTACTAACCGGAGAGTGACAAGAGAGGACAGGGGACACATAGAGAGGTGTCTTGATCACCCTTGTCAATCGCGTCCTCCAACCGAGCTCCCAACGCCACGCCACAAATTAACCCGCTAGATACGCAAACTTTTTCTTTTTTTCCTCTTTTTTCTCCCTCCTCCATCTCTCCCTCTCTCCCCCCCCCCGGTGGGTTTGACACTCTCAGTCGTTGACTCACAAAGTCGGTTTTGAAGTTACCCCGTTCGGGTGAGATCTCCTCCTCAGATGGTTACAGAGATCTCCTCCTCTGTAACCATCTGTCTGACTCACACGGGGTCTCCGCACACACACACACACACACACACCACCCACCACAACGTTTTTCTAGGTAAGAAATTAAAAGGCCACAAACCCACATAAACACAGACATTTCACTTGGAGAGAGAAGATGACAGGGGGGGGGGGGTGAGGGGTGGGATCTCAACTACTTTCTCTCACATCTCTGCGGTTCCTCCTTCCACTCCCTCAGATACACCAAGGAACCCAAAACAAGCCCTCGGGTGTGGAATTCCAGTCCTCCAAACCGAGGCCTGCGTCGGTTTCGCCTGACATGTGATTTTTTTTTCCCCCGACACCTCCGACTGAGAACGAGGGTGAACAGCTTGTGTAGCTGGGAGCCGGGGGTGGGGGGGGGCTGTGGAGTGGAACACCTGAAATAGGGCCCCGCTTCCTGAGGGAAGGGAGGAGGCGGAGGATGATACAGCCCCGGCCCGCCTGCCAGAGGCTAGATTGGCTCGAGTGATCGTGTAACAGCAAGCCTCTCCCAGACGGAGAGAGAGAGAGAGAGAGAGAGAGGGGGGGGGGGGGGAGCTGGAGAGCTAGCTAGTGGATGATTCCCAGAGGTCTCGGCTAGCAGCTCAGCTCCAGTCCAAACATGCCTGTCTGCTCTCGAGAGCGCGGCCAAGACAGCCAATGTGGCCGGCTAGCGTTGACGTCAGGACAAACACCGGAGAGAGCTCTCTGGAAACATCGCAGGCAAACAAAAGACAAGCTCCTCCGCTTGTCTTTGAGTGCCCTCCTCCTCCCGTTTCTTTCTCCACCTTTGCTCCTCGTAGGGACACTCGACAAAATTCCGAGCCCTTCGCAAAAAAAAAAAAAAAAAAAAAAGCGACTTAAGGGCCCCCCGTCTGTAGCGGTTCGTTGCGAGAAGTGGGGAAGGGCCCCCCGTCGTGTTGTGTTAAGGCAGACGAGAGCGAGAGCAGCCCGTCATTGTTCTCCCCGTGCAGCGGTATGTAAAGAGAAGAGGTAGAGGGGCGGTCACGCCGTCAGAACAAGGTGTGCGTTTGTTCAAAACAGAGTCAACACATGAAGGGGATTATATTCCATAGAAAATATGCAGGCGATGTAGTGACAGAGGAGTCTATTCAGTGATGTACAGGTGTTGATAAAGGGCCGTCCCGCTTCACCACCGTCGCGCTCCTCCTCTCTCAAACTGGCCTCCGAGCACATCCACGTCAACCATTTTGTTTTTGGTTGTCGGGGAACAGGATGGCATTTTGTTTAGCGGCAGGCTTTTGTTGCTATGCGGTGACGAGGGAGAATATGATAAGGGCCAGCCCGGGGGGAGGAGGAGGGGTGGGGCAAAGATGGAGGAACGGGGGGGGGGGGGGGGGGGGGGGTGGCAGGAGCTAAGGAGGGAGCGAGGATGTTGAGGGGGAAGGGGGATGCGGGAGATGGGGGTAGGGTGTCAGAGTGGTGGTGGTGGTGGTGGTGGTGGTGATGGCGGGTGATGAAATATTCAGTGAGAGTGTGCCTCTGGCTCCTTCTCTCTTTTTTTCTCTCGACATCTCTGGCTGACAGTTTTATTTATTGGGGTCCCTGTGGTTCAAGGAACTCATTTGCAGGCGTTCTTCCTTTGCACACTAAGCGAACGAAGGGATAGAGGGAGAGAGATAAGGAGAGAGGGAGGAAGAGACGTTGAGAGACTGAGGGAGGGTGAAAGGGAGAGAGGTGGGGGGGGGGGGGGGGGCGGTAGAGAAGCTGGCAGCACTGAGCTGACATTCATGAACAACTGAGCAGCTTTGTGCTGGAGAAAAGAGGATAGAGGATTGGAGGGCAGGATAGACGGGTGGAGTGAGAGGAGCCTTGAGAGGAGGAAGCCGTCTCCTCCAGCCATCTTCTGGCTCCACGCAGCTGCTTACCTATCAAACAGCCAGGTTAGAGGTGGGGTTCAGACACCCTGCTTATTAACCCGCCGATCGACCCAGATGTTTTCATCGCACCAGGACACTATTGATAGTCTCTGTGCAGACACACACTGGCTAAAGATGCAATAACAGACTCTCAAAAGAGAAGAGGGGGGAAAAAAAAAAAAAATCAATGGCTTGCATCATGCCCCAAATCCTAAAAGCGGGCCGGGGCGCTCTTCAAAGGCCCCGTCGGAGAGATAGCCGTCTGTAATACTGCCCGATAAGAAACGGGAGGGGGGGGCAAGAGAGGAGCGAGAAGGGAGGACCAGCTGGCCATCGCCGAATTTGATCGGCTGAGTGAAAAGAGAGATCAGAATGGCAAAGTTCATAATGATCAGGTTCCTGCTAAAGCCCACACTCCTCACACCAACTGTGCCAGCAAAACAACTGACCGACTGCATTTAGCTGTAGGGTTGACAGTCCTCTCAACCCCCAACCCTCTTGGATTAGCTCTGTTTCAAGACAATCTTTCTCTCTCTCTCTCTCTCTCTCTCTCTCTCTCTCTCTCTCTCGCTGTCTACTTCCTTTGCCTGCAGTAAGACAGCACCTGCTGTTCACACTCCCCTCTTTCATAAACACTCCACTAATGCACAGTGCCTTTGATACCCGCTGATTAATACGTTCTAACCAGGGCCCTGTGCTGGTGGGGAAAGGGGAGGAGAGCGTAGCTTAACAACCAGCAGTTTCTGTAACCAGCCAGGGAGAGATTTGTGGATACGTGTAAAAACAACATCATCAGTAACAACAACAGGGGGGGGGGAGAAAAGCCAAAATAACATCTCATCTGCGCGAGCCAAAGTAAGATGGATTTTTCTGTGCATTCTCTCTCCGGACAGAAACGGTTATAGAGGACATAAAACCGAGATGCGGCCGCTATCATTTCAAACGGGCATCGCAAACAGGCATCTAGTCACGGCTAGTTTAGAGTGGGTACAACCCATAAAAGGAGGAGACAGGAGAGGGAGTAGGACACCAGCCCGGTGAAGACGCAGAGGATGCAGTCTTTCTACAGCTTGTGTTTTAGAGGGAATTGCCCTGGGTTTTTTTGGGGAGCTGTGACAGAAGCCTTGACCCCCCCCCCGGCTCTCTGGCTTCCACGGCAGCGTGTGTCTAATTGGGACTCGGTCGGACCGGGGCGGTGGCTATCGGACGTGATATATTCCCGGCCTCCCATCACTCCCACACGGTAGCCCCGCTAGTCACGATGCCTGCTACTTGAATCACAAAGACTCACTGCTGCCCGCCAGGGAACTGGGGAAAAACAATGACGGTCACGACTCAAACGCATGAGACGTGAGACGTGAGACGACTCCCCGGCCTGCTGGACGAAGGGGGAAACACGCGAACACACGGGGGACATCACAAATGCACGTCGACACACACACACACACACACACACACCAACACACACACACGTATACACAATAGGACAATGAAATCCTACGCAAAATCCACCTCTCCCTTCGTTGCTCAACAACACACCTTGAGCCCCCCACCCTCACCCTCACCCTCACCCCCACCCATCCCAGCACCCCCCCCTCACCCACTGTGTGTCTCCGCATCACAAAGGGGATTATACAGGTGCAGAAATACTCCACGATCAGCTTATTAATTCAATTTTTCAAGGCCAGGATTTACACGAGTGGGGACTGAATAGGCCTTTAGATCAGCATTGTCTTTCATTCCATACTCAATTTGATTTACACATTCAGCGAACAAATTAATTTCTGTAGCTTTCATTTAAGTAACAAAACAGACACGTATTACCATCCCAAAGAGCAAAGACTCTCTTCAGCTGCGTGCATATAAAAAGCCTACATTTCAATGGCGGGAGGGAAGGACAGAGGGGAATCGTGCGCTATAAAAAGGGGAGGATCCTCTCATATTGACAAACAGACTGATTCAGTCATTTTTCAATTCCCTCCACTCCCAAATCCTCAATACAATTACTCTGCAATGATTTCCAGTAGTGTCCATCTGGCTGATTAACTAGCATCTAGATAAGGTGGGTACAGGGTGCAGCACTGGAAAAAGCAACATATTGACCAACTGCATTGAGCTGTTTTACACACACTCATGTACAGGCAGATACACACAGGTACAGAGACACACACACACATAGATGTGTATGCACCTGCACAGTTAGTTTATTGTCCCCGTGCACATCTTTCTCCACCTTTTTCCATCCTTCCATCAGATTATTTCCTCCATGTCTTCATCTTTGAGTGGCGCAAGCATGAGCACTCATCCTCCCCATTACCTCCAACCTACATAACACCTTGCACACACACACACACACCAGTACAGAAACACACATGACACAGTAGACGAATGACTTGAACACAGAGCTCCCTCTCTCTCTCTCTCTCTCTCTCTCTCTCTCTCTCTCTCTCTCTCTCTCTCTCTCTCTCTCCTCTCCTCCTCCTCCACCTGTCTGGCGCAGCATGGCAACCCCTCAGGGAGGCAGAGTGGAAGAAATGAGGAGAGGGTGACCCGGAGGTGACTCCCCACAGATTGTTAGATCCCGCTAGTTTGCATCTGTCCTCTCCCAGACACAATGACAAAGCCGAGCCACATTCATTCGGGACTCGCGTTCGTTCCTGGAAAGGGGAGCGAGCGGCGGGAGAAAAGGGAGATGGGAGGACGGGGGGGGAGGCTGTCGGCAGGAGTGAGGAGAAAAGTGGAACAGATATGTAACAGCGTATTCCGCGGGGACGCCAAGAGTGGCAACACACCACCTCCCAAAGCAATCTGTGTTCCTCTTCAAGGCAAAATTTGTCAATCCGCAGCCCTCCGAGCCTCCCTCCAGCTGGGCCGCGCATTGATTTTGAAACCAGGATGCACCGCTGTAGCCGCAATCAATCGGGTATAGCCGAGGCCTATGGATGTATGGAGGATGAAAGGCGGCCATGGGGGGAGATCCAAACTTAAAGATTGACCCTCAATCATTGTTCTGTGTTAGAGGGTTTGTCAGCTGGGCAGGTTTGGAGTTCATGCTTTAAGACAGGAACAAAGAGGTGGCTGCATGGGGGAAGGGCAATGGGGGATGGTAAGGGTGATGCCTGCCTGCCTGGTTGGCTTTCATGCTAACATCAATGTGCATCAATGAGCAAATAGTCCCCGTGTGCAGAGAGGAACACATAATCCTTCTCTTTCTGTCAAAAACCAAGATCAATAGGTGGAGAGCTGATGTCACTGCCTGCACATGCCCAGAAATAGTACATATTACTTTCATGTCCTTTCAGTGTCTTGTAAATATACATTCATTTTACTACCAGGATCAGACATTTTCTCATTCTCCAAGCAGGCTGAGAAATCCTCTTAAATATACCCTGTCAATTCTGTGGTGTGTTGGGTGTGTGTGTGTGTGTGTGTGTGTGTGTGTGTGTGTGTGTGCGCACGCGCGCATGAGTGCACATGTAAGCTGTACACACGGCCTCTATTTAGCAGACAGAATGAGAAGGGAGTAGAAAAATACAAGGGTTTTGATGGACTGTCAGGAGGCAGTGGCTTAATACAGCTTAGATGTCATGCGAAAAGTCGACCGAGACGCCAGAGGAGGAATTAAAGCAGCCTGCGTTGTCCTCGCCGTAGAAGCGAGCCACCGCGGTCAAACTAAAGCAGCTACACAGCCCAGTTAGCCAGACTTGCAAGCCGCAGCACATTCAAATTATAGGTCCCTAGAAGAGCTGTTAAGCAGAAACGAGAGAGGGAGAAGGAAGGAGGAGAAGGGGGGAGGGACCAAAGGGGGGAAAAAAAAAAAATCCCATTTCGATAATTGCCAGGGCTCCCTGTCCATATAACACTTTCTATGTATCTTGCTCCACAGAAGGCTAAAATAGACCTCTCCCTGGAAGCTGCCCTGCCCTCATTGGCTAGCCGGCTCTAGACTCCACCGGACCCCGATAACGGAGACGAGGCCATCCGTCAAGACACGACTTCCATGAACACACGCGCATCACTTTCCTGGCAAAACAGCAAATCTCTAAACCAGACCTCACATGACTAAATGACTGGTGGATGGAGTGGGGAGGGGAGGGAAGGGAAGGGGAGGGAGGGGGGAGGTCTTGAGGGGAGTAAGGGACTGGGGTTGATACCCGCTTGCTGCTCTAACACTACCGCAGCGAACAACGACCCCACATCTCGCTGCAGCTATTTTGGGGTGTACGGGCGTATCAGTTATCGTATCAGACACTTTTAAGAGCTAAGTGCATTGATTGATTTTTGATAGCCCCAGAGTTGGGGAGAGAGAGGAAATGAGGGAAAGCTTTTGTGTTCCTATTTTCTAATCTTACTCAGATCCGTAATCTCTCCACAATCTATATCATTCCATTCCGCCTCATGAATTATAAAGAGGAATCAATTCCCCCGGATAAAAACACACTAAAACAGCTTTATGCCTCCATTTTCACCTTTAACCCGAATATCACTCTTACCCTGCCCTCTGTTCTTGCTGTCCCCACCGAGGAACCATGATTAACAGCACCGGAAATATTAATACAACAGTCGTGTACAATACAGTAAGCCACTCTTCAGACGACAAGCTTCTGACTCATCCCCCTGAAAGTCCTTAGCTGTGTGTGAAAAAGCAATGGAAAGACACAGACAGAAAATGAAACAGAGAGAGAAGAGAGAGAGAGAGAGAGAGAGAGAGAGAGAGAGAGAGAGAGAGAGAGAGAGATGCTCTTCTGGGTTGGCAGTTGAATTATCTTCTGCCTCTGGTAAAATGACAGTCACTCATGGCTACCCAGAGAAGGCGTACCACATGATGGGCAGGGCTTGCTTCCAGCCCACTACCACCCTGACATGCACAGACACTCACACACACATGCACGCACACACACACACACACACACACACACACACACACTTACACACACCTACACACACTCAGTCATCTGCTGTCAGTGCTACGAGAAGCACGCTGAGTTCACACACACAACAAGGCCAGGATTTCCACCATAAAATTATCAGCAGGGAACGAAGCCACACTGAGCCACACTTCCCTATCTGCCGACTACCCACATCCTCTCACTAAACTTCTCAGCAAAATGTATCATTCTCTTGACAAATTTATCAGGATGTTAGCAATGCTGCATCACTGACACACTTAAGTGTGCTACATCAGCATCCAATTTCACAATCCTGTGCCGTTTTGACATCAGTCAGCAGTGCATCACTGATGCAGTTACGTACATGTCAAGGTTACCCAACACCAGAAAGGAAGTCAACCTGAGTCAGTCAGTCAGCTGCAGAGCGCTTCATACGTCACCGCTGTTGTCTGTGTGCATTCAGCCTTATCAACACATTCTCTCTCTCTCTCTCTCTCTCTCTCTCTCTCTCTCTCTCTCTCTGAGGCCGACGAGGAGAATTCATGCCTTTTTCACTTTACTCTCACTATTGATCATATTGGTGAGTCATACCACACTGACTCAAATATATAGTGTATTCCACAGAGCCACAGCACTGCAAGCAAAGGGTGTGAGGCCCGCTATGCTTCCAGGAACCCTATGCTAATATTGACTGAGGCGGCTGTCATCTGCCGATCCACTTCTCTGTTTATGACTGAGTAACACTACACTCTATCTGCATGCAGCCACGATACTCTTCCTGGAAACTGTGTGTGTGTGTGTGTGTGTGTGTGTGTGTGTGTGTGTGTGTGTGTGTGAAATAAAGTCTGAGAGAGTGAGAGAGACTAGAGAGAAGGGTATAAACTGAAAGGTGGAGGCGTTATGTGCTGGTCAGTTAAGGAGCTCACAAACCTTTCTTGAGTAGAATTTGTCTGGGCTTGCTCCACTCGTGTGCACGCACACACACACACACACACACACACACACACACACACACGCACAGATGTTCCTAGGATAGGTGAGGGCCTTGCTGCTTATTATATCCTTACAGCTCACACTGGATGTAGAGCTTGGCTTGTTTAAGAGGCTGAGATTAGACAGGCAAAGAGGCTTGTGCTTGTGCAGCCTGTTCATTTCCCTCTTTCTGTCTCCCTCTCTTTCTTATCTGGACGTTGCTCTGCATAAACTCCAAAGCTACATGCCTCCCATGTATATACAAACACACCATTTAAACTGCATTTGTTGCACGTATTTTATGCAAGAGAGACCCTTACCTGAGTTTCCGTTAGACTCTCCAGGGCTTGCATCACTGACTGTTCGGGTCTTGATGCTTGAGACTGCATTGCACACAGGAAAAAGGAGAATTAAAAATATATCAATGTGTTGTTGTTGACTAAAAAATGAGTGAACATTAATTAATTAGAAAAATCAGTCTGCAAATATATAATAATAATACAATAATTAAATTGTTAATATGAGCCAAACCTCAAATAACTACCATGTATAAGGAAATACAATCACAATCTAGCGAGCCTTACCATTAAGCCTGCTTCAACTGTTGGTACAAGTGTTAACTTGCTCCCATCTGAGATGCCTAGATCCTGGAGTTTGCCTGAACTTAGTCGCCTGTGGGGTTAGAGAGAACAACATAATTAGACCATGCTGACAATATCTTCTCTCTTCAGACACACAAACACCCTTCAGCCAGGGGGGCAGACAGACTTCAAAACTAGTTTGAAAAAGAGCCGTGGGTGAAAAGCTCCTTGAAAGAGAAGTATTGATTGGGCTGTCATATTTCAATTTCGAGTATAGTGGAGCTTGACAACTGCTCGCAGTGGATACTTGGCAGGACTGCCACTTGCCTAAGTGGAGGTAAGTATTTTCTTTTGGCAATTTGAGCTGACTTAAGGACCTGAAGGACAGGACCTCCAGACAGAAAGCAAAACCACCATCTTTCATATAAGAAAATAATGAATACAATAAATAAATATGTGTGAGTATGAAAAAATATATTATCACCATTACAAGTCTGTTGTGAACTGCAGACCACTATGGCTGCAGTCTATGTGGTGCCTCAAACAGTTTAGTCATGTGATTTCTTTCTCTTTACTGTTTGGTGCAGCGTGTGATCTGTCCCACAATAAAGGAATGAATCTCTCTGTGCTTGCAAGTCATTGATGATGCACTATAACCACCCACAGCCAAGTCTAGTCCTATAGTGGAGAATGTTCAGGACAGCCTACTGTACAGGGCTGACCCAAATCTCACCCCATGCAGCTGAACAAAGGCACTCAACACTCGGAATTACTGTAGGTCGACTGTTTGTGGAGGAGGGGATTAAAATGGGGGGTTTTCAGGTTTTAAAGGATGATGTGATTTGTTGGGTGATTACATGGGTGGGGGGGGGGGGGGGGGGGGGGGGGGGGGGTTGAAAAACAATGCATGCTGTTTGCATGTAATACAGTCCCCTCCCATTTGTTTTGCATACCACCACCCGCGCCATTGTTAGTCCATTTAACGTGAGTCTGATTCATCTGGGAACCGGCTAATACTCTAGTTTAATAGTTATTATAATAGGGTGAAGCGTTGTTTAACTACGCCCATTGTCCATGCGGCGCTGCCATGATCAGCATAGTGCAGCTTGTTAACTGTTAACTGGCCCAGCCTTGAAAGGACACCGGGATAGCCTGTACTTTACACCTATGCGTCCACTGAAACCAACATGGGAGTTATTCTGGCTCCACAGCGACCCTATAACTAAACTACAACGCAGGAATATCCGGCGTTTACGTATTTCATAAAACAACCCCTCCTAGTCCAACCTACTGAATACACCCATATTCTCCATTCTTCAATGAATCCCCAAAGTCTCTCTGTCAGACACGCACACTGCCCATGCTGTAGCAGAGTAAATAAAATAGAGGCTACAGCGCGCGCCCGTCCGTGCCCGTGTGACTTTACGCTTCAATGTTTAACGTGGTGGATTCGCAGCAGTATTTGCAATTCCACCGTGGTTCGGTGTTTTTAATGAACGGGGGGGGTGGATCAATGCAAGTCTGCGGATCGCCTCGTCAATACTGCTCCAGTGACCGGTGCGTCCCCTATGCGTAATTCCAATACCGTGCCTCCTGCTGGTCAATAGCAACTTCCCTTGAATATATTGCTGACAAAAGCAGCCAAGGTCGTCCCTGAAACACCCAAGAGCCCATGCACAAATACATGCGAAATATCGGACATATTACATACATTAAAACATGTCGCCTAAAGCCCGTAACCCGGGATGCAGTGCGCAATAGAGGGTACCCATCTTTTATGGCTGACACAAATCTTTATAAGGTGAATGTGCAGCAAGTAGTATCAAACTAATCTAAGTTAGGGTATTTTAAAGGGAAACACATACATGAATGCTTTTCTGAGCGATTTCATTTATAGTGGTGCTTTTGGTGCCAGGTCATACTTTGCCTACCTTTCCCACTACATCAGTTCCAGTAAACACATTTCAGTAATACGAATTTTTACTCACGTTTCTTTGTGTAGAAGGGCGAGTCTCTCTTTTGGTACTTTGAGTTTTTGCGACAGTCTCCTCTTCAGACCATCTACGGTCTCCTCCAGGGGCAGGGAGAGCTCGAACCGTGTGCCGGTGGTGGAGTGGATGTACAGATTCATGGAGGGTTCAGTCGGGACGGCCTCGCAGGACGAAGCCCCGCGACTGGTGCAGCTCCGGGCGCTGGGATGCTGGTCCATCCGATAACCTGTGGTCAGAGAATGGGGGAGACAAGACGAGCAGAGCGGGGGGTGAAGAAGCTGCGGAGGGTGAAGAAGCAGATCCGCTAGTTCAGCTACCGTCCCTTGTGTTAGAGAGAGAGGATGTGCTTGCAAATCAAAGGGAGCATTCAGGGAGTTCTCTCTCTCTCTCTCTTGGTGCCTCCTTTCTGTTTCTCCGAGAGTCAGAATGAAACCCAGTCCGTCCTCTCTCCGGGCGCTATCATGAGAATAATCCCACAGGACAGTCAACTACATAAGGCTTGGTTTTCGTGTGTTTAATAGTTTTTTTCTTTGTTGCCTTTTCCAAAGTGCAAGCCAATGTCTCAGATTCCTAAATGCTACATAGATGGGCAAATGCCAGTCGGAGTATTTGTCAGGAAAAAATGCCACGGGCGCTCATTTACGATCAAGTTCGAGACAGAAAATGCGAGGACAAATTAAAAAAACAAACAAACTAGAAATCCCTCTTGGTGTTTTGGAAGCTTCTGCAAGCTTTAGAGGACAAAATACACGATCTGTAAACTGCAAAGCCTCATACGGCTAATACTGAGAGGCTCTCCGCTGCGCACTCATACCCACGGCAGCTCCAATGAAAAATCGACAATGAACATTGACACAAAGTATCCCACTTCCACCATCGATAAAACACGCCCACAGCCGCGAGACGGCACGACCAATCACGGGAGAGCTCCTTTGGTACGCTGATGATCTCAGCCAATAGAAAGAATAGATCCACACCCACGTGGAGGGCAGGCAAATTTAGGCCATTCATAATAAATTACAGCATAAAACAAAATCTGTCTCAATACCACAGTGGCCCACAGCAGTGGCTCCCAAACTAGCGTCCGGGGTCCCCGAGGGCTTCGGTAGAGGGTCTGATGTGGGTTTTCAGCAAAATGGGGAATAGTTTAATTGTACTATTATTTGTCTCACTCGTTAACACAGCGATAGACTGTATAGGTTTCATTGTACCCAGTGTTGGTATCTCCCCACCTACAGTATAGACAGTTATATAATTCTCTTTCAAGTCGCATCTTTCAGCATTGGGACGAAATACAAAGTTTGGTCACCTCTGAGGCTCTATGCCTTGCCCGAGCAGCAGGCCAATCACATGAAATTAAAATAGCAGTTGAGTTATAACAATTAATCACACAACAATTACGCAAATGCACGCAAAGTCCAAAACCACACCTTGTGTGCATGGTCAGGCATGATCTGCAGGCGACTTGAGCAGTGTTCCTCCAGGGGCATTACAGTCTTTGTAGTCTACATTTAAATTCTTGTAAAATGAGTAATAGTTTAATTGAGCTATTATTTTACTCGCTGAATGTTAGCCCAATGAGAGAATGTATAGTGACATCTCATATGTGGTTCCTTGGTACATGATCTTATCAACTGCGGTCCGATCATGCGTATCTATTTCTAGGTCTTTATTATTGAAAACTTTGAAACCCCTGCTATAGAGCAGTGGGTTGCGCACTCCACCCCTGGTAGATATGGGTTATCAGCCTCGGCTCTAATAGTGGTAATAGTGCTGACGCCATCCTCTTTCCTCTGACCTCCACCGCATGCTTGAACCGTTCAAGTCTTCGGGAATGGCATGCAAATCACGTGTTAGACTGGGTATTGTCCTCAGGAAGTACCGGTTAAATTTTGTATATGAGGGAGAGAGAGAGAGAGAGAGAGAGAGAGAGAGAGAGAGAGAAGAGAGAGAGAGTGAGTATATGTTCACATGACGCAAATGTGACTGATCCACCAGCCTAATTTCGTGCAAGTTTAGACATCCACGTTTCCCATTCTCGCGTGACTGAAAGACGTCAGACGAGCTCAAGCATGAGAACAACTTGGAGAGTGACGGGGACAAGGGCAAGGACAGAGACAAGCTGAGACGGACACGTTGAAAAAAACAAACCATAATTCATCGTCCAGCTCGTCCAGACTCTTCTAAAACAAGTGTTGTCTCTAGAAACGAAAAAAGAAGATACTCGATCGCCCCCCAGTGGCCAACAGGAAAACCTCCACTAGTTAAACTTGTAGGTGATACTCAGTTGACTCCCGGTTTAATTTTGCGGCAGTGTGACTTTATAGCACGCTGAGCTGAAAATCAACTGGAAACTACGGTGACTATCAGCTTACTGTTTGGGGGTAATTCATCAGCTGTCCAGAGGATGTGAATTCAACTGTCTCTGCGTTTGGCCCAGTCATTCAAATCTCTTACTATACAATAAGCGTGGCTGTCTGCCTGCGGTGTAATCTAGTAAGGTTGTTATGGTGCTCAGGTGCCCAGGATGAGCAGACTGAATCTCTAGGCAATCTCCACAATCACAGTCGCAGGCACAACAAAGGTCTCTCCCGTCGTCGATTCCAGTAAGTTAATGATGTCCACAGAATGTACATGGCAGGTGGTTAATCCAATCCCTTCACAACATGCTCGTATTGATCTGCGATTGACTGATCACCTCTAATCAACTTCTTCCTGCGCCTGCACAATAGCCTATGTCAAACTGTTACAAAGCATAAGGTGACAGCCTAAATCAAAGCTACAGGCAATGAATAGCAGTTCACATTCACACACATTACTTCAATAACGTTACATCATTTGTACTTAATGTCAGTGTGCGCTTACCAATTACTGTGGCGAAAACTTTAAAACTTCGCGTGAAAGTCTTTGGTGTTCCAGTCTTTTCCCCCAGCTTTGGCATGTAAAGTATACCCAGACTGTGATAAAAACACTTTATTATATCCAAACACTTGAGTATCCACAAAATCCTTTTTTCCCCAGTAAATTCTCTGGCAGGCCTGTGCGTCTCCAGCGCGCAACGTTACGCACCAG
Source organism: Hoplostethus mediterraneus (assembly GCA_034670385.1). Classification (NCBI taxonomy): domain Eukaryota; kingdom Metazoa; phylum Chordata; class Actinopteri; order Trachichthyiformes; family Trachichthyidae; genus Hoplostethus; species Hoplostethus mediterraneus. Next base: position 10,868,947 of record JAXDDW010000008.1, read on the forward strand.
ACCAAGGGACCCCTTCCGGCCAATAAGGAGGTCCAGTTATGTCCTAGGATGCCTCTGTGTGTCGTCTGCACACCGGTGTCTATCTTGGTTAAGAGCGTAGTTTGGGAGGTGAGACACCTCTTAACCGTGTCTTCTCGGATATGGGTGGAGAGTAGTGTTCTTGTTATGTCAGCATGTGATTTAAGGTGGCCCTGCTTCCCCGTAACAGCCTCTGGCAAATGTGCTCTCCACGATGGGAAAGAATGTGCCTACGCAGAGCTGCAGGAGATAAAGATATCCAACTGTGTCAACGGCGTGGCTATCTGAGGAGGCGCAAAGCTTTTTAAATGTTTCACACAGTTAAACGCAAATGAAATATCACGGCTCTGTGGTTTACGACCTTAACAAAAAGTCAATGAAATGAACGCTTTAGCGATATCAGGGGTGTTGCCATTCTTTGACGACAGAAAGAGCAAAAAAAAATGTTGTCACTGGGCAACAGACCAGGAAACAGCCTGCATGGATACGAGGGCACTCGAGTAAACAAAAACTTGGCTGGCCTGGTTTCAGCTCAGCATGTGAGGAAAGCCACCGGGGATTGTGCACCACAGCACATTACAATGTAATGGGCATTTGTCAAAAACAAGCAATATGGCTCATATTTCAATGTTGCAACTAGCTAGTGTTCACATTCAGTTTTTACAAGTCATTATTCTGCACTTTTTTTGTATCCATCACGTGTAGACACACAGGCCACAGTAGGCTACTTGTATGAAGCCTGTGTCCATGTAGCTCAGATATGTGATCATCACCACACGGAGGTTCACTACACCAGATATCATGTTATGTGCTTTAACTGATTCTTCCCCTGAAAAATGGTAACATCTCAGACAAGAACTGTCCTGTCTGCCTCAGGATCGGGACACAACCCTGCCTACTGTCCAGGGGACACTGCCCCACCAGCATATTATCACGCTGTGACTGAGTGAGTGTGTGTGTATGTGTGTGTGTGTGTGTGTGTGTGTGTGTGTGTGTGTGTGTGTGTGCACCTAGCTTGTATCAGATTATATCTTCAATAGGATCAGTGTTTTACTGAACTCTGTCTCTTTCTCTGTATCTCCGTCTGTCTCTCTCTGTGTGTGTGTGTGTGTGTGTGTGTGTGTGAAAGAGAGAGGGGAGAGTGTGTTAAAAAAAACATTGCTGTTATCTCCCACAGACTCCATGAGCAGAGAGAAAGAGACAGTGAGCTGTTTTGGGGACAGGCAAAGACAGGCACCTTTCTCTTTATCTGTCTGCCTGTCTGCCTGTCTGTCTGTCTCCAGGAGATGCTGACTCAGTGGAACAGAGTGAAAGAAGCTGGTCAAACTCCCTCCCCCCTGAAACACAATCCTTTGTCTGATTCAAGAGCGTGCTTTTGAATTCGCTCGCTTGGTAGCTCGTTTTAGACGCTTGGTGATGCTGGCAGGCGTATAAAAAAAAACAGGACCTGCCCGTACGAGACCGGGACGAGTCTCAGGCAGAGAGAGGAAGCTCATGTGCGGTGATGTTTGTCACTCTGGACGTCCGAGAGTCAGGTTCTCCTTTCAACCGAGGGGCGGCTTTGGCTTGCCAGGCATGCCTGCCTGTCAACACCGCTGAGGTCATGGAGCACACTCTGACCTCGTGTGCTCAAATAAGACCATGCAGTTGAAACGACCTTCTAATATGTTGTTGTTGTTTTTTTTTTTGACAAAGGCATCATTCTCGCTATACATATCTCGATTACACATTGTCTACATTGTCTTGTAAGGATTGGTGGTCGGGGTTTTGTATTCACATTTAATAGAAGGTGTCAAGGAAATGTCTCTTGGGGACTTCCTGTCAATATGTTATCCATTTTGTCCGCAGCGTTTCTTCAAAAATGTCAGTCTGTTGATCCACACGTCACCTCATACTGTCTATTACATCTGCTAATATGACAAATCGCAACGTGATCAAGTGAATGAATCTCGTTAATATACAAATGTATCATCATACAGCGGCAAAATGTTTCCCACTATATGCCCGTGTGCTGTCGTGGGATGCACATGAATAAGCCTGTGATGGAGGACGCGAGAGCAACCCCCATATGCAGAAGTCTACACGGCAATGCATCACGCATACTTCTGGGAAGAGTTTATTGACAGGGGAGGAAAGGAGTGTAGGCGGGTCATAAACATTTCACATTGGATATCAGATCTGGTGGGACGGAGCAGCCTGCGTGTGAATGTGCGTGCGCGCGACTGTGCACAAGCGTGTGTGTGTGTGTGTGTGTGTGTGAGAAAACACGCGTGTGTGTGAGACTCGAGTGTGTGGGACATGTGTGGGCGTGTGTGTGTGTGTGGGTGAGCAACATTCCTATCCATCAAAGTCACCAGTGGGCCGCCCCTCTGCCTCAGGAGAAAAATGAGCCATGCCCGATGCACTCAGCCGGCTGCTGTTGTTCTCCTGCCACCATTTCCTCCTGATTCACTCGGAGCGGTTGTGAGTGGGACAGACACACCTCACCCAGCCCAACACCTGTCAGCATCACACAATGTTCACAACATCGCCACAGGAAGCTGACACATAAAGACGCGTGCAAACCGCAAAAAAAAACCCCATCAGATTCATACCGTACTTACCGAACTTACTGAACCGACTGAACCTAATGAACCGACTGGACACACAAGGAGTGTCTCTCTGTTCCACGGGGGAAATGCTTAACACAAAGAATATCTTTGAGAGTGAAAGTGTACGAAGCAGTGTTTCTAAATGAAAGTGAAGAGGCACATTTTTACATAGCAGTAAAGCCGATTTGACCTTAAATGGTTTCTGTCTGAGTCATGTTATCTAGCAGTAATTTGTGACTTAACACTGGTTTTGAGATGAAATCTTGTTTTTCATTAAACAAAAAATTCTTCCCAAGGGAGGATACCCCAGACCCACCCACATAATATGGCTTTGTGCTTCCCACCACCACAGCTGGGAAAAAAAAAAAAAAAACACTGGTATGAAGCCAATCAATTGTTCACGGGTGAGTCAACCTTATACCTGTTTAACTGAAGGCAGAATATCACTTCAGGTTGTAAATCTCACATCTGGTTATCTTGGTGATCTGGCCAGTTTGCTTTAGAGCTGTGAAATTATTCTGAGGCGAGAACATCAAAGCCTCACACTTTGATGTATGATCACGTTGAAACAGTATAATAAGGCTCTTCAACTAAAAAAAAAAAAAAAACCTTCATTTTGGTTGTTGTTGAGTGTTTGCGTGGCCTGTGGAGTTGGCCTGGGGAGTAGCAGTAATTACAACAACAGAAGGCTTAGTGTCTCTCCAGTCTGGGGTGGTCTTGATTCCACTCTCAAGAACTCATTTGGAAAGTGTATCAGTTTAAATAACGATTATAAACGATCCAACGATGCGTCTCTATTCTTCTTGGGGTTTTGATTTTGATTTGGACCCGACTCTCCAAACCCTGCCCACTAATCCTGATCTTGATTTTGACTTGATTAGGTCCAGTCCTTGTGTGTCTTTGACTCAAGTGAGACTGTTTTTACTGCAGCCCCAGTCTGTTAAGCATAGAGATTTTGAATTATGTGGACTTTCAGAGGTTAGAAGGGCCTGATTTGAATAGTGATTGTAGAGTCACCTCCACACTGAGTGAAACTTGCTTCAGAGAAATAAGGGCTAGGTTAGGGGGTGGTGGGGAAAAAGGGACGCTAGGTTAGAGGCGGCAGTAGATTTGTGGGGCTGGGTGGGACATGCATGGGAGAGGATGACTTTCAGAGGGGCTGAGTTTGGAGAGAGGGGCTGTGTGAGAGGTGCTAGGGGCTTAAATGGAGAGGAATGAAAGGGCGGTGGCCTGGACAAGGCCTCTGATCCCACACCTGCAGATGGAGCCCTATTTGAAGTGCTGCCCGCTCGTCCTCCCAGCCTCCCGGGCTCACAGCACAGATGATTGATGACACATCTCTAGCTTTACGGCTTTACACACCAAAGCGGACGGCGTGCCAGAGAGAGTGTCAGAGCCCCGGCCTGAGAAAGAGAGAGAAAATGTGCAAAACGTGCAATGAAAAGGGGACAAGAAAAGAAAGTGTCACTTCAAACCATGACTGAGTCACAGTCACAGCTTACACTGACTTCAGAACATCAAAGCCGGGGACATTTCAACCAGACCCCCATTTCTAGAACGACTAGTCACGACATTCTTCTGACTTTTGTACCGCTACTACGAAACTTTTCATTGAAACCTTCAGCGCATAGCATTTGGGGATGTGGCTACTTCATCGTATCGGCTGATAAATGAACCAGAACATCAACTTGGATACAGACTGTAAAGTTTCGTTATTGTTGAGTGAGTGATGGCTTGCGCTCCTGAACTGAGCAACCTCTGTAGATTGAGCCCGGAGGCGCAGTGGATGCAGTCCAAGCATTTCACAACCACCCATGTTCAGTGTGTGTGTGTGTGTGTGTGTGTGTGTGTGTGTGTGTGTGTGTGCGCGAGTGTCTGTTTGTGTGAGTGGTGAGGAGTATCTTGAGATATTGTCTTGTGCTTCTGTCTCAGTCAACACATTCCCAAGTGGCAGATATGGATGGCGAAATGTAACTTGTATACAAAGTTTGTAATCAACAAACCATTTATCAATTGTTGTCAATCCATGTGAGGCCAACAACTCGTTCCCCTGCTAGAGACAATGAGACACTGTGTAATAAAGGTGTAGCCCTTTTCTCTCCTGCAGCATGCACAGTGTTGCATTGTGTTCCATTGACTCAAGTGATGCATCGGTTATGAACTGTTTATGATTCAAACAAACAAAAGACATCCTAAAACATTTAACACTGAAAAATAACTAATGGTGATGTAACGTGAATTTCCGGGTGAATATTTGCTGGTGTATTTTTCATATTCCTGTGGATACCTGGCCAAGCGTAGACGACGTGACGTCACGGCAACACATTAACAGTGGAGTTGAATCACTGAACTAAAACAGCAATAGGTAAACATTAGGTTTCGCCCTCAGGATCAAAGAGCGAGGGCTTTTGTCTAGACCGACGTTCAACAATCATACAGGGAGAAATCCATCGTAGAGGAAGAGATGCCAATTTCAGTAGCCTCAATAGTCCACAGTGCAATGCAGCCACAAGACATGTTATGTTTTGAGTAAGAGGTGTGACTCTCACTTTTTTCTTGACTGGAAACTCACTTCCATGCCGCTCTACCCTTGCTGCCGCTCTCTCCACCTACACGTACAACCCACAGCTGAGGACAACAAGTTGAGGCAAGTCCTTCAGGGGCTGTTGAAAGTCATTCTAGGAAATGTAGGAAATGACTAAGTGAAGTAGAAGCAGTCAAGACAGGTTTGAGGAAAAGATCTCATCACAAAATAACTCCTGGAATGCGTTGAACGTCACAGACCGATGATATATAACAGCGTAGTATGGGGTGTGTGATTTCAGAGCCAGCCTGGATGTTGTAAGAATAAGACGTACCAGCACGCCGTCGCCTATCACTTTCGTAACATGAACACTGGGCTCCGTACTCTGTCCTCGTTTGTCTCGTCTCTCTGCGGTGTCGTGATGCCGCACGACTCATAGGACACTAGCGGTACTGTACTGTACTCCCAAATCTCAGAGTCTGCCTGTCAGCCACTTACAGCACGGCCTAATCCAAATGGTGTAAACTCGACACCCCCACAAAGTGGACGTGATAATTGCTGCCTTTTACGACGGCGGAGCTGGTCTTCTCACACTCCGAGGCCCACAATAGGACTCACCCTGGAACTGGGCTGAATGTGCTAAATAAGCTAATAAAATCCACCCACATGACACAAGCCGGGCACGATAAGAACCTTTATAGCTGTGAAACTTGGCTGAGCCCGGGAGGGTGTTAACTCGATTTATTTGTTTATTTGTTTGTTTTGGCGTAGTACCTGGGGGAGGGCGGGGGGTTTGGTGGTCTGAAAAAGGTTAGGTGTCACGGTATGGGCTGTGTCAAATAGAGCCAGGCAAGCAGAGAGAAAGAGGAGAGAGAGAGAGAGAGAGAGAGAGGGAGAAAGAGAGAAAGGGAGAGAGAGACTCAGGGCAGGAAAGTGTGGGTGGTTAGGTAGGTGGTTTTGGCACTGCAGAATGGACTTCTTGTGTGTTACTTCTGGTAAAACAAAGCTCTGCCTTTTGAAATAGCTTCACCCATTCACTGAATACTATCAGTTGTAAAAAATTTGCTCATGGAGGTCAGCGAGTGTAGAGGGGACGCCTTATCAGTTTAAAAGAAGCAGGGTTATTATGTGCAGCAGTACCACCGACACTTTTGCACAGAAAAGAAAACAGATAGAAGATAATAGCGGTGAGTGTGTGTGTGTGTGTGTGTGTGTGTGTGTGTGTGTGTGTGTGTGTGTGTGTGTGTGTGTACAGTACACAGTGATGAATACCAGATGCTGGCATTTCCTTTGTTGGTGCAAGCAAGTTCAGAACTTGCCAAATCACCCCGCTCTCCTCCCACACGGTTGAATACTTCCACACACACCCACGCACGCTGCACAATCCCTGCCCGCTAATCCTCCTCCATCCTGGGCTTAATGGTAGCCGGAGCTCCAAGCTAATTCAATCTTGGCTGGTACTCCTCTGTTTTATCTCCCTCTTGATGTCTCCCCCTTCTGCACTCGTGGTCCTTGCACTCTCACTCTTCCCTTAATTTGTTTTTTTTTTCTCCCATTACCCCCCCCCCCCCCCCCCACCCCCCCCCACCCCCCAACTCTCAGGAGTAGAAAGCACTTTGTCTTGTTTCTTCACTTCCCTTTCTCTTTGCTTTCTCGCTCAGTTTCTTTCTTTTTGCCCCTGCAGTCGGCATTGCAATAACATAATCATTGACGGTGAAGGTCATTATAGGTCACGTGATCCGGCTGCCAGGTCGTGCAGGGAATTGATCTCATCTGTGACGTCAGCCCAGAGGAGTGCTCAGCGGCCTTCTCCCTATCACGCGCTTAAAATAGCCCTCCATCCTCACCGGCGACGTCATTCAGCCCCGTCTCCCTCCAGCTCAGCCGCCCCCTTCGCTCTCTCTCTCTTTCCCTTGCTATCTAGCGCTCTCTTCTTCCCTCTCTTCCCCACTTCTCTTTCTCTCTCTCTCTCTCTCTCTCTCTCTCGCTCTCTTTTTTACGACCCCCTCCTCCCCAAACTTTCCAGTCTTTGCCAGCCCCCCCATCTGTCTCTCTCTCTCTCTCTCTCTCTCTCTCTGTTTCTGTTTGTGTTTCCTGATAACAGCAGTAAATCCATAAATGAGAGTTCATTGTCCATGAGCTGACTGCGTCTACCAGCCAGCTATCTTTCCTGTAAGCCTTAAATTCAAAGGATATTTCGCTGACAGCCCCGGTCAGGAAACATCCACCAAGAGGCTCTAACTGAAAAATGATAGTAATAACATTCAAATGGTTAGTGGCCTTCCCCAACCCTCCACTTCCCCAGCAGTTGGAAAAATTCAGGCGTTCACAAGCATCGCCACTGAAATCAATGGAATGCCACCATCGCTTCCGAGAAGGGGCTCATTTGGATACTGGAAACAGAATACCATCAATGACATCTAGTTAAATATTTACTGTGACTGGATGGAATAACATGAACCAAAAGTGAGTCAGAGAGCGAAGGCTGCGTTGACCCACTGTATCTATACGAACTAGTGATCAAAGGCGAGGCTCGAATTCAAAGTCTATCCTGGAGCAGACAGCGTTTGATCTGCCCTGACAGCTCAACCACCCACAGCCGGGGTCGCCTAGCGCTCTTCCACATGCACGCGGGGGAATTAACTGCGAGCGCGAGCGAAACAGGAACTGCTACTCACTCCTCTTACATGGGCATTATCTCAAATTAGGAACCGAGACGGGGGGCAAAACCAGGAAATGTTCCCGAGAAGTGTGAAGTCCGCTTGCAAAATTTCTAAAAATGACAAATCATTTTTTTTGGGTCAGATATCTTTTTTTCCCTGCTGTTGTTTTCTCGTTATCTTATGAACGCAAGCCAATAAGCACACCGCAAATCTATTCCCACATATTTAAAAACGCTTTATTTAACAGCGGAATAATGTGAACGTATCATAAAGATTCCTACACCTAGTTTTACAAACACTATTACTAATAGTGTCTCAGAATAGGATTTGTAGGATAACATAACATTTTCTTTATTGACTCTCCAGAACCAGAAGCACCTGTTCTCTGCAACGTCATAACCGCCTTAAAAATACCACTTGAAGAACCTGGATGATCAAGACAACAGGCCCATTAACTGACACCAGACTGACAGACAGACTGACTGACTTGTTTTGAAGCCCCGTCCTATGTCTCTCACCATCACCGCGTTCGTCTAAATGTTCATCGCCGTGCATAAGCATGAACTAACTTTGCCTCGCTCAAACCAAGCTTGGACTTTGCTATGTTTAGTCATGTCTATTATTTCTGTTTCGGCGTTACTTGATACAGCCAGTCAGCCAACTATGAGTTCACAGTCAATTAGTCAGTTGTGTCTATTTATACTATGCCAGCTGACATGTTCAGTGTTTGCTGCTTGTTAAGGATCTGTTTATCAAGCGTTGTTAATTGTTTTGCCGCACAAATGCAAAATTGTAAATGAAAATGGTCAATATGGTTATCTTGATGCTATTTCTCTGTTTTACTGAAAGGTTGGTGGAAGTCGGGGCCCTAAGGTTGTGAATGAGCTTCACCATCATGTGATTGTAGACAGTAATCAATACGCGTGCTAGTTTGTTGTCATGCATTCCCACCACAAAACGTCATGGTTTCAGTTACGTTTGTTTTTCCGTTTTTTGGCGGGACCTCAGGGACATTTGGTGGTGGTGACATTTTTTCTTCATTTTATGACAGGTCTGGTTTATTGATCAGTTTTGCCCAATCATAGTTCATTTTTTCAAATAATTCCGTTTAGTGTGTGTGTGTGCTGAATCCTCACAGTATCTTAAAAAGCCAAATGTGCTGATTGACCATACATAGTTATGTAGAGGTGCCACTATATTGGAAGCCATCCATCTGACCTTTTCATCAGAGCTGTATGAAAAGCACTTTGGGCTTCTATTTGGAGTCATGGAACAACCCCTCCCCACCAAGCCTCCGCATGAGGCATCAGTCAGTGGTTGCATTGAGAGGATGTCTGACCAAGGCTGAACTGCACACACACACACACACACACACACACATACACACAGATACAGTAGACGCACATGCACTTACAGCGCTATGACAGACAGTGGAGACCTGTCTGTCATCTGCTGTAGACCTGAACTGAATGTTACAACACAACAGTCAAGAACAGTTGCGAGGTTTGTAGGTGAAATGTCGAGCTTTGTACCTCTGCTGCGTAAATTACCCTGTGACTCAAACAGCTGTATATATACATAAAACAAAGAAAGAACACAAGCCTGAGAGACACTTTTATAATAGATAAAATATAATAATAATAACACAAACTAGATCCTCTCTTGGAGGTCATGATTTCTTTCCAGAACAGCATTTTGGAATAGAGCTCTTCATTTGCGTTCTCCCATACAAACACGAAGGAGTCCCGCGGGGTGAACGGTTGCTCCTATATATTGTGTATATACACGTGGATGCATTCACTCAACAGCCTATCACTCTCTGCCCTTCATTTTTGTTGCCCCGCACCCCACCCAAGGGTGTTGTTGAGGGGGCACTAGCATGAGGCCCCAGCACTGGAATCCAGGCCCTGTCAGAGCTGGTCCAAGCGTGTTAAGGGAGTTATGCCTGCCTGCCTTGGGTGTCCTAGGTGGAAACTAGCTAGATGGCATATTTTCCTAGTGCTTCAGCGGAGAAGCATGTGACTAGGAAACTACAATGAGCAGTCAGTCACTCTGGGGAACAGAGCGGTACAAACCTGCACTAAGGGATTGGCCGGAAAGGTGAAGGTTAACTTGTTCACTGTGTCCTCTTCAACACCATTTGTACATTACACAACAAAGCAACTTACTTTACAGAAATGCCTTTTACCATTGGAAACCGGTAAGAGGGAAGTAATCACACCTTTAGCTTAAGGGGCATAAATATAACCCTATTTTATATAACCCTACGTTACTGCCTTCAGGAAATTTTGCATCATCATGGTGATTCTAGAAAGTCGGTGTGGCCGTTGGAAAGTTTCAGCACGGCACAGGTGGCAACACAGATACGATGACATGAATGTTTCAACACAGCACAAGAGGAAGGAGAGACAGCCTTGAGGTGTTCCTCTGGTATCACTTACCCTCAATTCCTCTTTTGGCATGTTGTATGAATGCGTGTGTGTACGTAAGTAGGCCTATAACAGAAGCCTTGTCTGGACTAACCATGCTATTAAAAGGGCAACAAGTACAGACTGCACCAGTGTAATGTGTGTGTGTGTGTGTGTATGTCATGTGTTGTCATGTATGTATGCATTCTCACATGTGTAAACACTTCCAGCTGATGTTGTGGAAACAGAGAGCAGGGCAGCTTAGCTTAGTCTAGAGGAAAATCTGTGTGAGGGAGTCTGCTGATTCCCAGGAGGCAGGAAAACACACACCCTCCGTCCGATGGACAGATCACATGGGACTGACGGATTGAACAGAGGAGGAGAGAGGAAAGAGTGTGAGATCTCTAGCACAGGAAAGTTCTGATCATCCAAGAGATGACTAAGCCGCAAAAGGACAGTGGAGCAGTCAGGCGTCATCTGCCAGAGGCATCAGTGTTTGGCCCCTTGTTTGGGAAGAGTCAAGTGAGTGCATGCCAGGATTAGCGGCATTCTGCTGGTACTGCTGTTAGCTTTGGTTAACAGCTGTCAGGTCAGCGGGCCCCCGTAAAAGGGCTAGGGAGGGTATCGCCAGGACGGCTTCACGGAATGACACTTACACGAACTGTGAAACAGACGCTAAGCATACCGGTTGTTTGCAACGGTGATCAATCACAGCGCGACGATGATAAGGCCACGGGATCATATTCACCCAAATATGAAACTGTTTGCTCACCTTCGCTACAGCAAAGCCACTGTGCATATTCCCCATTTAGCAACAGTCGGATGACAATCTTCTGTGTTGCTGGAAATGTAGGTACTGACCTCCTCATGACTAAACATAGACGCAGGCGGACTGTCAGCGGGGGTCAGGAAAGGGCAAGCTGCTTCCATGAACAGCACAAATATATATACAGTACGTGTGCATGGCCTGACCTTACTTTACCACAACACTCCCTTTTGAAATCTCTCTTTTCCATCCACACCACCCTTGTCCCCAAAAAACATACTCATGCACACACACACACACACACACACACACACACACACACACACTCACACACTGTACACAAAGGTTCAGTCCCACCCTACCGATGCACTCCTCTCACCCCTCTAGTATGTGACACCTCTCATTGGAATGCCAAACAGCCACAAACCCCATTGTCAGCAGCTCGAGGGAAAGACGGGGATATTTTACACATCTGTCCCAGCCAAACTCAACCTAATGTCACGCTTACATTCTCTCACACAATCTCACACACACACACACACACACACACACACACACCCACCCTTGACCCATTTACTTTTACACAACCCTGCTCAAAGGAAAGTTATTCTAGCGTCATTGCATTCTATTGGCGGCTATCAATTGTTTTCCTTTAAGCGCTCTTCTTACGCGTATTCGTCATCAAAGATCAAAAAGAACGCATGACACCACACTTTTTAACAGAGCTTTGAAATGACAAAAATGCAGAAAATGTGGATTTTTTTTTTTTAATGTTGTCAAGTGAATGAAGGAAAAGAGGAAACAATTTCTCCGGGGGAAGAGAGGATCAGGATACGGAATAATATGTAAGCTCAATCTATGCAAACCCGCATTATGTTTTTGATACCGATGTAAATGCGCCCCGCCTGGGCTCCTTCTAGGAAGTGGTTGAGCAGCTTTGAACATCACAGAACAAAGAGACCTGTGTGTCTATACTGGGCTGGCCTGGGTTCACAAGACAACATGTCACAAACAACAGCTTCATCTTTCATTGCTGCACTTTTTTTTTTTCTTTTTTTTTTCTGGTTATTTCGGTGAAGCGATGCTGGAGGAGGTGGATATACTGTGGTGACACCATCCATATATATGTCCATGGTAATTAGGCTTATAGGTAAGTATAGTCTATTATACTCTTTATACCTGCAAACCCTTCACTACTCTACTTATTTCTGTGTGAATGTGCACACATGTACACACACACACACACACACACACACATACAAAACATACAGGCAGAAAAGCACTTTTTCCCTCTCCCACAAAAACACTCAGTGGAATGATTACCTGCCTTGCCACTCAGGGGCCATTTGCTGTTACCACAAAGCTGATTATCTCACCCCTACAGGAGGCTGTGCTCGCGGCTTTGCGATTTTCTCCGAAATGCCCACACGCCTATTTGTAGAAATGTTACCTAGCTGGCACAAGCTGCAATGTGTGTGTGTGTGTGTGTGTGTGTGTGTGTGTGTGTGTGTGTGTGTGTGTGTGTGTGTGTGTGTGTGTGTATGCATGCAGCATGTTTGTGTCTGGGTGAGTGTTTGTGCCTGTGTGTGTGTGTGTGTGTGTGTGTGCGACGTGTGCATTAGGTGGGTGGGTGGGTGTTTGTGTGGAATGGAAGGATGTAAGAATGGAGGGATGGATGACACAAACAGGGCAGAGTGGTAGGAGGCTGGTGTCAGGGCCCAACTCCCACTACCAGGCTGGATGCAGTATCTGACAGCTGACTGAGAGTCTGCAGGCCCCCTCTTTACACAGTCCCACCAAAAAGGTCAGCACTTCAATCAGCTCCACTCTCTGGATGCCTCTCTTCCTCTCTTCCTCTCTTCCTCTCTTCCTCTCTTCCTCTCTTCCTCTCTTACGGCAGCGGAGCCTCGATTCGCCCGCCCCCCCCCTTGACGCACACTTAGCCGCGCTTGACCGGCCCTCGCAGGTGGAAACGTCGTCTTCGCACACGAGGGAAAAAACACACAGCCCCGGCGCCGCTGCTGTGCTGCTGTGACAGTGTGTGTGTGTGTGTGTGTGTGTGTGTGTGTGTGTATGTGTGTGTGTGTGTGTGTGTGTTGCTGTAGACTAGTCTGCAGTTTACTAAAGTTTTGTACTGCAGCACTACTTCCAAGGCGGACGATTAGGCATGCTGGATGATATGTGTAATTTTGGTGCACTTTACTGCGTGGAAAATTGCCGTCCTCAAAGTCATATTTGGCTCATCTCTTGAACCTTTTGAATTTTCCGGACCTTTAATTTTCTCTCAATCCCTTCGCAGGTCTCTAATTTACCTTCACACACCAGGCGCTCGCAATATCCTGGACCACCTGCCGCAGGCAAAACACTTTCTCTGCTGCTACCCAAACAAAATAGAAATATATTCTCAAACATTATAGAATTGGGAGAGTTAATTTAGCATAATCTATTACAAATCACAGATTACCTACTTAAAATTGTAAACAGTGTACAGTTGTCTACTGGATTACTCCTCATAAACACTATCTGAGTACTTTCAGTTATTTATGGATTACTTTACCTATACAACATGATGTGAAATGGAGATTTTATTGTGTTTTAATATAATTATTATTGTCAAGTTGTATCAGGATGTGAATCACATTTTTCTTTATGATCAAAATGCACTCACAGTACACCTTTTTAAAAATCAGACTACTCTCTCATGATGTGTCATCTGTCACTCCCCCGTTCTATACTTAACTCCCATATTATTCACCTTTTACACGTTTTTTAAATTTTCCATAATCGCGCCTGCGAAATTAACAGGTTTCCGTTGCTGCGAACGGCTTGAATTATCATTAACACGAAGAGTGAAATGTCAATGGGGTGTGAAGTGTGTCCCATAATTTCATGGTCTCAAAACCAGAGGCTAAAAAGTGCATTGGTATAAAAGAGATGAAGAGGTTTTTTGATTGAGAATCCACTAAAGAGCCTCTCGTCAGTGTTTTAAGTCTGATGAGGTTAGATGAGAAGTCACTCCATTTAGACTCGTACAACTGATGATTAATCGACGTCCCAGACACTCTGAAGGCAGTGTGTTCGTACATGTAGAAAAATGCCACATTTTCAATTACAGCCCCTGGTGTCACGTTAGATCCTTTACCAGTACATAAAAAAACTCCTGTGTCATGAAGTCCGTCGGCTATGTGATTCCTGTTATTTCTCACTATCTGACCACACTGAAGGCTGCCTTAGGACAAACGCGCAACTATCCCCTGTTGACCCTCTCCAGGCGCAGGCCCAAATCTATTTTCCGTGTCGATGTTTTTTGTCACATCATAAAAACGTTTGCGCAGGCTTTTAATCTGCAACTGTGTAGCTGTTTTGCTGCCACCAAGCTCGCTGACATTCCTTGTGCAACTGCATGAAGAGGTGGCCGGTTCATGGGGCTGAGGCTAAGGTTAGGAGAGGCTACATATTTATTACGCCTTGTTTTTAGATGTGGAGAAAGCTGAAATCTCACAGTAGAACACACTGGCCTCCATTATGAAGCGTGTTCTCCTCGTTAACCGTTTTGCCCCTGACATCATCATAAATATGATGATTCACACGGGCTGGTCAGAGGCTGTAGTCCACTATTCATGCTACAGTATGTTACGCTCCACAAGTGCAGCCCATTGGGCTCTCACAAAGCTGGGGAGTTGCTTTGTGTTGAAGGTACCACTCAAAGATGACACCATCTTCTGTCATAGCATGTATCATGAGTTGTGTTCTCTTGGGTGCAGACTGTGCAATATCTTAATCACGTGGCCATTCATGGTGGATAGATAGCGACTTATCTCAGACCTCATCACTCGTAAAACACCAATGAGTGGCTCTTGAGGGCGCTTACTGGATACTCGTCTTTTATCAATGTAGAGCATTTCACCGCTTTTATATCAATGTACAGCACTTCAACACTGTGGTCAGGCGGCTTGTTTATGAGGCGTATGATTCATTACGTGGTTGAAGTCACTTGACATTTTAGAGATTCCAGAGTGTAATGTTTATCCCCCTGATGTAGTTTCTTGAGGTAAAACTGAGAATGTGACAAGTGATTTAGACTCACAAAATGCTCACAAATAGACGGACAAATGCATAACAATGTGAGTTGGAGTCCATCATCTTCAACTGAACGTGCTACAGAGAATAGGCAACAGTCTGTCTACTAAAGTATCCTCTTTTCCCAAAAACGATGGGATGGTCTGTGATGGGAACACTCCATGTTTTAGTTACACGTGACTGACTACCAGAAACTAGAGCAAGCACATGGAAAGCACATGGTAATTTTCTGCTTTGCCTTTGGAAGGAGAAGGGCGTTGAAGCAAAGATGAGGAGAGGGAGTGGAACTGAGCTCAGTTTCAACATCCCCAATCATAAATCTGGATTAAAGAAGAAGTGGTGCTTTTGACAAGACTGTTTCATCTGGCCGGTGAATTACTAACTCATGTGTCTGCAGGCCCTGAGGCTGACTGATGAAGAAGTGTGTGTGTGTGTGTGTGTGTGTGTGCATCTGGAAGGGGGAGGAGACAGAAATGACAGATAGGAAAGAAGAGAGCAGGATGTGAAGCCTTCAGAACTTTATTAATGGAAACAGACTTAAATCTCAGTCTACCCATCCACGCTGGCATGGATGTCCTTTCTTATCATTGGAAACAGATATTTCAACGTATGAATTACGTCTGTGTCTCTATTGTCTTCATTGCAAATAGAATTTTTTTTTTTTCTCAGCTCTGCAAAAACAATTCCCGATAGCTTTCCGGTATTTAAAATGTCTTGGAGAGGTGTTGAGCTAGGTTCAGATTTGACATTTTAGATCATGATAAGCAAGATGGTGGAGGGCTTTATCTTACAAGATTAACATTCCTACACTGAAATGCTTCTTAGATTTAGGTAATTTCTGAGCCAGATGCACATCTAGCGAGTAGGAATTTGTAGTGGCTAAAAGCTGCTGGCAAAGCTGTAATACTAATGAGGTGAGAAGCCAGACTGGCATGTAATAAGCCTGTAATAAGGCTTTAAAAACAATCATGACCAACATTAGCACGGTCATGGCCGTGTTCAGGTTTAAACACTGGTGAAAAGTGTGTCCTTCCAGCATGTGCACTTACACACGCGCTTGTCAAAGGCCCCGGAGAGCTTTGACATTCAAAATAAACCCGATTGTGGTTTCAAATCTGAAAGCCTCAAGTCGGCACGTGGATGATGTCAGCGCCTCCTAGAGTAGGTCTCTACTGAAACCTATGCTTATGAAACAAGAGTAAGGCCCAGTTTTCCACAGGATGGGCAGTGAAGGCCTTTTCCTGGCATTGCCACAGAAGCCTGAGGTAACCATGTTGACTCATATAACAGACATGCACTGCAAACACCTTTAAAGCGCATCAAGGGAGTGATTGATGGCTCCAAACCACCCAGCACATACCCACATGTATGACAGCACAAATGACTAATACAAAACCTCAGTTATGATAGTATCAACATCAAAGAAAGGAAGTTTCTTTAATGGCCTCATATCAGAAAACCCACATCCAGAAGTCTTCATATAACAAATACAAGTAGAATGCAACTCCTTCCCTGAAATAGTAATGGAGGCTAATAAATGACTAAAAATCTGATTATTTTATTATGTTGCAATATATAGCGGAGACATCTGCTGCCATCAAGTGGCAGAAGGGAGAACTACTACTTAGCAGACACACTGGCCTAGTAAACTCTGTTCAGTAGGGTATCCTTTTCCGCACAATCCTAATTAATTACAGAACGAAGGCAGGATATAAAAAAACACCACCAGGTAATTCCAAATAAATTTATTTTTAATTTCATCCACTGTACAAAGCAAGCCTGAAATCTTGCAGTTACTGACATGACTTGAGTTCGGAAACAGACAGAGATGGACCATTTAGCTCCTTCAAACCAACATAAAAGGTTACCTAGAAGGGAAAAAAACAAAATCACTAAGTTGTGTACACCAACAGTGCATAACACAGTATGTAAGCCATATAAGTGCTTGACTAATTGGAAGATTTCCTGTCAGCATTTTAATTTTGTACGCTATTGACATTTCATATGCTGGATTTGGGGGTAGTGTACAATCACACACAGATCGAGTTATAACCCAAAGAACCATGAAATCATATGGAGGTAAATACAACTGTGTTATTGTCAATGGCCGTGTGTCATTATACAAGTTGGATGAAAAAAAAAAAATCAGCATAGTTCTGTATATGTCCAACAACAATCATAGTACTGCAGTAGCTGAGGTGTCATACCACAGATCTACTCCAGAGCCTTAACGATGGCCTCATTGGCGTCTATGCTGATCTGAACTTCTGCCCTTGTTGCCTCGT
This sequence comes from Hoplostethus mediterraneus, assembly GCA_034670385.1. Lineage (NCBI taxonomy): Eukaryota > Metazoa > Chordata > Actinopteri > Trachichthyiformes > Trachichthyidae > Hoplostethus > Hoplostethus mediterraneus. Next base: position 10,886,282 of record JAXDDW010000008.1, read on the forward strand.
CAGATGCACCGGACATCTCAGACTGGGCCTTCTCCAGGTTGGCCTTGGCAACCTGAGGATAGACAGATGAAGAGAAAGGGTATCGATGAAATGCAACAGCAGAAGCTACTAGGATTTTGCCCACAGCTCAGATTTACTAAGATATTCTTTGGACTGGAAAACAAGTGTTTTGACCTGAACTGATCAATTGTATCAGTGATCTGGATACCAACTGCCACTGTCTACAGTCAGATTATTTACCAACCAACCAGTCGTGAAGCTGAGGCTATGAGCGGAATATGATTTGGTGAAATGCTCGATCAAATCCATCCTTGTTAGACCTACTTACGAGAGAGAGAGAGCCTCTAACTAGGCAGAAAACAGAACCACCAAATCATCCTGTCATCCGAGAACCTTGGGACCATCCATTACCCTGAATAATAATTGTGAATAAAGAGGCTAGGCAGGACAGAGAGCCTGCAAAACAGTTGACCAACCTGAAAACCTTGTGAGGTTTATGTAAAAATCAGTACAACGAGGTTGAGCAGGGAAGAGTAGAAAAACAGGGAGAAAGAAGAGTAGCAAATCCCCACTGCCTTTTAGCTCTGAAAGCTCTATTTGTCTCAGTAGCAATTAGAAAGGAGAAATGCCAAACATAGCTGGGAGTTAAAGGTCTCCCAGTGGGGATTTGACACATCTGCTATAACTCAACAGTGACTGACCTTTCCCTCCTTATTAACAGTGTGGGCCCATGTGCATTGTTACTGCAGAGTGTAAGAAGACATGGAAATAATAACTCATTTACCGCTATGAAGACGACTTGACAGTGACACTGGCACTGCCCAAGGTCAGAGAGAAAGACCCCTCCATGGGGAGTGTATAATAATGCAGCCTCGTATTTACAAGATTGACATTTAAAACAAGGACTTGACATTGAAGTTGAACTACAAGACCGACCACATGGATCATCATCAAGTGAGATGTGATCATCAGCAGAGCGTTTAAAAAATAAATAATGAATCAAAAAATACAAATCTAGCCCGGGGTCAATAAAATGTCTCTTGTTGTCAAAGATCATCTGCCTGCTGGGAGACAAACTAGGGTGAAGGATCAGTAATTACACACCTCAACAAATTGGATTTGGACACCCATCACACAAATCTCATTAAAACATAAAAGGATCCATATCGAATGGGCTAACCCGCACCAAACTGACATTTTGAAGACATCATTGGTCAATATTTTGAGTCATCCCTGGTAGATGTTAGAGTGAAACTACAAAAAGATGACCCTGATGAATTCACAACAATAAAAAGACATTACAATCTGACTGATCTGGGGACTGACGTGAGAATTTAAACCTGGCCTCCTGCAGCAACACAAACAATGTCTCTTCTTCCAAGCTCACCTTTCCATGAAGTTTGTTGAAAGGAATTTTTTTTAATGGGCCTATTTGAATGTTTTGCACGAGGGCGGAAAAAGCACATGACGACATCAAACCACGACATTGTCCAGTGTGTAGGATAAGATACAGAACAATGTAGCTGGTAGGGAGTACGTGTCTTGCTCAAGGACACCTCAGCAGGGCAGACACTTGCTGCACAGTATGTGCAATTATAATACTACCTGGAATTGAATTGATTAAAAAGAAAGAAAGAAACTGGCAAGAAATTTCTGATTGAAGAAAGCTCTGAAACTATAAATGGGCATTATGAGAAAAAGGACAAAAGAAAATTGTTAATGGACATGACGTCCAATTGTGTTAAGTGAAGCAGATAAGAAAAAAAGCATGTTTTGTATATTGTACTATTAGCCCTTCTCTGTATTCTGAGGGGACATACAGTTAAAAAGAAACCTGTCATAACTTGGTAAAGGAAATAACTGTATTTAAGACATTTTAATACTTTTTGAGGCTTTACATTTTGATTTAAGACTTCTTAAGACTTGCAGATACCATGTTGCTATCATGAAATTGAAAGATGGTCTCTGTACTTCCTAAGCCACAAATGCCATAAATGTTGACCCCTTGCATTTGTTGATCCCTCATCAAGGTTATGTCAAATAAAAATCCTAAGTCATTAGATTGCTTAAAGTAAGGAGATCAATGAAACTCTGGCTATAAAATCAAAAGCATGTATCTGACCATTCAACATGCAGTTTAACAGAGGCTAAGACTAAGGCGAAAGCCAATCCCACATCATGCCCCAGTCTGAGCACTGTTCCACAAAGAGATAATGGATAACTAAATAATACTGTGAGGCCAAGAGGACCAAAGATTTTAAAATGTATGTAACCTTAAAGAATAACGATGCCAATATGGCTATCCTCAGTGGGTAAATGTAGGCGTAAGAATTCTGTAGTGCAGATGCAGCTCTAGTGTAAATGTGCATACTGGAGCGAGGTAGACAGCATCTCTACAGGGGATACTCACTGCAATGTCCAGCTGGTCCAGGGGAACAGCCTCCTCAGCCAGCAGCTGCACTGAAGAATCAGCGTTGACTGTCACTGACCCGCTGCTCACTTTCAACACACACACACACACAGTTTTTAATGGACTTCCGAGGGCATATATTGACATTTTAACGCTTTACACCAAGAGGCAGATGGGGAAAAGTAATGGAATCAAACAAGGAAATTGTCAACTGTACTTGTTAACTTATAACTTGGTAACACACATATGGAAAAAGCAAACGTAGATACACACACCGAGACACTGACAGGCGGTGCAGCTGGGCTTGCCCCAAGAGAGGAAGAGTAGTGGGTAGGCGTATCCCCAGTAATGAACTTGTGTTTTCGTAAAGCATAATCTTACCAAAATATTTAGCAGGGGAGCCGTCGTCACTGAAGATTGTGACAACCCCGGGCCTGAGCACCTGCAAGGTGGGCACGTGGGCAGGAAGGATACCAAACGCACCGGTCAATGTGGGCACATCAACCTGTTTCACACTGGCTTCTTTGAAGAATACCTGAAAGGCAGGGCACGAAGAGAGTAAGACACATGTAATGAATTACTGTACAGACTGCCCTATCTCTGCAACATTTCAATCAGAAAAAATAAAAATGCCCAAAGTTAGTGTTGATGGGTCAAGCAGCTTCCTGAATCACTCAGACCATAACCTTAGGGCAAGGATTTAGCTTCCAAAAGACCTTGAGTATCAGATGGATAAGGAGCACTGTTTGAAGGTGGGCACTGCAAACCTAGTAGGACCGAGGACTGACCAAAACACGTTTCATGAACAAGAAATAAGCTCTCACACCTATCTTAAGGTGATAGCCCTGAGTTAAACCAGGGATGAACATGACAGAGCTTGGTTAACTTCACATGTCAAACAAACTCATGCTACCTACTCGATAAAACATCCCTGTAATCCCTGATGTAGTTAATTTGTTAGAACTAGACCTCAATGGTCACTGGTGCAGACACTATTGTCCTTTACTGGACTGTTGGCCAATGACACCTTGCATTAACACAATTTGACATTTAACATTAGCTAGCTACGCTAATCCGCTAATGTCTCAGCAGTATGCTTAAGAGGTGCACGACAATGATATCGGGAAATGCATTAGTACGGGATTTCAAACTGACCTGTAAACTGAGCTATCTGCAAATCGTGCACTAGGCTAACAAATAAAGATAGTCAGGCATGAGTGCATTCAATCGAGCAAACTAGCTGGTTAGCTAGCTAGGCCCGAGAAGCCTCGCCGGCCACGGTCTCGCCTACCTGTGTTGGGGAGGCGAAGGTGAAGGACATCTGGGGAGCACCGGAGGCGGCCTCGGCGTAGCATCGAGCCTGCCTCAACACGGGGAGGGAACGGCGGAGAAATCTTGCTGCCATCATATCTGACAAATAGATTTTATTCAGGGTACAAGTGAATGACAGAGATCCCCAAGCCCTTACCCGAAGTCAGTCAGTGTGCGCTTGATAGGACAAGGACGTTGGTATCCTACCCATAAGGCTTTACGGCGTTGGATTGCGGATGTAGGGAAGTGTAGTCTTTATCTTAAAACTCCAAACTGGTGAGAGTCGTGAACGCCTTATAATAAACAATAAAGTTAGTCACAATGTAGTGTATTTAATTGTGATTAGGCTATCAATTGTCATCATGTTAAGCGTCTTGAATGGTCATTTACACCAATTGGATACACGTTTCTAACAATATCTGTCTCTTCAGATACGCCCAATGAGTCTTTTTTAATCAAGTTCTCCTGCTCGATAACGCAAATAGCCTGCTCCTCCAAACAGCAAATCATGTGGCTGCAACTCAATATATAAAACATGCAAACATGGTGAAGTGGTTTAGTTTTTTGTTTGAAACAAACATTAGAATGGGAGACTTTGACCGTGGTATGAGTGTTGGTGCCAGACGTGGTGGTTCCAGCATCTCAGAAATCCCCTCCTGGGATTTACACCCACTACAGTCTCTAGAGTTTTCAGAGAATGGTGCGATAAACAAAAACATCCAGTGCAGTTCTGTGGCTAAAAACACCTTGCTACAGTTTTTTTTCCATTGCTTTGACTCAATTTGCCCAACAGATTTTCAATGTGCAAAACTCTTAACACAAAATGCTATACTGCTCATTTTGGGTTCAAAATCTAATATAGCATGCAAAATAAAAATACCAGTGTCAAATGAGAGAACATTATATGCAAAAGTTTATCATAGCACCAGAACATTGGATATGTTCATCGTTGAAGTTTAATTATTGGTGCATTTTCAAATACAATAGGCCATTATCAAATAATGCTGTCAAACAAAATCAAAAAAGACAATGCAAGGGTCATTTCCTCATGAGGACTTCAAATTAAGTACAGCAAGCATCCCCTGTGATCCCCTGTGATAGACTGCAATATATATATATATATATATAGCTTGTGTTTTTATGGAAGACAAACAAAATATTACATTACTGTATATGAAACAAATCATACAGTAATGCAGTAAACTCAACTGTATTTGTGTACAGTGGCTCTAATTTTATTTGACACAACTGCATGCCTTCTGACTCCTTGGCCATGGCCATGACCGCGAACCCCGTCGACGACCCCGTCCTTCATTGCCAAGCTCATCGGACTGCTACATGTTGTCAGAAACTGCTATTCAGGTTTCTAAGCAGCCTTTTGTGTTTTGGTGAAGAGATTATCAATTGTGGTGCAATGCTCCTAACCTGGGCAAGGTTGCTGGAAGTGATGAGATGAGACTACAAACGCTTGTTGAATTGATTCAGTAGTAATAAGCAATAATTTGTAGTAATAAGCATTTGAACATTGTTGTAATGTTAGGTGGCTGTACTCTGGATGGAGCAGATGACTTAGAGTTTGGCACTTTCTATGTCAGCATAGGATGTAGTGTCTTAGAGGATGAATTCTGAGAGTCAGTTTGGCACTTTGCATTTTGAGTTTTGTACATTGAAATTCTGCTGTGCAAAATGAGCCAAAGCAATTGAAAAAAAAACTGTAATGAGAAAGGTGAGAGGAGAATAGACAGACTTGTTCAAGCTAACAGAAAGACCACAAATGTTCAAATAACAGCTCTTTAAAACAGTGGTGTGCAGAAGGGCACCTTGTTGAATCCACGCCGTGAAAAAATCAGGCTGTTCTGGAGGCAAGGGGGTCCTACCCGGTACTAGATAGGTGTACCTAATAAAGTGGCCGGTCAGTTTTCAGTCTTGATGGGTTTACGTAAGCTATTTTATCAAGTAGGATATTGAGCGTACACTGCCAGTTGATGGCGCCAAGACCCCATACCATACACCACAGCTCGGCCAACTTCGTTGCTTTTTTATGGCTTGGAAGGACCCCCCCCCCCCCCCCCACCCACACACACACACACACACACACACACACACACACACACACACACACACACACACACACACACACACACACACACACACACACACACCGGACTCAGTTGTTATTACACTCACATAGGCCTCTGATGAAGAAAAATGCACACAGCTGCAAAGGAGTGACTGAGCATCCAATATGAAATGGATCAATAAAAGAGTAGTCTAGAGTAAAACGAGTAGTACGATTAAATAAAATAAATTAAACTGGAAAGTAGGAGACGAGTCTTACAATAGGTACAATTTACAAAAACAGAGGAAGTATAGTTAGATATTAAGGCACCCCGGGGATTAGACTCTGATTGTTTAGGAATGCACGGCTGTGAAGACTGTCAGCATCGGGATCAGTTTGATAGCAGCACCCTCAATCACTCTGTTTTACCTCACCCCTTACGTCACGTGGTGCGTCTCTGACTGGGTGGTGGGTGTGTCTTAAGCGTTGGGGTTTCATTCATAAATACTTTTAGCCTTAAAATCCAAATTAAAGTGTTCAGGGAGAGTTCCATGTTATTGGCTTTGCCCACACACCCCTACATGGACTATATTAATTCAGTAGGTGAGTGGTATCTTTGCTGCATGCGTGCATGATTATTTGTGCAACCCATTCAACTCGTTGGCTACCTTCTGTCGGTGTCACTGCACGCTGATGAAAATCATAAGCGCCTGAGAAATATCAAGATGGCATATTTATTAGCCTTGTTGCACGCGCGGGAGTTTAGATTATTTTATCATTTTTTTAAGGTTTACTTTTGTCTAAATTTCACGCGTAAAGTTAGTGATGTGGTTTTGCATTCTTTACAAAAGATGGTATCAGCCTCCGTGAGGAAACAGCTGGCATTGCCAGAATCGATGTTCATTTTTTTTTTTTCGAGAAGATATTATCGCAGTACCGGGAAATAAGATATTGTCTGATTGCGTAGGCGCGCCCATTTCTCTTATAATAAATATGTTATTATATGGTACAATGGTATGGTACAGTTTGATTTTGTTCTAGTCGTGGTATTGGGCAGTGAGCTAGTTAATCCTACGTTATGGGCTAACAAGTAAACGGCAATTCGACAAAAATGAACCGCATGCGGTTTAGCAGAAATATCCTGAGTGAGACACGAGTAACGTTTCTGCAACAGCCTGAAATGTTGTTAAGCAACAAAATCAGGACGGGATATGAGATTAGTTTTAAACTGGGAGACCCATGTTTTACCATGTGCTCAGTCAACTAATCAATATTGGAACAATCCCCATGCACATGATTAATCATTATGCCGTATTCAAATGCGATGGCTGACTTAACTTGTAGAGAGTTTAACGGCACTTGTACAAGCCTATAGTATAGTATAGTATAGTATAGTATAGTATAGTATAGTAAGCACTCCTCATGTTGGCCTATATGTTGGCCAGTTCATACTTTTACAAATGAATATATGAGGAGGCTGTTGATTTTGCTTGGTTGAATTCCTTAATGCTAAAGAGTTAAGAGCATTACCGGACAGTGACTGTCCAGGCTAAATGTATTATCTGTCTTTTATCTGGTTATAAATGTGTATTACTGTGCAGTGAACAGGGTGATGTAGCTTTCCTCACGTTAAAAACATCAAGAACACGTTCTGATGTTTGGTATGTCTTGTGCCTGGTGAAGCGCGCAACATTGCTCAAAGATAAAACATTTTTACATCATCAGCAATGAAAGACTGATGGAGCTGGTCAGTGATCTTAGATCAGCATCCCTGCTCTGAGACACCTATCGGTACCATTTATAAACGTGACTCCTCAAACTCCATGGAAACTAACCAAGCAATCTATTTCTGTTGCCAGGCATGCTGCAAGCCTGCCCCGTTGCTCCTAGGCCACTGGGCCAGCCCTGAGGGAAACACTGCTGCTCAGGCTCAGCCGGCTGGGTGGGCAGAGGTGGCAGAGGCAAGACTGAGGATGCACCAGGGGAGCTGAGCCACAGCCAGATACACACATCCAGAGCTGCTGCACATAGCCCTCCATCAGGGTAAGACACTGGGTGGTAGAAAGCAGGATGTGGTGTAGTACTGCAAGGAAAGCATTCTGGTCGCAGCCTGATGAGCACCATCCCCGTAATAGTTTTCAGGCTCGGAGAGTACACACACAGAGGCTAGAAAGCCTGGCAGCAGAGAGCTACAGGCAGTGGAAGTAGCTTACAGGTTGTGGTGCTGAAGTTGATGTGGATGTGGTGCAGTCGCTGGCAGGCAGGGAAGGAGTGCTGAGTGCTGCTGGCATGTTGCTTCTCTCCTGCTGGGTGAGTACTGTAGATCTACTGAGGAGGTGTGTGTGTGTGTGTGTGTGTGTGTGTGTGGGTGGGTGGGTGGGTGGGTGGGTGGATGGGTGCAGCAGTAGCAGTATTAATGGCTATGATCTGTAAGAGGGAACGCATAGCAGCAGCAGAAGCGGCGGCAGTGGAGCTCAGCTGCTGGAGCCACCACTTAGTAATGGGACGGTATTCTCTCTGTTCGGTATGTGTGTTTTGTTGTGTGTGTGTGTGTGTGTGTGTGTGTGTGTGTGTGTGTGTGTGTGTGTGTGTGAGGGCTGATATGGAATTATGGACGACGATTTACAGCAGAGATGCTAACATTTGCAGCTTCTGTGGGATTCAACAGACGTGACTGCAAACGCACTCACACACACACACACGCACACACACACACACACACACACACACACACACACACACTCACACACACACACACACATTTGATGTTTATCAAAACCAGACCTTGATGCCTGATAAGTTATATAAGTTATTACTGGACCATGTCGGCATTCTTGATTCCCTGCATTCACAGTAGATTTGTGTTGTTTTATTTACACAGGTAGTATGCAGGAGCTCTGGCATCCAAAAATCTATCAGTTTGTGGTTGACTTTGTGGTTGGATGAACAGCACCAGGAACCTTCATTTCCTTTCTGTGTGTGTGTGTGTGTGTGTGTGTGTGTGTGTGTGTGTGTGTTATCTCTCAGGGGGACTCTCTCGCTGGCCTGGACCATGAGCAATGAGTCTACCGTCTGGAACATCCTACCAGAAAACTCCACAGTAAGTCTGCCTTTCACCACTGGCCTATTCTGAAACTTCCTGTGTGTGTGTGTGTGTGTGTGTGTGTGTGTGTGTGTGTGTGTGTGTGTGTGTGTGTGTGTGTGTGTGTGTGTGTGTGTGTGTGTGTGTCCAGCTCACTAATAGAACTGTACTTTCCCTTGTATTCTCTTCTGGCCGACTGACTGTTTAATAGAGAACATCCTGACCTGGACATGAAATAATTCAATCTCTGATCTAATCTCAGTTTTAATTTCCCCTCTCAGAGAAATTACAATCTGACGTCAGAGTCTAGTGTTCATTAACACTCGCCGTCCATTCACCCTCACAGTGTGCAACACAACTCACTTCATACAAGATTATGTAATATCTAGAATACTATCTATCAGTGGCCTTGTTATAAAACGCCTGTAGACCGTCTCTATTCTGTCACTCTCGAATTGCCATCCATATTTTCATTCATCCACTTTAAGCCTGTTGCGTACACAGCAGCCCTCGCAAAGTCACGCCTGTACGAGGGAACAAAAGACATTTACTATTTAAACTGGATAAATAATGAGAATTAAAAGGATTTTAATGGATACGATGACTGCTGTTTGTGTTACAATGTAAATTGTGTTTGAGTACTAACAGCTATAGCTGCCATTACTGAGCCATTACTCATCTCAGCCCAATGCAGGGAAGACGTACATTTTATTTTTGTCTGAACAGAAGAATACTGACAATAATACTTTTTTTTTTTGCTGTGATATATCATACTTATGCAGTGACAATGGCTTTTGTGGATACAAGTGTGCGTATACAAGGGAAAGATTTCAAGATTTCATTAACGAAAGCGTCTGTTAGTGCTAAGGTACTAGAGTCTCTACCCCCATGCCTTTCATGGTTAATTCACTCAACTGCAGTCCTCCCCTATGAGAGCCTTCCCATATCTAAGGTACAGACAGGTTAATAGCCCTGGCATTCATTGATTAATTGCACCATGGCGTTTATAGATTCACTGTATGCGCACAAACCAACCAGTGGGGCTAAATCAATCTGTTGAAGCTGAATGGTGTAATTGGGAAGGTAATACATGTGCAGAGTGAGGTGTTCAAGTCCAGGCTGCAGCTGATACGGCATGGCAGCGTATCATGTCACAAATTAGATATCAGACTCGCTCATATCTGCCAAGTGCACTCTCATGTACAACATGACATTGTTTTGGTGCACAAAAATGGTTACATGAATGGTGCACTGACACGATGTCATTGTATCCTGTTACTGAAATATTAGCTCTGCCTCTGAACTGAAATAACGTGTTCCATTTTTCATAACTTGGGTAGCGAGAACAACCTGCTGTGTTAGAACTAACAGGTGAGGCATTTAAGGAAGGAAAATATTATACTGGGTGGAGAGTGTAGGTGTTTCATCCAGCTTTCTCTCACCTGAATCCCTCGGCTTACAAAGGGACTGAGGGAACAATCAACCCGCTACAAGTGGTTTCCGCAGCGCTTTGATGTTCATGTGGGAAGCTTTTTGTTTTTGCTGTCTCTCTCTTTGTCTTAGACCAGTGCATTTTATGTCTAACTCAAGGACAGTTGCACACCTGCCTCTCTCTCTCTCTCTGTTTCTTCCCCTCACTGCCTACTCGCAAATTGTAGCTGCATTAAACAACAGATTCGCCCAAATAATTAATTGACATCAGATACACTTTACATCCATGGCAACAATAGATTTCCTCCTGTGGGTTTTGAGTGTCCCAAAATCTAAATAAAAGGTTATCACATCTCAACAGCTCATCAGGCACGAAATCAAAGTCAATAATTTGGCACCACTTTCTTTGATAATTTGATCACAATCATTTCCTCTGAGCAACATTACAACATTTCAGAGTTTTAGTAGAGTCAGCTACAGAACAGCGTCCCTGGAGCTGATTCAGTGTCTAGCTTTCTGCTCGTTGTTAAGTGTTGTCTGTCTCAACTACTACTACCACTGCAAGCAGCATCAACTAAATCCTAGATGATACCTCAGAGATCTATTATAAATCCCTCAGATCTCATGCAATATTATATGCAACTCAGCATGATTAGGGTGTACACCTCCTCTGGTACACATTTACTAGCCCTTTATGAGGGGTATGGCAAAATACTGATCTGACTGCTTCTGAGACTACAGACTACTAACCGTTGCTCCCCACCTCGTTCTTATCTATCTATCTATCTATCTATCTATCTATCTATCTATCTATCTATCTATCTATCTATCTATCTATCTATCTATCTATCTATCTATCTATCTATCTGTCTATCTGTCTATCTGTGCCCTCCTCTCTGTGTAGCAGGAGATCCCATTTGAGGCTGAGGAGCAGCAAGATGGCTATGTGCTCCTCTTGGTGATCCTCTCCATCTTCCTGGTAGGAACGCTGATCTTCATCTCCGTCCTCCTCATCGCCTGCCGTTGCTGCTGTCGAGCAGGGCAACGCTATGCTAGGTGAGACGCTGCATTTACGTTTTAGGCATTAAGCTGACACTCTACTGCTGAGTGACTTACAGTGAGTTCAACAAAACTAAATTGCAAGATTCCCAACGTAAGCATGCAATAGTAAGGAAGTAAGTAGCAGGAGTAGTACAAAATAAGAGTGATTTTGGTGCATGAAGGCGTACATACTTGTGTGCACACACATATCTATAGTTTGTTGACAGACACTCTTCCTGGGCTCATATTCAGCTTTTATCACTCAGTGTGTAATTGCACAAAATAGAGCTCATTGCAATTGCAAATTAAGCTAACCACTCGAATCCTGTTTGCTCCACCCAGCGCATCTCAAAACCACCTTCAGTATGATTTATATAAGAGTGCTGAAGGTGTTTCGTTTGGTACAGAACAATTTGAGCACACACAAATCTGTCACTCAGAAATCCGGAGACAATGCAGAGATCTGCCGAACAGCTTTTGGCTCACTGGTAATGAAAGGAAGCCGCGTCGCAGTAGGTGGTAGGAACAAATGATGTAACTCTATAGAGTATCATGTAAGCATGGTAAAGCACGGTTAAACAGCGTATTCACTCACTGTAGCTCTTTTATGAAAACATCTTAATGGAAACACATTCAATATTCATGCTTATTTATTTGTGATTCATCTGTGTTCATTCAGCAGTAACATGCATACCCTCGAGATGCTTTGTCCCTTTCCACAGCAGCAGGCATTATCACTAACACTTGGATATGAGAACACAGCAGCTAGATGCAGATAAACAGAGAGTGCACAGGGGCTGAGATGGGAAAAGGCGAGGCTTGCCGCTGCAGAGCGCAGGAGAATCGTGCAGACTGGTACAAATGATGAGTGTAATGAGATTTCATAGCAGCCATCGGCAGTGATTAATCTCGCGTCTCAGCCAGTCATGTGTGCACACAGAGAACGCACACAAATACACACACGCACACACTGGGGAGGCAAGGGGGCACGGAGGAAATGAAAGATAGAAGAAGCACAGTTCTGGGTGGACAGAGAAATCCCTCAAGTCATTCACACACACTAACACGCTAACACACACTCACACGCGTAGCGTAGCGTAGCACAAAGGAATCAGATGGAGAGAAATGATGGGGAAGAGATTTCAGTCCCTCCTTTCTGCCTCACAGAGCAGATTCTGGGCATGGGATCTGAGAAGCACGCACGCAGGATCAATGGCAATTAAGGACGATATCAGGGGAAGGCTTTTCCTTCTCAGAGATATCAGGACTCAATCTGAGGAGGTGCATTGTCCTCGTACAACATTTAAGATGTGCAGTAGGTCCTTTCGTGTGGCCGTTAACGTAAACAAGAATTTCTACTAAATTGACTTGCCCGAATACCCCAAAAACAATAGTATACACTTCAATACAAAACAATAAGACACTTACTCTGTATTTCTCGTGCTTTTAAATGATCAGTGAAAACTTGCAATCCAATAAAGCACCATGCTTTATCGGTTCAAGAGGTCCCCTGGCCCTCAAGGTTATCAAGTTACTGGCCGTGATTTAGGCCCTCATTGATTATGAAGTCAGCCATCCTGCCAGACAGCAGGGGGATGGCCTATGTAGTGAACACCGGTCATATGGCCTCGTCTGTTGTTGTGTGAGCTACATTTTTTGGTGTTGACCTTTAAGTGTTCGTAAAGGCCAGGTAAGTCAGTCAGACCCAGAGAAAAAAGTCAAATAGTAATAGTAGTGAAGGTGTGCCTGATGTGTGCTGACTGAGCTCAGGGCTTTGTCCCGTGTGCTTGCCTGCATCAGTCGGGTTCCACAGATGAAAGCCACGGACTTCAGGGGTAATCATGTCACAGCATTGATCTGAGTGTTTCTGTGTGCCCCAGGGCCAGCGATGACCCCGAGAAAACCAACACCACCTACATGGAGGAGTCTCAACCCACGCATGGTAAGAGAGAATTGGATGGAGAGAAGAGGAAGGGAGGAAGGAAGGAAGGGAGGGAGGGAGGGAGGACGTGGGCGGAGGAAAGAAAGAGGATCAGATAAGGGGGCAAGTGAATGAGAGAGGGAGTGAATAAAGAAGACAGGAAGGTAGAGGGATTGGATTGATGGAGGGATGCTAGAAGCAGGCATATTTTTGTATCCGGTCAGCATAAAAGCATGATCTATTCCATCAACATATTGTGATCTCAAACCAATTAGTTTAAGCAGCGGTGCCATTCCTGGTACACACTGAGACATTTTGAGACCAGTGAATGCTCTATCTCCAGCGAAAATGATTTATTGAAAGTCAGAAAACAGTTTGGCACTAAGCTGCTTTGGTAAGGTCTTTTTTGAGTTCCCCAGTCAGCGTTTTGCCATATTACCATATAAACTCTCCAGAAAAATGTCGGAACATGAGATGCTCCAGTTCACTGATACAATCAGTCAGTGTAAATATAGATCTGGGCCGACTACCATAGCGCTCTGCTTGAGCTATGGTAATATATTTCAGTATATTAAACATCGCCTGTTACTTGGGGCAAAGTAATATAAGTGTGCATACAGAATGGGGAGAACATAAAATGATGAAGAACATTGACTTTCATTTACTGTAAGTATGTTACAATTGCTCTGAATGAGTCAACTCCTTCTGCTCTGTCTCTCATTCTCTCTCCCCTTACTTCACTCTCTCCCTACATCTGTCTGTCTGTCTGTCTGTCTGTCTCCCCCTTGTATCGCTGGCCAGAAATCACCATCAGGGTGGATGAGTCGGACTGCCTGTCGGTGGCGAGTTCTCACGGCCAGGAGACGGAGCGCTTCCTCTCCACGGGCACCACGGGCCGTCGCGTCTCTTTCAACGAGGCTGCGCTCTTCGACCACGGCAAAAAGGCCCAGGAGAAAGGCCGCAGGTCAGACAGCCAGACACACACACACACACACACACACACACACACACACACACACACACATAACCATACACAGAAGCTCGCAGTCAGAAATCTCCATGGCTATTCAGTATCGAACTCTCATCAATTTCCATGCTCAGCAGCTCCATTCCTCTCTGACAGAGATCAAAGGACGTCCTGGTTTTACTGCATCTGTCTCACTGGTGTGATGGTTAGTTAAGCGTTGTGTGAAGAAATTCAGAATGCATGATATGTACTATGGAAAGTACGCCCTCACTCTCTCTCTCATTCTTTCCCGGTGGCCAACGTTTCTCTCAGAGCCCCACCCAAGTCTAACATGCAAATGCTTCTGAAGGAATTTCAGTCTGTTGATCTAAATGCTGAATGTAGTTGCTATGGTAGTGAACTCAGATATCTATTCGTTTCTCTTTGCTGATCTCTTGGGCAAGGATGAGCTTATATTGTGAAGGATGCACAACATATAAGGAAACATGAAAACAACTGACTGCATGCAAGTATTGTCTTGAAAGGACGTGTTGTTTTGGAGTCTGTGGGGTGTGTGCAGGTGAGTGTGTGGCGCTTAGCTTTTTATTTGGACCCACGTTGCCCACCCAGGTACACCCTAACCGAAGGGGACTTTCATCACCTGAAGAACGCCCGGCTCACGCACCTCCACATCCCTCCCCCGGCCCTCAAGATAGTCACCATCCACGAGTGCGACTCAGCTGAGAACACCATCACCATGACGACACGCCCCGCTGCTAAGTCAGCGCTGTCCATCTTCCAGGTGACAACCCTGACCTGTTATTAGTCCTGATGTATTGTTAGTCATGACCAGGGTCAATTAGAACATCAATCTCAATAGTCGGGCCAAACGAAATGTATCAACCTATTGTAGCCACACACAGGGATCATGGATCTTTCTGCCTGCTCATTTCAACAGGCCATGTGCATTGATTTCTTATTTAGGTGAGGTTGCTCAATCACTTGTGCTGGACTGACAGCCTGGGGGGGATCTGGACTTGATGTTCACTATAGATGAAGCCTAGATATGTTAAATCTGACGTTGTAGGGGACAGCACCCGGATGTGATCGTGTGTAGCTGGATTAATGTGAAGCAGGACGTTGCTGGAAAACGCATGCACGCTCATCAAACCATTAAATAAATCAAAAGGTCAAAAGGTTAAAGAAAAAAGTCAAATTGTGTGTGTGTGTGTGTGTGCCCTCCTTTCAGCCGATGCTGTGCCCCCTACCGCAGACAGCATTGACCAGCCTGAGCGTCAGTCCCAGCTCTCCCCTTCCAGGGGATGCCTTCAACTCTGTGGTGGACACCAGCTTCATTGAAAAGCCCTCAGCCCCCAGCACCCTGGAGCCAAGCTCTGTAAGTTACCGCTCCCTGTACGTCAATTTGCGTCAAATATCAACGGATTGCTCGGTCACACGATCATGATAAATTCAGAAGTCAAAATACCTACTGTTAAGATTTGAATGTTTAGAAACTACACATTGATGCAAATACCTGAGTGCACATAGAGATCAACTGGAGTTGCAACTGTAGTATGTTATGAACACAAATCCAAGCACAGAAGTCAATGGAGTTTGTGTAGTTAATAATTTGTAGAGTGAATAGTTTTCAGTCAGTCAGTCAGTCAGTCAGTCAGTCAGTCAGTCAGTCAGTCAGTGAGCCATCCATAAAGAGGTTAGAGAGTCAGACAGCCTGGGGGGAGTGTCAGTAGGAGGTGGTGGTTGATGGGTAAACAGGGAAGACCCCGTGGAACAGCACTGTCAGTGGAGATTATACACAGACCGCTGGTCCTAGAAGGTTTTCCCTTTTTCTTTCTGAGCACGTCTCCCTCTCTGTCTCCAGATTGAGCTGATAGGAGCGGGGCCCCAGGGCAGGGGCAGCCCAAGCAGCGTGAGCGTGGGTGAAGGGGCAACGGTGGGGAGCGGTGTCCCTCCTGGTGGCAGCGGTGCAGGAAGCCAGGGGCCCGTGATGCAGTTCTTCACCAAGTTGCGGCGCCACGCGAGTCTGGAGGGGGCCAGTCCTTACTTCAAGATTAAGAAGTGGAAGCTGGACAGCAGCCAGAGAGCCTCAAGTCTGGACACCAGAGGTAATGGATCCTTGGCGCTAGATAGTGTATTTCAGCCATGTTATTTTAAGAGTATATCAGAGATGGCGTGGGTGTAATAAGTGTAGTAATAAAAAAATGTCATATTAATTATTGGAAGTGATCGTAACGGAAAAAATATTCTAATTGTATTATTTGAACTTTCTTCCTTTCTTGCACTCATGTATTTCTGTTCGGTGCTTTGGCTGGATTTCCCTTGTGGTGAACAGACAATGGTTAAGCAGGAGGCTCCAGCAACCAACTGTGAGATGCCTCTCTTGGCTCTCAGTAGTCCGGTGTGTGCATGCATGGATGCACACACACACACACACACACACACACACACACACACACACACACACACACACACACACACACGACAGATGGTTCAGTGACGCAGAGTTTGGTCTTTCCAAGGTGGTTGGAGCCCCTGACTGAAGCCTCCCTGCTGATCCCCCTCAATCTATACACACACACACACACACACACACACACACACACACACACACACACACACACACACATCCTCCTTCCTGCTTTCCCCCCAAGCCCCTTTCTCCTCTCGTTCCAAGGGACCACCAAAGATGACAAAACCCCCCCTTAGATAGCTCAACTCCTGCTGGAAGTTGTCTCCTGAATTACAAATGTCACGCCAGCCCTGCCTGCCCTCCTCCTTGACTTGACTTGTATAACTGTTGGGTGTGTGCCAGGCTCTCCCAAGAGGCGACAGTTCCAACGGCAGCGAGCCGCCAGCGAGAGCATGGACCAGGACGACGACGACACACACCGCATAGACCTCATCCAGTACATCGCCCGCACCCACGACGTCACCTACTGCCCCAGCCAGCCCTCCGCCCGCCTCCTCTCACCCCCCTCCACACCACCCCCCTCCCTCGGCAGGTATCTTTAATTCCCTTGCCATTCATCCTGTTCACTGCTTTGCTTTCATTTCTGTAGCTGAAAAAAAACGATGGTGATGATCGACAGCGATGCTCTGCTTTGGTACCGTAGGCTGCAGCTCTAAGTCCCTCCTCTCCACCCCTTTTGGTTGAAACTAAAGTGTGCTTTTGTTGGTTTTTTCAATGTGGATTCATAACAGAACTGGGTCAGATTGTAATCACAAAAAAGTATTTTAAGGATTTTCCACATCAGGACACTTCAGAGGTGTCAATTTCAGGTAAATTATACCATCACTCACAGAAAATAATACTAAATTGATTTTCAGAATTAACCTAATAACTTCTGTTTTGCACTCTGCACACTGTATTGTGGTGTGTAGTAAACCTGACCCACTGGACACATAAGTAGGCTAAAACACGATTTGACCACGGTCTGATCTCAGCAATATAAGCGTGTAAACGAGACCTCTTGAAAAAGCCTCATGTAGGGGATTCCCAGAGCGGGAGAGTTTTGGAAGAGTGAGTTGAGAAGTGGGACGCAGGGCTTATTTCTGGCGTAGGAATCCAGCCCATTTCATTGCTGACATGGTCATGATGTCATGATGCCTGGAATAGTTTGTAGTTCAGGGGTCATTACGATCTTTTTAGGTTGGAGTTATGGCAAGACATAGAGAGAGTCTGGTTTAACAAAAATAACCACTCTCAACAAATACTTCTCAAACAGCAATTCATTTTCATTCACTAAATGGAGGTATTTTAGTAAACAAAATAACTTTCCTGTGTATGTTTGAAGCTGCCTTGAGTTAACAAAGAGTGGTGACCCTCCTCAAAAACAACATCCAAAGATGTAGTGCTCACCAACTTTGAGAAAAAGGACAGGGTCAGTGCCTCAATTTCACCAATTTATTTTGGCCATCAAACCAAACATGCTAACGTTTGTTTGGTTTGATGGCCAAAATAAATTGGTCCTAAATTGTTCTTTTTTCTCAAAGTTGGTGAGTGCTGCCATACATATTTGGATGTTGTTTTTTTTATAGTACATGTGTTTTGGTTTAGCACCACAATAAGAGCGTCCTGTTGGGAAGGCGCGTCCAACTTTATTGATGAACCCTCCTCACTTCATTTACACTTTATCTTCATTAAGTCAGCTTAGTGTTTCATGTGTATTTTCCAAACTGGTTCTGTCCCAAGACGAAAGGAGGGAAATTCTAGGAATTTTGAATAACACATGACATTATCATTCAGTTGAGTTCAGTTTGTTGAGAACATGCCACAACAACCATAGCAAGTCATGAAAATCACTTCGTTGTGTACTGTGAACACAGCCATATCTCAGACAAATGTGATAACTAGGTACATATTCTGACCCTTGCTCTGTATGTGCGTGTGTGTGTGTGTATGTGTGTGTGAGTGTGTGTGTGTGTGTGTGTGTGTGTGTGCGTTTCTCTCCCTCCCTTTCACTCTGTTTCTTTCACTCTCTCTTCCCTCTCTTCATCCCTGTGTCTACAATCCAGGTTAGAGGTAGAGGTGATGGTGGAGCCCAGCTGCAGCCGTGGTGGTCCAGGGGTGATTGGCCTCTCCCCGGATCCCAAGGATGAAGCGTTGACTCTGGCCAGGAGGGAGGATGCCGACCCTTTGGACCCCCTAGACCCCCAGGACCCCCACGCTCTTTACAGAGACATCTGGACCCTCCGTGCGTCGTTGGAACAGTACGCCGCCTCCGACCAGAGTAGCAACAACGACAGGAACTCCGTCTGCAGTGACGCTGACAGTGTGGCGGGGCTTCCCAGCAACCCGTCCCAGGACTTAGGAGATGAGGCGGAGGGTGGAGAGGAAGACAAGGACTCGGTGGTGTGTATAGATGAGGGGCTCGGGGCGAAGGCGGAAAAGAAGAGGAAGCAGGACAGCGTAGAATCAGACAGAGGGGGCAGCGATGGAGAGACGGGGAACCGCAAGCTGCTGCAGATGGACAGCGGTTACGCATCGATAGAGGCCCCGTCTCGCGGCCCGGAAGACCTGCGGCTGTTTGGAAGCGGCGGCGGCAGCGGAAGCCCCAAAGACAGGACGGCCCTGGAGAGAAGGCACCACTTCACCAACGCGGGGCGAACCGGCACCGTCGGCGAGAGCTTCGAGTCCCATCTCTTTGAGGAGGAGCCGGAAGACGAGCTGTTGTTCGGAGCCAGCGGCGGAGTCGCCGTAGAAACAGGCGCCGGCCCACTGGGCTGGTCCCCGTACGGTCAGATGTTCACGCAGCCCTCGCCCCAACCCTCTACCCTGCACCGGCGAGACTACAGCATCGATGAGAAAACGGACGCCCTCTTCCACGAGTTTCTCCGCCACGACCCTCAGTTCGACCAGCAGGAGTCACCCTTGAGGAAGCACCGGTCCCGCATCCACCTCCGCAAGCAGTGGCAGCGCCACAAGCAGTGGAGCGACCCCGGGGTCAGACACTACCACTCCTCCTTCGAGAGGCAGCGCACCCCGCTGCGGCGAGGCGACAGCGTGAACTACCCTCTGGACGCGAGCTACCACAGCACGCTCCCGCGCATCGTCAGCGCGCCGGACGAGGAGGCCGGCGACGGGACCGGCGGCACTCCCGAAACACCGAAGGCCACGACGGCCGAGTCTGGGGGGAGAGAGAGGGAGCGGGGTGTCGAGGCAGAGGTCGAGGTCGAGGTCGAGGTCGAGGGGGACGACAGCACTGTCGGAGACGAGGAGGGCCGAGCCTCCTGTTCTCCCCCTCCTCCTCGTCCCTCCATCTCAGAGAGAGGCGGAGGGTCAGGTGAGCGCCCGGACCCTCAGGAGGACAGCAAACAGTCCGGACTCCCTCCCGAGCCCCTGGATGAGCGCTCGCCCCCTCGGCTCCCTGACTCTTCGCGCTACGGCCCTCAAACCGTCACGGCCGAGCTGACGGACAAACTGACCGCGAACCTGGACGAGAGGCTGTACACGGGCCTGCGCAGGACCGCGGACACAGCGGCCGAATGCGTGACTGTAACGGCCACGCGCGCTTCTCCCGACCACAGCCCAGTGTAGCAGGGCTCCAATCGTCCTCCTCATCCGCCTCACTCCTGCTGACACACACACACACACACACACACACACACACTCTCTCTTTCTTTCTGTTTGATTTCTGTCTTGCCTCAACACAAATGTAATCACAGTTAGTCCAGATACACACAACAGCAACCCTACTGGGTAGTTATGGGGAACAGCTAACTCACTGGCAATGCTTCCAGTCTCTCTGCCTGTTATTCGTTCGTACCATGTTACAGACTGATAGAGGAGAAAGCCACCATTTGAAAAAAAACATGGCTAACATATCACAATTTAAAAAATAATAATAATGACATGGTTTTAATGTTTTTCCCATTGGTTTTCTCTGTATGTATGCTTAGTCTTATTTTCTATCTACTGCTGTCATTGATCTCTCTCCTCTCCAGTAAGACAAGTGAAGATAACAGCCAGTATTCCCTCTGCACTAGTTGATCCACTGTGAAACCAGGTGCTATTAGACACGGAGAAATCTATAGATCTGGACACAACAGTTACCTGCCAGTCCTGTCAGTGCTGTCAGTAATGCTTGACGTTACTGAATGATGAATACTTTCATCGCTATTGATGGGGCTGGAATATTACATTATCGTCGGTTCAAGTCTATTCAAGCTATATGAGGCATACTTCATCTTGATATAGTCCATGAAAGTCCCTGACATTGTAAAAATGTGTGACTGAGACTGAATTCCTGTTGAATTTCAACCGAAATATGGAATTGTTTACTCGTAGTATTTATGGTTTATGGTTGTTTAGATGGATGGACATGGATTACACAGTTAGCAAAGGCTGGAAAATGTGTTCCTGTTTTCTCATAGAAATCCTTTAATTCTGCTTGTCACTGAACGTCTGGCTTTGGGGGTCATGATGTTTCTATTTAAAGATGTTTTCCTGAAGGGGGGGGAATGCTTTTCACCTATGTGATGACAATATTTTTCAATGTCATTTAATTTTCATTGGTTTGTGTCATTCATGGTAATATCTTATATTTGTATGTTTGCTTCCTTCTAGTGACAATGAAAATGGATCCAGTGTGGCAGGTTTAGAGCAGCATGAAGGACAGGTTGTGTACCTCATTTCTGTGCCAAAAATACATGTGTATATAACGGGGTGGTGGTACGATAGGACTAGACAAGTAGGCACTAGCACTCTGGTATGATGACTCCAGGTAGTTACTCAGAGTCACGGATATGACAATAATCTACGACTCAATAAACTACAACTCTCAGTACTCTGGGCATCCCTGAAGATGCCTGTATGATCTCTGTGTCAAGAGTGACAATAGACTCAGGTTGAGTCTCCTGTACAGGTTTACAGCCATAAGGTGGGCAGTTGCATTAAGGCTGTTGAATGGGACTGATGCTGTCCTCGCAGACATTAGTGTTTATTGAATTTCTTTATAAGAAAGGCATGCTTTCTCGTGCATGGGATCATAGAACAGCCTTTTATTTGTCCGGAGCTCACATTCTTCCCCCCCCCCCACCCCCCGCTTCCTCTCCCTCTCCTGAGAAAGTTGACAGTGCAGTACATGCCTCCCGCGGGGGCCAAGACTGCACTTCCTGCCAGTTTACAAAACCAGAATGAACAAAGATGTTATTTTGTAGCAAATTCCACTTTATTTTTTTTCCCCCCCTCTGGCTTTTTCTGTGCGATTGAAGCAAGCCAGCGCTGCCATTCAAATCAAACTACATTAGCAGATTATGTCTTGTGGGCAAAGAATGCAAAGAATTTTGTTGAAGAAAAAAAACCCAACATTTTTGCTTTTAGCTTAAGTTCAGGCTACTAGTGGTTAGAAGTAAACTCTGCCTCCACGTCGTCAGCGGTGTGCAGCAGCAGAAGCAGACTCGGTGTGACCCAGTTCTGCTCATAAATTCTCATCCTCAGAGGGGTTGTTAGGCTCTCCCTCTCTCCCATGTGCAGCGAGAGGAACCACTGCAGAAGAAGTGTGTTGAATATTAATCAAAGCAGGAGGAGGGAAGTCCTCCTCCTTTCATCCCTTCTCTTCCATTCCCTCACTCTTTGAGGCTGTTACGGTGCCGCGCGGTGAAATGACTGAATAGAAAAGCAGGGGGAAATAGCCATTATTCCCCTCTCTTTGTTTGGGTGCGATGATGGTGCTCCTTTCCAGTCCGACCAGATTAGATCTCTCTCTCCTGCGTTTACAGGAGTCTCCTCTTGCGGCTGAGTAGATTCTGAGGCGGCGGCTATATTCCTCATTAGGAGAACAATGACTGAGATGAAAGAAGGTGAAGAGAGGTGAACTCAAATGGCTCTGAGAAGTGGAGAGGATAGTGATTTTGCGCTCTCACTCCATTCTCTCTTTCACACACATTCTGAACATGGACCATTTTGTCACCATGGAGAAGACCCAAGCGCTCGCTCTTATCTGCACCACTTTGTTTAGTTAATTGACCCCAGTGTGTTTTTATGAAGGTATGCACAACACGGTCATGCAATATCCTTAATCCCCGCTCACTTAAGAAAAAAACAAATATTTCTTTAATGTTAAGAATTATTCAGCAAATTCTGACAAATCTGGATGAAGTGGAAGACGGCTTTATTTCCCGCAGATCCACAGCCAAAATGCCTCAGACGACTCAGAACGTGAGGTGGGAAAGTAGGGTGTAGCGTCCACAACAACTCAAAGAGAACGACCAAGAGAAGTGAGTACGTCTGTACAAAGGTAAAGCTTTGTTGTGTATTCAAGCACAACGTCACACAACTAGACTTAAATCAATGTCCTTCATTAGGTTTAGACAGCTGCTGTTTAACTGGGGACACTGTGGTGAACGATGTTTGTATACTAACCGGTAGCTTGTCAAATGCATTGATGCATAACTGTGCATAGGTCTGCATGAAAGTTAACATTTTAGTACGTATCTTCATGTTTTCTCAGACTTGCAGTACAAAATCAATTACATGGTTAATGCTCATTTGTTTGAGGCAGACGTTAAAGCATTGGTATGACTAGATTTTGTATTTTATGGAATCTACTTTTGTTTAGGAGTCATTCTAGGATACTGTAAATGATGAGATTTTGTGAGATTTATTTCCATGAAAGTAAAAAAAAAACTATCTTTTTCAGTATTCCTTGCTTGTTAGTTAACTGCTTAATTTGTCAAAGAAAATAGCTTTCTAAACAACTTTGCTTTTGTTGACCCTGATCTATTGAGCCTTGAGGGACCAAACCACACAACGCTTTATTTTAGGGTTGTTTTCCAATCAGTGAATAAATGAATGAAGCATAAATGGCTCTAATTTGCCTTTTTTCAAGCATCTGGCTGTTAATGAAATCGTGGGAAAACATCACAGCTACGGTTCTCTCTTTTCACTTTTCTCTGGGCTTAAGCTCAGTAGTCTTTTTTATTGATTTCTTTCCTCTCCTTATCACCTTCTGCAAATTAATTGGTGAAAAGAGTTAAATCCAACCTGTGAATTACAAGGGGAACATCTCAAAAGTCTACCTTCCTCTCCTCCTAATACATCTCCCTAGTCTGCATTAAACTGAAAGGCCTGATTTTAGAGCAAAAGTAGAAATTGCAACAAATTAAATGCAACCACGATATGACATTGCATAATCCTGCCAGATCCTGACAGTTTGACACTGGAGTGGTTCAGATATTTATCACAGTGGGAGGCACATAAATTAATCACGACTGTTAGAATCAGGAATCTAAATGGTTTGGCAGACAGACACCAACAGACCTGCCCCACTTCGCTAAATGCTAACCAATGCTAAAAACCTGATGGAATATTCCAGTTTCACTCATCAACAGTAGTAATTAAAGATATGAAGACATCAACATGTGAATATGTCTGCAACTATTTCCAGTGTGTTTTATGAGCCTTGCCAGATACTTAAAGAGCCTCAAAGGTGGACGTACCTTGCAAGATGAAACAAATAAACAGATATAATCAACAAGGTGTAATAACCAACGTAAGAACTGATGGTGTGTGCTGTACATGAATGTATTAAGAGAGCTATCTCTCGTTTTTCTCTTTATGGAGGCTGCATGTGAAAGAGAAGTCCTTTGTACAGATCTAAAAAACACTGTCCACTCTCCTCAGCTCCAGTAGGCTCTGATGGAAGTCTGGGGTACCGCCAACCCACCAATCAGAATAATATATCAAAGTGAAGGTGAAGCAAACTGCAGAGTATGATGAGCTGGAGGAGACTGCAGCAAGGAGAGCTGCAGAACGCCAGGACTGTTGCTCTTGATGGAAAAGAGAAACTCAACAACACAGACAGGAGAGATGTTCAACATTCAGTTCAATGTAGTCAATAAAAATGACTGAAAGTCATTGATAAATGTTAGTGCCCAGTACAGTATGTCGCTCTATGTATTGTTCTGACAGGTTCAGCGTAAAAAACACACTATAGTAATTAAAACACTTAAATGGAGTCAATCACAGCAATCAAGAGAAATGAATGACACAAGACACGTGTACCGTACTGTTGCTGGTTGGGAGTGCGTTTTATATAAATAATCATTAAAAACATAATGTAGGAGAAAACAACCAGGCAAAACAACAATCAAGACAGAGGCTGATATAAACCCAAGCTCAGACGTTCCACAACAGACACGGTGGTCGTCTGTGGATCCCTTTCTCAAGGTATGTCATTTCATGCCATTTATTCATTTCAAAATAGACAATCTTCATAACTGCAAATATATTGCATTCATTGAAATAATCCAGTGTCATTCGATTCAACTAATTCAATACACATCACGATGTGCACTTCATACTGAATAACTGCGGGGTGGATAGTGTTGTAGTCTAAAACGAGCTACATTCATTCAGTGAGGAGAGAGGGGGAGGTGGGTGTGGGCCTTGGGGAGAATCTGAAATTGAGTTTTGCTGAAAGGAGAGGATAACGACACAGTTTCAGACTGCCCCTCCTCGGCATTTCTCCCTCGTGTTCCACTCTTGCATCATCTTCATCCTCACCACCATCACTGCCTTCACAATCTTCGCTATTTGCCAGCCAATCAGTTACCTACACACCTGAACAGTCAGTCAGTTGTGAAAGCAGCAAAGTTTTCTAGAAGGTTTTCCTTCAGTATGTGCAATAGTGTATTGCAGGTGTTTCCATCATCAGTGCAGCGCAGCAAACCCAGCTAAAGCATCCTCTGGGGCTTGGTTATGTCCACATATCCATCTCCAAGCAAACAGTACATCACTGTCAAAACGTCAACCTGCAGGTGAAAGCAAACAAACATACATCATTCCTGTCATCAGACGATGACATTATCACATTTAGATTTTGGACATTTTGCAGATGCTCTTATCCACAGCAACGAACAAAGAGACACTTGAATACATACATGACACAAAGCTCCTGATGGAAACTACGGCTGCTGAGGGAACTTGTGACCTTATGGTTACAGGACAGTCCCTCTGAGTGATGTGTGCCCTGCCGGCTCTGCGGTCCAACTTTGCAACAGCAACATTGCAACTGTTGGATTTGTTGATTTTTTATTCACCAGGGGGAGTGTAGCAGGGACAAAGATAAGCCACAAGAAAACACACACGCACACGCACACGCACACGCACACACACACACACACACACACACACACACACACACACACACGCACACAGTTTTGCGAGGCGCCTCGGCTGTCAAGGTGTGGTGTTTGCTGTGGTTCTTCAGGAAACACCAAACCCTATCCAGTCTACTCCATTCACAGCCAGACTGTTAGTCATCCTGTCTGGAACCATGAATAGGGATGGTGTTCCCTGCTTCGTGCCGTAGCTTCACACGCGTGCACGCACACATGCACACTGAGGGTCTCTCACACACAAATGAATGAACACATATTTATCTCCACAGCCCCACTACCCTCCCTCCCTCCTGCTCATCCTCAAACATAAACTCACTGTCGAAAAGAAGTATTCAGGGTATGTTTCTGAGATGATGGGGAGGGAGGAGGGAGGAGGGAGACCCCCCCCCCCCCAAATACACACACACACCTTCCTCTCATTTCCCCCTCCGCCCACGCATTCCCCATCTCCCCCGCCTCCCTCTCTCCAGATTGCCTTTTAAATGGAGCAGCTCCAGGCGAGCTGCCGATGACTCACTCGGTTCCTCTTTGCTCACTATTAGACGGCTATTCCATCTCTCACCTATCTGAGGATAAATCAATGTGATGGCAAAAGTCTATAAGTGTGAAATGATGTGGTCTGATCATTCAGAGCTCCACTGTGAATTTTGTGTGAATTTTACAGGTTGGTGGACAGATTTTGTAAAATGAATTCAAAGTATTGGGTTGAAAGTGACCAGTCTACTTATGTGCACAAAATGGAAGCAAAAAGCGGCGCGATTTCATCCAAAGAACAACTGCAATAACAACATCAGCGGTCTCCCATTAGACATGCAGCATCGGTCTGTGTGTGCTGGCTGGATATAAATGGGGACAGCCAGACAATATGATATGATCTTTCATTCTCCTTCAAAACAGACGAGGGGTAGGGCGAGCCTGTTAAAGAACCTAAGCTTGTGCTGGTGAATGAGTCATCGAGAGAAAGAAGACAAAGAGAGCGCAAGAGAAAGAGAGCAAGACAGAGAGAGAGGGGGAAAGGAAGAGCACCCAAGAAGAACAAGACAGCGAGACATACGTAGATAGGAGCTGGGGACAGATTTTGCCATATATTGAACTGCAGTGACAGACAAAGCCACCATGAATGGGCTGCTGCCACAGAGGGACTCAGAAAACAATGACAGAAAAGACGAGCGAGAGAGAGAGAGAGAGAGAGAGAGCAGGAGAAAACCCTAGAAAGCTGATTATGCAGCATCTTCTTCCCATGCAGTCCGCCTACGCTCCCTGCCTCCCTCCTCCTCCTCCTCCTCCTCCTCCTCCTCCTCTCCGTGTGCAGGAACCCTCTCTATCCCCCCTCCCCTCCTTTCTCAGCTATGTCACCCTGCTCTCCCTTTGTGCACCACCTCCCTAAGGACCAAGCACAACTCTCCACTGCTTGGCTTCATAATCACATGCAGATTGAGGCTAGCTGTTAAAGTGGGTACCCAAAAAATCATGGGTTGAGGGACACACACACACACACACACACACTCATAATTTATTTAGGAACTAGCGTGTAAAATTCCTTTAATTGTAGTTGTATGTTTCATTAAAGCTGCACTCTGTCACCTCCCCCCCGCCAGGCGTTCCACTACCTCAGGACCGCAGAGCAACTAAGACTTCATTTTCAATGGAAGACAGCTCTACCTTGACGGGTCCAAGTGTTGCTATGTACAGGATATGTGGACATACAGGGTCCAAAAGTCTCATTTTTTTTACTCAGTTGATACTTCTTATTCAAGAATACATTATTAACAACGGATACAAATCAAAAACTTTTGATCTTTGTGAAATATATCTGAATATCTTGAGGTTTTCTCAAATCATCGTCACAGATTTCATTCGAATATTACAGTATTTCTCCATTGGTTTGGCTCATTTCTTGAAACAGAAATTACATTCTGAAAATAACATGGACAAACCTCTAAACCACTTTGCAATTGTTCACAACAGAATAGCATTTCTCATTCATTTCATCAAATTGCAAATGTCTTAGTACATGTCTCAATGTCTCAGTACATCTTTGCAAATGATTAAGTACAGGTAGCCTACAGTTAGCACAATTTCCAAGTGAATACATCTTGTTGATCTAAACTGATCAGTTGATTCTCAGTCTAATGGTTGTTCTCTCCAAAACATGTCAGCATCATTTCATTATATAAGTCATCACATGCACAATAGTCTGTTCAATTGTCAAAATGAGTCAAGAACATAATACCATGAATACCATTTATGAATCTCTTGGAACATTTGATACATTGATTACAGTAATTGACAGTCAGGTGAAACTAACTTGAGGAGTTTCACACATCATCAGGGCCTGGTTCACTACTCATCCAAGGATGGTCATGGTGTTCCTACCACCGTACTCTCCTTTCCTCAATCCTATTGAGGAGTTTTTCTCCGCTTGGAGGTGGAGAGTGTATGAGCATCAGGCTCAAAATCAGAGGTCCCTGCTCCATGCAATGGACGCTGCGTGTGAAGATCAGGAGATCAGTGTAGGGGATGGTTGCGACATGCACGCCGTTTCTTCCCTCGTTGCATCACAAGGGAGAATATCCGCTGTGATGTGGATGAGAATCTGTGGCCAGACAGACAGCAGCGTGTGGACGGCCAGGAGGGTGAGGATGAGGACAGTGACCAGTGAAGAAGTATTACTTGTGAAACTCCAGCTTTATTTACAGCACTGTAGGCTACATATAATTTTCCTTGTTTTTTGTTTATGGGTTTATATTACAGTATATTATGCTGTATACATTTTCTTTTTACTCTGAAGTTACTTGATGTGTGTGAATAGAAATGGTTACAATTTCCTTGGCAGTATGAGTGCAATGTGTGATGTCAAACCTTGGAGGCTACTCTTACCGTAAAATACTTTTTTTCAGTTTTATACACAATTGTATTCTGTTAGCTAGACAAACAAAACTAGTACAGTAACCATTGTCAATGAAGGACTGGGCTAAGACTGAGAGGTGGACATGAGGGATATTTCAATGGTCCTCTGCCATAGTGACAAAACATCTAAACATTTTGACTTGCAGTGCTTACACAATGCCAAAGGGATGATGCATTTTGGGGGCACTGACTATTTATATGAGAAAGGAATTTAGTTTTGACACATGAGTGAACTGTTTTGGGAGAGATATGAGCTTTTGCAGGTGAACCATGGTGTTGTGCTGAACCATCCAGGTTACTTTGGCAAAAGCACCAAGAGTGTTGAGAACGTCCGGTCTGTTTCAAGAAATGAGCCAAAGCAATTGAGAAGGATCTTTTGCATTTTGGTGGCACTGACTATTTATATGGGAAAGGAATTTAGTTTTGAAGCATGAGTGAACCGTTTTGGGAGAGATATGAGCTTTTGCAAGTGAGCTATGGTGGTGTGCTGAACTGTAAGACTGTTTTGCAAAATGATCTTAGAGTTTTGAGAATGTAATTTCTGTTTCAAGAAATGAGCCAAACCAATGGAGAAATACTGTAACACACGTATGCTTCTAATACACAGTGTGAATTGTTTTGGTCCTTTAACAACTGACTAAATGAATAAGGCCCCCTATGTGTTATTGATGCTACTTCTAGCGCTTTAACCTTGAAAGTTGAAAACTATTTTTAATTAATTATTTTTAAAAAATTACGTAATCTTGTTTGAGAAATATCATTTGACTAAAACTTTTTTTGATAAGTTGGTAGTGGACATGTGGACCCCACTATATAAGTGTATGTATGCTGGAGTACAGGTGTGTTTGGGGGTTTCCTCACCTGTCCAGTGTGTGTGATCTGAGGAGTGGGGTGGGGTGGGGTGGGGGGGGTCACTGCTGCTTGCAGGCAGACAGCCTGCGAATGCGGCTGTAAGTGGAAACTCCTTTCCGGGAAGGGTTCGACGAGGAGCTGGAGAGGCGCTCGGACCTCGGCCTGGTCCTGCAGGCAGAGAGATTCTCCATCTCGCTCTCCCCGTCTGTCCCGTTCACACACAGGCTCCTGAGCGCCAGGCCTGCGCTCAGTCGGCCCTGGTGACCATTCGGCTCCAGCCCGTCCTCCTGTAGCCGACCTGGGGAGAGACAGCACAGTCAAGACTCGGTGCCGAGGTCAATGAAAGGCCAGAGTGACTCACTGTGTCTTGAGACATGCAATCCAAAATGATGTCAACACTACTAGAGGGACGTGTCCGCAGGGTTATGACCCTATTTATCTCCTCATCAAAACATCAATACCTATCAAAGTCAGACAGACCTTGAAAACTCAACTGGGAGGAGCAGATTTAGTTCTTGCCGTCTAGTATTGTTAATGTAGTGTAAGATGCACTGAAGAAACTGGTTGATCAGGAATTGCCTCTATCAGGTCACACTGACCTGATAGAGAGAAGAGGGGGGGAAAAGGTAAAGAAGACAAACTGAAGAAAGGAAGGTGAAGGAGGGAGGGACTTGAGAGCAGTCTTGGGACATTTTGTAGATGGCTGTGAACTATTCCAAGACTCAAGTGAGATGTGGGCTCAGGTTCATGTGTGCAATACACACAGGAATAGAACAAACAACAATTGAGAATTGGAAAGATTCTGAATCAGAGAGCTTCTGTCCAATCGTGAGGACGAAGTAATAAAGCGACAAATTACCGGGACGGTACAAGATTCAGTTACTTGTTTGGCCCTGTGACTTATACATATGTAGATATGGTGAAACGGGTCTTGTCTAGTCTGAATGGTTGACAACCTTGGATAAACCTGGGACAATAGTGGGGTCTGAATGGGTCCAACGCAGGAATGAGCCATGTGACCCATGTGTGTGTGAAAGGGGTGTTATACAGCAGAATCTATTTCCTAGTCTTTTCTTCGTCTCTTTCCAAGTCTTGAGTTTGTCTCAACTTTCACTGTTTTACCCTCTTAAAAGTTATTTATTACTGCAATATTTTAGCAGGCATTCATCTGAGTAATGTGACAACTAAGTGACAACGTGGTGTTTGGTGATTCAAGGCTAGAATAAGAACGTATTGCAGGCTAATGCCAAAAGGTGCAGCTGTAAACTTGCAAAGTCCAATTATACTAAAACAGGAAACAACTTTCCATAATAGCAATCAAACAAAATCTGCATTCTGCAAATTAAGCTACTTTAATCACAGCTAACAAGTGTGCTTGGAACGAAGCGAAGTGTTAGGTGCCCCCTTCCTCCTTTGGCCTCTCCCATCTCCTCTCACACCCCCTGCCTCCGTCACAGTATGCTGTCAGCTGTGGGTTTACTGATTAGCCTGAACCATAAATAAGTAATCAAAGCAAGAATGGCGACATTCTGCTCGCCCTTATTATCAAGCTCCCCTATCACTCACACGCGTCACCAATAAGCCCATGCACACACACACACACACACACGTATATACACACACTTAATGGATCCCCCTTTTCTTTGATCCCTTTTAGTCCTGAGTTTAGCCTAATTGGGGATAATGTTGAATGACTGAGAAACGTGTGCCAGTCTTTCTCCTGGTCTGACGACACTGGGTGCAACCCCAAAAAAAAAAAATAGAACCACAGTTGAAATTATATAGTGATTTACAGGGATGGAAAGGAGGGGGGGGGGGCAGTGAGATGGAAAAAGAGAGAGAGGGAAGCAAACAGCCAGTGTGAGTGTGACTAAAGTGACTGCAGCAGAATGACTCACCCAGTTGCTATGGCAACCTAAAGACTCGCTCTCCACTAATCGCCGATTTCGACTGCTAGTGGAGCGACGGCTAACGGGGAGAAAATGCACGTTTCCGGAAATCATTGAAGGCAGGGTAACAGAGGGCGTTGGATGGGCACGCACCGTGAGCATGAAAGCCTCAGTCATAACGCGAAGCTTTAAAGGAAAAGAAAAAAAAGGAAAAGCATACCAAAAAGACATACCTCTCTCTCTCTCCCACTGTCTCTCAGCACTGCAGTGTGAAACCGGATGGCTTCTTCTGCACTGTAATGGGCTGCATTGTAGCTCTGTGTGGGTGTTAAGCTCTAATGCCCTTGATAGGTAACAGCCATGTAGTGGCCTTCCAACATAAACAACACAAACAACACAAACCTCTTCCGAATTCAGAAAAAAATCCCCCTAAAATAGAATTGACATTAATGTAGTTATTGCTATGATCTTCGACAATCTAGGTTTGTGTCCATCAATGTTTTTTTTCTTTTTCCCAAAACAACAGAACAATGACTGATGTAATCAAGTCCTGATTTCTTGAATTGCCATGAATAGGAGACTGTTTTCCCTTTCTTTAACTTCAGTATCTAGCATGTTTGTGGTTCAAAACTATTATCAGTACAATGAACATTTGGGTGCACGGGCTTAAAACCTCAAGTAAACATTCTATGACTCCACAAAGTCTGCCATTGATTTCCAATGGAGCTGCTACAGAAAGTGTCTCAATGCAGAACAACAAAAATAATAAAAACCCGTCCGTTTAAGCCACTCTTTATGCACTTCAATGCCGGTAAATGTAATGTGAGGATGTGTTGTAACTGTGTGTTAACATCAAACTGAACACGCCTCATCAAGAGGGTTCTAATGAACATGAACACGAGAGGATACTTGAGAGTGATTCTGCTGAATGAAGTTAGGTAAAAATAGATGCCTTCACTTTGGATGGGAGAGGAAGGAATATCATTTCCCACTACATATAAAAAAAGATTTGGTCCAAAATACTTAACCTGCTATTCATTGGTAATAGAAAATGAATGAGCCCATTCCCAGCCCCACGTACTACCAGGCCGGGGGCGGGGGAAACACCCAACGAATGGGAGAGAAGAATAATGGTCCTCATGTCCTTCCTGATTTAATTGGGTCCTATGTGGACACAGTCACAGTTCAAGGCAGCTCATTAAACTCGACTGTGGAAAAATAAATGTTCCAATCGAACACTAACATAGTAAAACATGATAGACTAATAAATAAATAGACATAATTTCCCCTGTGACGCCACAGACAGATCCGACTGAAAGCAAAAGGGATGTCAATCTTAATCAGACAAATGCGCAATAAAAATAAAATTTCCTTAAACCTCCGATTGCAAGCAGTTGAACGGTGAGTCACTGATTGAGGAGGGGTGATTGTGAATGGCTTCACAGTGGCTGTTACATTGTGGCCAGCTCTTGTGTCACCTCCTCTGACTCACCAAGTAGTCATTGCAAATAACAGGAGGAAGAAAAAAGTTGTTTCATAAGAATGACAAAGGGCAACAGAGCTACTTCAGCGGAAAAGACAAGTCTAATCATAAAAGAAGAAAAAGGCTCACTGGAGGTGGTGTTCAGATCTCAAGACGTGGAAAGACATTTTGCACCTGAAATTGAATCTAGATCTCAAATAGAGTTGATACATTGCAACAATATCGTGCATATTATGGTGTTGAATCAATAAGCTCACACAAACTACAGCAATAAAACATGTTATCTTTGGTAATGGTTTCATTGAAAAAGACAGTTTGTGTTATCATGCACTTCAACAGACACAGTTTCAATTTCCTCTGTATTCAGCCGTGAATGACTGTGTGTGAGTGTGTGTGTGTTTGCATATGACAGAGTGTGTGCAAGTGTGCATGTGTTGGCTAGCCAGAGGGCTGACACCATCAGCGTGCTGCAATTAGCCAAACCAGAGACAATGACATATTGAGCGCTGCTAGCACCTTCTGTTAGTCAACTTGCAAATCCCTCTTCAGGCCATGGCTGCTGACACAACTCCCATCCCATACAGCATCACACACACAATGTCATGCTGAAGCAGGTGGAGACTATGTCATAATAAAAACTGAAACAGAATTCTACTGATCATCTATTTTAACAGAAAGGCAGTAGATTGCTTTCTGTAAGACAAGTATGCACCAAAAAAATAAAAGCTTAAGACCTCTAACACAAAGAGCGGATTCAAGTGTTTTTTATTGCTCCAGTGTGGCCGGTGGCTCAGTATTACCTCCCCCTGCAGAGGTAAGACTTTGTCTGTCTGGTGTTTGGCCACCAGCCACATCAGATCAGACAGAAAACTACTGCAGTAAGGAGCATCCCAAGACAGATAGACATAGGGAAGTCCACCAACTATTCTTAATGGCACAGCTCATCAGTCCCAGACGGTCGTCTAGCCTGCCATTACCCCTCTGCTACCCAACCCTGACATGACGGAACGCCTAATCACACAGGAGAAATCAGCCATTTCCCCTAAGGAGCACCCTTCTGGGTCTGTGACAAGGACAAAGGTGGATGGCTCTGAGGAAAGGAAGGTGGGAGGCGTGAAAGTAAGGGGAGAGAGAGTGAGAGATGGAAGTAGAGAGCAACGAATGTGGGAGAGAGTGAGTACGGAATGAATGAAAGGCCAAGGGGATTGTGGAGGGGTAGATGCTGTGTAAGTGACAGCAGTATGAAAGAGAGAGAAAAAAAAGATGAAAAGGGGAGGGTAGACACACGGAGCGACACTTAATTTTCTGCATTTCTCCCTGAAAAATGTTTGGCAACAAATAGCATGTCTAGACAGCATTCAGCAAAAAGTAGTCACATTATGTAACAGTCGCCCTTGATGTTCTGTTAATGTTTAATACATCCTATTTCCTTGGTAGCAAACTACCACATCCCAATCTGCCTTATGGCACAAAACTATGACAAATTGCACCGCTAATCACACTTATTTAGCTACTCACACTACCAGAATGGCATTATCAAGACTTTATTATAACGGGTGTGAATACGCCTAGATTCATCTTTTTTTAGATTTGCTTTTGGTGAAACAGAAAACAGGACAGGAGCGGACTCCTGCAACAGGAAACAAAGACATGTTGGGCCTCTTTTACAACGGGTTCTTATGCTCAAATGTTGTGCTTACAACCAAGCCAAAGTTGTGCTTTATGAAAGGTTGATCTAAAATCAGCAGGTGACATTGACATTTTCCAGTTTCTTACAATACATCAAAATAAACTGATTTGTTAAAGGGGAATTCCAGTATTTTTAATTAATTTAATTAATTGATTTATTTGTACATATTCTTCATTTATACCCCAAAATAGGTCCAAAAAGTTTTGTAATTGCTCCGGTTGATCGCCTCAGCTGGCAGTCACAAAACGAGGCTGCTATGGCTGCAACGTAATCCGCAGGGGCAAGTGCGCAGATCAAAGTACGTCCACTAAAAGTGCTTGTTTTTGCCACTGACAGGCTATGATTGTTATTGTCTGTTAGTGTCTGACAACATTACAGAAAGGATCAGAGATACAGAGATAGACCTTTGTTTAACCAGAAAACAAAAGTCTCGCTGGGAAGATTTCGGAGCGAGACTTTCGAAACGAAATACCGGAATTACCCTTTAATAATTTACCATCATGTTTTTGATGATATACAGGAATCTACGATTTAAAGGAATATTTGATAAAAGCACCTCCTCTGCCCCCCCATCCACTCACTGCTCTCTGGCACTGCCCTGCACAGTTCACACTGACCTGTGGGTGTGAAGGCCTGAGGGTACATGACATGACTCTCGCCATAGAACAGCTCGTCTTCCTCCTCCTCCACCTCCCCATAGCCATGCAGGTGTTCTAGGTAGGGCACCACTGTCATGCTGCGCCAGGGGTCCCTGTAGTCAGCGCTGGGTGGCATGGGCACAGGGGGCTCCGTGGCTGGATGCCTCTTCCTCACCCAGCTGAAAGACAGCAAACAGAGAAGAAACCTTAGTCTGATGATTCAACGACGCTTCGTGAAGTTTTTGACCACATTCTTTTTCACCCACCGCACAACTAAAATGTCATCAGTCTATAACAGTCTAGAATAAAGTGTCAAAAATAAGACAATATTTATTTTTCATAAACAAGAGCTCAGTAGCATGTACAAAGAGAATGTGACAATCCCCTGAAAGCTTGTTAGCGGATGAGAAACAAGCTCTTAGATCTACAAATGACATACTGAGAAAAATGGGACAAGGATATGAATATGAGTGTGTGTTGAGTGTGTGTGTGTATGAGTGTGTTGTGTGCACGCTGTGATAGAAAAGGTCGTGACTCGTGTCAGCTCATTAAGGAGTGTCCCCTCTTTCACACATTTCATTCACTCCACTCATGATACACACACTCATGATACACACACACACTCATGATACACACACACTCATGATATACACACTCATGATACACACACTCATGATACACACACTCATGATATACACACTCATGATATACACACTCATGATATACACACTCATGATATACACACTCATGATACACACACTCATGATATACACACTCATGATACACACACTCATGATACACACACTCATGATACACACACACACTAATTAGGGGCTGGTGAAAATAGCAGGCATCCCCTCAGATTTACCAAAGTACATTTTAAACTACTAATAATACTAATAATGTCAGAACGGCACCTAAGCTCTACCTCCATCCTCCATGCTTTACCAAAAAACACTTTCTACTCCATCAGCCTCAAAATAATTCACTTTTGTATGTCAGTTTTCGGTGCCACTTCAAGTAAATATTCACCAACAGCAAAGATAATTATGGCCTACCTACGCTCCCGCTGACCAAACACAAACATATTGCTTAATAATAAAAAGAAATAAAGTGGCGTTCCAAGCCACCAACAGCTTTCATCAACAACACAACAAAGGCATTTACAGAAATGGAACAGGGAAAGTTTATAATAGATCTGGTCACAATAGCTTGTATTCAATAATGTCACTTCAACACGTCACGTGTCCTCAGTAGGTGGCTTCCTCCTGTGTAGCTTTTGGATATTTTAGGAGATAAAAATGGCCCGCATGTCCTTCCCATTGCCAGAAATACTGAATAGAGCAACCCACTGCATGTAAAAAGCAGAATCCTCTTTCTGTGAGAGCAGTGAGTAATGTTTGGAGATGGAGGGATGAAGAGACCTTGGCCTTTTGTTTCGTAACAACTCGTGGAGCGTCAGTGACGACAGCTGAGCCACAGGGGCATGATGTAGGTAGCTGTGAGTGTGTAAGTGTGTGTGTGTGTGTGAGCAGTGTCCGTTGGTGTATGTGGGGGGCCTTTTTTTCTAACCCAATTGTGTGAAGTAGTTTGTGTGTATGCGTGGGCACAAGTGTGGAAGGTGTGAGCGTAGTGAAGTGTGTGATGCGTGGGAGGTGCATGTACATGTGTGTGCTTGTATATGGATGTGGGGGTGTGCGCGCTGGCCAGTATGAGGCTGCTTTGTGCTGTTGTCACATGTACAGCCCATGTTTGTTTGCCTCATTTTTATTCCTCTTTATGTTCCACTTAAACATCAATGTCCATTATTTCCAGAGTTTTTCTCCGAGACTGAGAGCACTCCTACCCACTCCCATTCTTTTATCTAGCGTTGAACAGCTCTTCTCGCTCTGCCACCTCCACCATGGCAGTTACGTAAAAAAAAAGACATTAAAAAGGGGCAATTATCTGTGACTTAAAAAAAAGTTCAACTGGAATGAACAGAAAATGTTTGCTACAGAGTCATTTCCTGGACTTATGTCATTCTGTACCTTGACCTCGACTAAAAACTGTGTTCAAATGAAAATCTTCACTTTTGATCATTTCATTTTCATAAAAGATGACCATCTCAGACATTGTATTAGCCTACCAACAGCCCGATCCTTAAGTGTTTCTTTGCTGCCATGCAAGAGTCCTGTTGAGCATCAATTCAATTAGCATTTTGATAGAAATAGTAATCCAAGACCTGCATATGTAGTCCAGTGGAGATACTCCGCCTTAAGAGGTGAGGAAGAGCACAGGAGCTGTTGCTACCGGTCATTAAAATTGCATTGACTCCAGCATGGTGTCTCTACCCATTGTAAGCCGCCCTTAATGTTCATATTTACACTGAGTGAACCAATTAATTCTAAAGACCCATCTGCCCTTTTGCTTGTTTAAATATTTATACAGCAGTCTTTTTTCAGACACCATTTATTCCTCGTCCAGTGGCACCCAATCCGGCTGGCATTGTATGGGAACAGCTAGCTAGCTACCATATGTGGCAGAGAGATTGATTTGATTCTCTTGATTTATTGTTGTCGATGAGTGCCAGAGAGAAGAGAGGGGTAGGCAATAGAAGCTCATAAATCAACAAGAACCGAACATTCATCAGTGAGTAAAGAAAGTAGGAGAAAATAACAAGAGGTGTAATGTGAAATCATGCTGGCAGCGACAGGAACCAATAATGGCATTAGTGGGTGCACACCCAACACATGAATCTGCCTGTTTTCATTCTTGGCAGATTCATTTTCATACCCAACACAGAGAATTTCAGAGAATGACAATGTGAAGCTGTTTTGTGACACTCACTTGTAAAAGAGAGAATCGCGACTTTCCCTCCTCT
The DNA here is from genome assembly GCA_034670385.1 of Hoplostethus mediterraneus. Lineage (NCBI taxonomy): Eukaryota > Metazoa > Chordata > Actinopteri > Trachichthyiformes > Trachichthyidae > Hoplostethus > Hoplostethus mediterraneus. The sequence continues at coordinate 10,924,451 of JAXDDW010000008.1, forward strand.
TTCTTTGTTTCGTTATTTCTGAGCTTTCACATTACACCAGCACAGAGATACACTTCAGTCATTTGTTGCCATGGTAACTGCTGCCGGCAGGAGCATCAGCTCTTGTGTAGTCAAGAATCTTTAAAGGGCTAGCTGGGAGAGAGAGACTGGGAAGTTGGGAGAGATGGGATAGACATGTGTTTTTTTGTCTGACTAGTCCAAAAGTGTGACTATCTGAGTGTCTACATGCTGAGGCATTCACTCTGTTTGCCTACCTACTGTAGACCGAGAGCTGATACTGCACTAAAGCATCTGAAACATACTGATACAATAACAGTGAAGTAATTAGAGGTCCATATCTCTATCTCCATGTTACACCTGAGGCCAGCATCACACTTAATGCATTGAATGCATTACTCTCCGATGGAAAGTAACTCAATTCAGAAGAAAGAATCTGTTACCGTTGCATTATTCCATTGCATGCGTCCTGGAATGCAGGAGTTGCATATATTGGAGTTATTCTTCTTATGTATTGATTATGCATGGGTGAACTAAAATGTGAAGTTTCGTGATGAAAGCATTTCATAAAGTGAATCAAAGTGTATGTAGTAATACTACAATCAATAATCCCCGTTAAATTTGTTTTATCTTATTCTGCCTGAGCCTTGAGATCATGCACATAGTCTGCAGCAGCAAAGGTACCTTACAGATTGAGTGTGATCCTGCATTGAGTACTGCCTATGAATTTATTTTTTATTTTTTTATTTTATTATTATTATTTAACAGGCTATGACAAACATACAGGACAGTGATGAAAGGCTAAAAACAAATGCTAGTTCAGCATAGGGCAATGCAAAAAAAAAAAAAAAAAATCGATACGGCGATATATCGTGCTCCTTCCTGATGCGTACTTCGTTACAGGTGCTGCCGTATCGATAGCCGCAAGCGCTGTGACACCAGTTTTGGAAAAGAAAGACACTCATGGCGCAATGCACAAGAAAGCCAATAGGTGGGAGCAAAGGCCAATCCCCACGCCAATCACATTGTTTCAAACTGCGCTGGTCTCAATTCATGTAAAACATGGATGAAAAACTCTATCCACCGCCGGCAAAACTGAAGGCAAAGATATGGCAACATTTTGTAGTCAGGAGTTGAGTCATGCAATATGCACAATATGCAAAAAGAAAGTCAAATATTGCAGCAACACAACCAACTTTCTTCGTCTTCACATGATAAGATACCTTGTTGTTCCGCCGCTAGCAACAGGTACCTCTACACTGAACCAACGAGAGTCATCTGAACCAACTCTGAATGTACAGTTGTTAATAAGGAGGGCTTCAGACAACTGCTTAGTGAGTGTGATCCACCTCATACAATCTGTGGGCCTTTAATTGTGTTTCAATGTGTGTGATCCTTAAGGCTTTGGCCAGTTAAAATAAAAAATAAAGTAGCTGTTGTACTAAACTCTGTGTAGGACATGGTCAATATTCAATGTGTGTCATGATATACATCGTATCGTGGCCTCTCTATTGTGATCCCTAACGTATCGCAATACCCAGGCTTAGTTCAGCACACTACAGGCTACAGAAGAGCTGCTGAGTATGAAGGACAGTGAAAGTGTAAGGACGACACATGCCGCTAACCGATCATGAAAATGCTTAAAAACCAAAAAGAGCAAGGCTTTATGCAAATGACAGAAAATCAATCACAAAAAGAAAAGCTTCTTTCAACAAACCACATTGCACTAATTGTGTGCCTCGCAGAAACAGAGTGAACACTACTTAGGGTGTTGTTATGTTTCCAATTCATCTGATATTTAATTTGTACTTCATTTTTGGAGCACTTTCTCCTCAGCTAGTATGAAGATACGTTGAATTGCTGCTTCAGGGCCAAACAGGAGTGTGATTACTTACTTATGCTGTCTGATGTGTTGTATTGAGAACCGCTTTGCAGGGTCATATTCAAGCATTCCTGGAACAATCAAAAGAAGGAGTTTGGTTAAGTTAAGGATAAGCTGCAGACATGTTGTGTAAGTTATGCCACCTTTCTTTCAGTATTCAGTAAAATAACTACCCATGTTGTAATACTTTTTCAGTAGTCAACAGATAAATGATGTCATTAGCATTTATTTGTTTTGGGACAGAGGCCCTCTTATCCAGATTGTGTCTAGAGCTGATGCAGCTTGATCATATTTATATCTGGCATTAAAATGTATCTCCAGTGTACACACTGCAATCCACTTTCTCTGGGTCAGAGAGAGAATCCTACCTCTGAGCAGGTTTGACAGGAGTGGGCCACAGTCCTCTGGGATACTGTACTCTCCATTCCCAATGTTCTCAAAGAGCTTGTAAATGTTATCTCCTTCAAATGGGTACAAACTGGTTGTGATGTTGTATCTGAAACAGAAAGCAGAGCGTGGTCCACAAACAGTCTAGATCGCATTGGTGCTCCAGCTTTACACCAACTCCCTGTCCTCTTTCTTTAAACATATTATTTAGGCAACAGACATAGCTACAATCTTTCATCAGGTTGTAATATGTGACAATCTCTGAGGGGAGTTTATTAATAGCAACCAAACTCTCTCACTCCTGTGTCCTCCTCTGATATAATCACGATATTTGGAGGGAAAAATCAATTTAACCATTCATTAAAAACCCAATGGTGAAGTGAGCCATTTCTAAAGCTCTGTCATTGTGACTCGTCTTCTATTCTGAGGAGGTCGTTGCCCCAAGCCTTCAGATATGATCTTACAGTGTGACACCCGCTGACCAGATGTCAACCTTGAACCCTGAGAAGGTGTCCAGGCCGTTGGCAATCTCTGGCGGCTGGAATGCTGGAGAGCCCTGGCTCGTCCTACATGTGTCGTCCTCTGCAAATGGCTCCAGGGCCTGAAGAGAAGAGTACGTTTATACACAGAGAAGGCCATTGTATAATCCTAAATCAGAACATGTCAAGATTTTTTCCACATAAAAAACATTAGGGTTGTTTCATTCATGCAAGTTTTTACTTTCATTACTGTAAAGTGAAGTGAGATCATGCTCAGGGAATAGAACAGGTGAATACACAGAACTGAAGCCTCTCAGAGGGAGGATACTAATGTGCAAAATAAAGAAATATCAGGGCTGAAAAACACTTCCAACACCAGAGATCAGTCCCAATCCTAACATACTGACTTCTGCAACACCCAGGTCAGAGATTTTGAGCGCTCCATCTGTGGTCAGCAGCAGATTCCCTGGTTTGATGTCTTTGTGAACGATGCCCTGGCTGTGCAAGTACTCCAAACCATCCAGCAGCTGGCAAAAATAACTGCAGATGAACACAAATATGACATGCCTTGGAACGGAGTAGCTGTTTGAGCCAACACAAAGACTTACAGTGTTCTTATTCTGGTAATCCCAATTATTAATATGAAATTATAAAGTAATTAAGTACCCGTGGGCTTGATACACAGGAAACCTTTTCTCTGGAACACTGTCGAGCATTTCCTGCATCCCACACACACAATACTCCATCACCATATACGTGAACACGGTCAAGGAAATTACAATATCACAATGAGCACAGCAAAGCCATTGGTCGAGGTTATTTCAGTAGCCGTCATCATTAACAACCCTGAAAGAGCTAATGCGTCGCTTATATCTTAGCCCCATTTGACACAAACGATGCCAAATCTCAATATGTTGCTGATCTAACAGTCTCATCAACGCCATCGACTGGGCAGACACTTACACTCACCAACTGCAACATCAGATAGGCTGTGCACTCCAAATCTAGCCTTGATAGTCAACTCAGAGAAATGTTGCCAAAATAGCACAACTCAGAAAACACAGACCAAAAGGTGCTTTGTATTTAGATTTCACATCCTGTGAGATTCGGTACCAGGCTTATGAAAATCTATTATTCAGGTTGAATGAATCACACTAAGCCTTCATGAATTCAGAGGGGGAACACTGGGGGTATTTCCAACCCACTGGGGAACAGCAGAGATCTGGAGCAGTAAACAGGCAGGACGAATGACACAGAGGGAGCCCCTTAAGTCACGACTGCTTCAGTGGCCTTGTCTTGTCGCAAAGTGAGAGGGGAAGGAGGAGGGATGGGGACAGAAGGCGTCGAGGGAAAGGAAGCAGGGAGGAGGAAAGGTGAAAGGGAGGTAGAGGGGGAGCAATGCTGTATGAGCAGGGCCGTGCGCTGACATTAGACAGTCTCCATTAATTACTCACTGGAGAGACTTCATATAACAAAACACACACACAGGAAGGAAGGAAAGAAAGAAGGAGTGGGTGAGGATGACGAGGAAAGTTGTAGATAGAGGAACAGAGGAGGACATTCAATCCGGCCTGGTCACCTTTTCTGCCCTCATTGCCGGTTCAATCAGTAACACACATTAGGAGTAAATTGAGTGGATAGATGATGCAGCTGCTTTCAGCCAGGCTGGGGCAGGCAGAGCAATTACCACTGCTGAGCCCTGTTTAGCTGACTGACGTACACACCAACAGTGACTTCAGACAAGGCTGTGGGTGGATAGAAAGGGGGGGGGCAGTAAATGTACTTTGTCGGCCACGATATATATATGCACAATAGTCGTCATTGAAGAAGACCTAGCTGGGTATTACGCAAGAGGAAATCATACTGTAAAACTGTATATGTAACAACACCAAAAACACAAGGGGCATGGCAGCATGGACCAAATCTAAAAGTTCTGGCTAGTGTGACTCAGCAACTAAGAGAAAAATATTTTTGTTAAGCCTAATGGTCATAACTGCCCTCCCACCTGGTTGCACCTCATAACTGGTTCTGAAATGTCAACTTGAACATTATGGCAGACATTACTTATATATCTAGTGATGAGTAATACTAGGAGTGGATTGGTACAAATTGAATTTGGGGCTCCTTTGATGTAAAAAGAATAAAGGCTAATGATCATTTTAAATCTGGAGTGGTGTTCAAGTGTGGAAATTTGCAGACTTCTAAGGGGGCTGCAGAGCTTAACAGAAAACTGATGGTAGAAGATTGAGAAAAAAGCCTTTTGAAGAGACCATGATGCTGAGATTTACTTTTTCCTCCAAACAGGTGAAGGGCGCCCTCATCTGGTCATTTCCATTAATTACTACAGTACAGTATGGGACTCCCAGCAGGTCACTGCAGCATGCAGCAGCCCCATTTCATATAAAATATAAGATGTGTGAGGGTAGCAGTGAAAGCTTAGGATAGTGGTATAAAAATATGATTTTCTTAAAGATAGTAGTAAGCTATACTTCACACTGCCGTCAATGTGTCACTGACAAAACTACAACATTACAACACATAACAGAAAAGCCTTGTGATAGTAAGAATATAAAGCATGGTCACTATAATGTTGGACTTCACAATCATTATAAACACATTTGTGTATAACGTATCAAAAGGATATATCTTCTGCTTTTCCTCATTATACAAAACATCCACCAATTGAATTACATTTTTGTGCCGCAATCTTTGTAGCAGCTGGATCTCCCTGGAAAACACGAGACAAGAAAAGTATTACGCCTACACTCAAGTAGCTACTTAAACACGCAGCGTGTATCCCCATCACAATGTAGGCCAATATAAACAGTCAATATTAAATACTGTAAAGACAGTACACACATGGCCACAGAATGGTTATAATACAACATACTTTTTGACATTTGCCTCTCCGTTTTGGATCCGCCTGAGCTTCTTCTTCTTGAGAATCTTGACAGCTCTCCTGCATAGAGTTTCAGAGTCAAGCATCTCCTTAACTTTGCCATAGGATCCCTCGCCCAGCAGGTCTCCCATTAGGTACTTCCCTATCAGCTTGGCCCGCTTCCTTCTAGGCTGGTAGATGACTTCGGCAGAGTCGATTCTGTGGATGAAGCTGTCCATGCCCATTAGCTGATTCTCTATGTAGTCCATGTGCTGGAGATCCTCGGCACTCATGGCTGTCCCTTGGCTGGTGCAGGGTTTCAGGCAGGGATGTCAAAGCCTGTAGTTAAATGTGAATAAATAGCACAACTAGGTAGTAGTGAATAAATAGCAAGACTAGGTAGTAGTAAATAAAAGCTGTAAACACAGGATGTTGTGCAAGTAACTAAAATGTCATTAAATGAATAAATTATGAATCCCAACGTCCTCTTTTTAGGGTGCTGCCAGTTCTGTGCTGTGTAAGAATGGTGCCCAAAGCTTAAGTTGACCAACGTATGAAGTGCTATTGAAATGGCTTAGAGTCGGGATCTGATACGAGTTTATGGATTTGTGTGAGTGATCTCATACAGTGGTTTGCTCATCTCAGCCATGTCCCTGTAGGATTGGACATTCCCAATCATATGATGTCTGCATTATTCTTCTTGGGTTGTCAACTTTGATGTAAAACCAGATGCTTGTTGTCCTTAGAAGTTTGTGAAGTATTTAGTAGATGATAGTACGTTGTTTTTCTGAACAATGCATTGCTTCAGGGGCAGCTGCAACTTCACAGGCAGCCTTAGTTATTGATTGATTGATTGACAACTTCCATGTAGCCCGACATGCTTTTTGTAGATCCTGGCACCAGGTCTCTTGTTCTGTGGATGATAAAATAGCTCTGGCTGTAATGCTAACACAGGATTCACATTACATCGGCGCATGCTGGTTGAGTTTAAAAATATATAATTATACACTATATTTGTCAAGGTATAGCTCGGGTGGAGGGAGGTTTTGCACAGTTTCATTGAAAAAGTGTTAAGTTAGCTGCCTGAAAGCTATCGATCACTGTATGTTTAGGTTGCCAGTGGCAACTTGACAGTTGGCCACTGTCACTGTACCTGACCGGTAACGAGCAGCAGTCTGCACCGTGCAAACTTCCAGTAATTAGTTGGCTGGCTAATGTTAGCTACTGGATAAGTTAGCTAACCCGTGATTAATTATAGGGCTTGCTAGATAGCTAACGTTAGCTACCTGGCTAACTTAAGTTAGCTATAATTATACCGACTGAATGCATGTCAACTGGGCATCTATGCGCACCTCACATAACTAACGTAATATGCAATGCAAAATTATAGTTAACCGGTTTTACCTTTTGTTCGCCAGTGTTACTTACAGAAATAGTCAGAGAAGATAACTACTGCCATCTACCTAGCATGGCTACCTAGGTGTTAGAAACGCTTCGAACTTGTTTACATACGCCATGCTTCCGCCGCATGCAAATCTGAATAGACCGCAAGGCATTGTGGTATTGAGGATAATCGAGTATATCCTCCTTGGTACAAGCCTACATGGTAGAATAAATGACTTGCCTTGTTTTTAGAATCAGCGTGTCTTTCCTGAAATCATTTGTGGTTTGTCCATGGCTGCACTGCCCAGAAGTTTGTTTCTTGGAGAGGCCCTGGATTGTTTTGCAGAGTAGGATGCCCATTTAACTCCATCCTGTTTAAAGTCTCTCATATTGCTTAGGCTAAGTGCTGACGATAGGAAGAGATTAATTAACTATAAAAGAAAAACAAAAAAACAATACTATTCTTATTTTCAGGGCGTTATGGCAACATCTCAACTCCCGCCACTAGGTGGCAGTACTGTTTTTGTGTATTATTTTATGTTTCAGCCAAATGTATTGCAGACTGAGCTATTCACACCTGCCCTGTCAAAGAGATGCACTCACTCTATTTCAAATTTGACACAGTCCACCCTGGGCTTCTTCAATTTCATGCTACTCCTTGGAGTTCTCCCACTTGAAAGAGTCTGATATTTCTCAAAGATGGGACACAGTAAGATGTACCCTAATAAAGACCACACATAAATGGGTTCTCCAAATTCCCCAACATGCTGTATTCATTTGTATGGTTTGGCAGTGGTTATCCAAACCATGTGAGGAGCTGAGTGGATCTGCAGAGGCCCAGTGAAGAGGCAGGCCACCCACAGCCACCGCTCACTTCTCTCTCTTCTTCTTTCCTCTCCTCCTGGGTCAGGCAGCATTCCTTTGGTACCCTGGGGATCTCCGCTGCTCTGTACAGCAACAGAAGGCAACATCATTCACAAAGACTCAGATACAACAGCATATGTTACGTTCATTTCCCCCCCACGATCAAAGAGAGAACATAAAAACATGGTGACAGACAGATGGGAAGACTGACATTACTTTGGCTTACTGCATACCCCACAGTGTGATGAGGTGAATGAGTGCAGTCAGAGAAAAGAGTAGCACTGATGCTGATGTTGAATGGTATTTCTTGATGCTCAAATACAATGATGATGCATATTAACCTGTCATCTCTGATGAATCATTTTATGACATGAGACTGGATAGCATAAAAGCACGTTTTGTCCAATAATGCTGAACAATCAATCAATCAAACAATCCCTTGATAATCTCCAGACAGACCTTTTCCTTAAGTAAAGCCATCTCCTCAGACAGCCTAAGAAATGGGAGTATGGGACATTCAGGTCATAAAAGAGACCACCACACATGAAATACTGCACACGTACTACACACTACTCACATGACAGATACCGTATATAGATACCTCTAAATAGTATGCAGCCCATTCACCTGCTATTACTCTCAGATCTTGCGATTTTGAGTCCGTCTCTCTCACTTGGTGGGCCTCTCCTTCTGTGTTTGATCACTGACTGATGATCTGAGGTGGATTTGAGTGTTCTTGATAAGATCCAATATGGCCTCGTCTATTGAACTTGAAATAGCCTGCCTATTTTGCTCAAGGGCAGCCCCACTTCTAACCTCATCTCTCAATTTGTGAATATTTTTCTAACCACATCTATAGCATGAAATACCAGCATTCATATATAAAAATATAGTCAGTAGAATGGATATGACAGTGGAGGAGAGCAACTGAGTTCATTTACTCAAGTTACTCACGTTACTTACAGTAAGTAAGGCACTTTCACTTACTTACTGTAAGTGAAAGGAATAAAACATAATGTAACCACAAACCCTTATAAATTAACATTACCCAGCATTCCCAAGCCTTGAAATAGTGTCTACTTATGTTTCATACTTAATACATCCAGTAGTAAATACTTTCACTCTACCTGAACAAAATGTTGAATATATGACATCTGCTTTTTCCTCATGTTCTTTTCCATTATCTTTTTTATTAGATACATTTCTTTAGTTAGGTTTAGTAGAAGTAAATACATTATTCAAAACTGCACTATGTTGTTTTGGGAAGAGCATCTGAACCTTAAAGGTTTTAAAATTCTGTATTATATCCAGAAACTAGAAGGTAACCATTTTGCTGTGGTGGTCCTAACCTCCACATTTAGACCACAAAGAAACAATATGTAGGCTTGATGTTCATTCACTTTGCTTCAAAAGATTGTTGTTTAAAGTGTAATGAAGTTCAAAGCATTTTCAAAGTAATTTCTCTTCCCCAAAACAGCGGCATAAAGAGAAAACGCTAAACTATTGGACAGAAGACAGAACTTCAACTTCAACAATCTGTTTCACACACCAGACACCCAGGAGACACCAGACAAATCAGGAAAGTACCAATATTTAGTGACCAGGACTTCTGACATTTTCACATTCATAGAATATTAGGAAATGAGATCTGCTCACAATATATGTATCTTAATATCTTATCAATAAAGTTTTATGTTGAACAGCTAAACTTTCATTTAATTAGACTATTCATTAATCAGCAAATATACTTTTTATATGGAGTTTCTGAATTCATAGAAACACTACAGACTCTGAAAAAAGCTTCTCCATCTACGCCACAGATCTTAATTAGGCTTTAATTGGTCTAATATGGTGTGAAAATGTTTTGTGAGGTCATATAAGTGCCCAGCGTCTGGCGCTGGAGGGCATGGATCATTTCCTGACTCTGGAAATTGAGTCAGAGTCAAACTGTGTCCTGCCCTGGCTTATTATTGGCTGAGAGTATCGCCCATCCCAGCAGCATAATTCCATCTGGGCTAAATATTTATACAGAGGGGGAACGACATCACTTATCCACAACACATTCATTCACATAAGGGAGAGCTACTTCCAGAGAAGTTAAAGTGATCCAGTCTATTGCCAGAAGCCCATCACTTAATATTTTCCAAGAAAGGTTTTCAGAAAAGTTTTTGTACTAGCTATTTTGTGAGAACACAATGAGCTTTTTGATTTCTGTTTTTGGTGTAATTCTCACTTTGTGTCAAATTGGGAGGAATCCTGCCAATGGTGAGTGGACTTTTCATCTATTTTTAAAATGTATGACTATAATTTATATTTTGTATAATGTGAAAATTATGCCATGAGCCCTCTTGCAATACTCATGATGAAGTGTATATTTTTTCAGAATGCACATTCACATACTATAATGTTTTAATAAGGGACTCGTTTTTACCTCAGACATTTAGAAATACAGTATAGCCTACTGTATCAAACACATGTTATTCCCAAAGAGATAAAGTGTTGTATTCATTATATAGCCACTGACCAGAATACACTAGGATAAATTCAAGCTTATCAGTGAGAGAAGATATAAAGATAAAACATATAAAAAGTTTTCTAATAGGCAGGCGCTGTAGGTTAGTGCCTCACAATAAAAGAATACAGTACATGCTACAATATTATAGACAACAGGCTTTGGTCAGCCTGGCTGATGGATGTGGAAATGGATGTTGAATAGAAAAGGTAAATCCAATGGACAGTGACTCAGAATTGTTCAACATATATCTGTTTAATTTAAGATTCAATCATGTTCTGTATGTGAGTATGCTAACTCATATCTGTGCTATGTGCTTGTGTTAGAGTAACTTAACTCTGTTATATGTATGTTGACTATGGCTATATTCAGCGGGGATGTGCTGGCTGCAACAAAGTCAGGACCAAAGGTGCGACATGGTGCTGATGAGAGGGGTGACCAGAGAGGAGTGCTGTGCTGGGGGCCGACTGGACACAGCATGGTCAAACACTAGTCTGCCCATGAATGAGGTCAGCTTGCTGGGCTTCCTGGGAATTGTCTCCTGTAAACCCTGCAAAGGTAAACAAACGGCATTATCTCAGAAATTCCCATAACCACCTTCAGTTGAAGAACTGATGATAACACCCTGATAGACTTCAGTTAGCGTGAGAATTACTTTTTGTTTGCCAAGTAAATCAAGTACCTGGAATAAGTAATACTACGTTGTACTTATCACACACAATGCACAAGCGGCAGTTGGCTAATACTGGATAGACAGAGATAGATTTTATATTTTATATCTAATTTAACAGCATTACACTGTCCAGACTATGTTATGTAGACTATTTTACTGGCCTGAGACTGCCACTGTCAGTCTGTACTTAGAGGTAAGTATAAGAAAGTTAAGATAGGAAAGTTGTCAGGCAACCAACAGAGCCTATCATTGCTTAGGTATGAGGTTTCTTCAGAGTGGATTTGATCAGAAAGTTTGGGAGGGCTTTAACAGATAATGGGCTGTTAGGTCTTTTAATAAATGTCAACATCTTTTACACAAAATGATATAAGTTAGTAAGAGACAAAAGACTCTTGTCTCCTGTTGGGGGTGTTGATTTGAACCAAGTCATTTGCAAAGTAAGGTATTTATACTGTGAGCTCCCTGTAAAGCTCTTTAACAAAATGCAGACATGGATCTAGGCCAGGCGTTCCATCTAACTCCATCCAGCTGTCCTGAGCTTCCCTCCTCTGTTGGAATCTCGGCAAGGTTCATTCAGGTTCACTCAGAGATAAATTCTGCTTTCATAAGGAGCACTTGCTCATGTGATCACGGGCCAAAATTGTGAATTGTTCTATGTTGATGAGTTCCAGTAAAAACCCAGCTACTGGCAGATTTAGGTAAACACACCCGAACACAGCCCCAGCTTTTCTGGCCTTTTCGCGTGGCTTAGCGAAACGAGCCATAATTATTTTTGATTGGAATTGAGAATTTTAAAGCTGTATACCTTATAGCTATAGAACAATGTTAGGATGGGTCAGTTAAAAGAGAAATCTGACACTGGGTATTCACATAAAAATAAACTTCAATTTCATGACCACATTTACAGCCTCATCTTTAGATACAGCCTGTCTCTGCTTGAAAACTAACGGCAGCTTTATCTCATGACAAGTGAATGAAATTGATAGAATCAGATGTGCTATTGCTCTTTTTCCCTTCTTCAACTCCTCCATCCCCCTCCTCTAATTCATTTTGCGTAAAATCTTTCCAATGCTGTTGGAATGGAGGCCTGTTTGCCTCCATGAGCAGAATAAGAAAATGAGGAATTCATTTTCTTAGACTCCGGAAGAAATGTCTGCCACATGCCCAGATGTCTGGGACTCATAATGTGCTACACTATCTTGATCATTTGGCGTTCTGCGGGAGGAAAATGTCAGTATCACGAGTGTCACGTTAATGAACCTTTAATGGTGCGTGATCATACAGTCAACAGAAAATTTAACATCTGGAATAACAGCTATATCATCATATTTCAGTCTGATTTCAGCTCTCGGTCAGGAACCCTGATTGAGAGAGAGGAAGAAAGAGAAAGAGTGAACATATATCCTTAGAGAGAGAGAGAGAACAATGGAAAAGAAGAGGATATTGAAGTGGAAATCAGTTCCTGCTTGTGTACAGGATCCTAGGGACTCAGAGCTGATCGGGCTGAACAACTTCATCCCAACAGACTCAGAAAGGTCCTGGGAAGAGGGTTGTGTGAATTGTCTGGTGTTGCCTCTGTCCTGTGTAGGATTACAGTTCCTCCTGAGCTTTGACGTTATGGGGTGTTAGTGGAGCCTGGGCTTCCTCATTTCAGACCCATCTCTCAGCCTGTAAACTTCCCTGACAGCTCTTTGAACTCTGTCTGCCTCAAAGCCCCTCCGTCCCTCTGCAGGGGCTTAGCCCAGTCTGGGTGCAGCAGTACAGATGGATCTGACTGTTATGAAAACACACCAACCTCACATTCCACCAGTGTGTGACCGACAATAAAGAGATTATTGTAAATATTGTGCAAGGTGAAAACCGTGTTATGGTGTAGGAAAAAACTTTGTTTTCGTGCTTGTTCTGTATAAAAATGCCTGTGGATCACCTGATGTCTGCAGATTTAGTTACACAGTTAGTACAGTAACATTAAACTGACACTGCACAGCGCTTTCCCAGATTTAAGACTCATTCTGCTTTTGTAGAGACTTGTGAGGGAGTGAAATGTGGCCCGGGGAAGGTTTGCAAGATGAAGACCGGAAGGCCTCAGTGTGTGTGTTCTCCAGACTGCTCTCACATCTCCCGGAGGCATGCAGTGTGCGGCAGTGATGGGAAGTCATACAGGGACGAGTGTGCTCTACTGATGGCCCGCTGCATGGGACACCCTGACCTGGAGGTCATGTACCAAGGAGAGTGCAAAAGTAAGCGAGTGTTGAACTTGAGTTGTACATGTTTACTGCTTTACTTTGTGAATTCCAAGATCAAAATTGGATCACCAGCGGGAAGGAGGTCATTGATCTACCCCATGTCATTTCCAAGCTAAACTATTTCACACCACAGCATTATTTCACTCTTCACTCATGTCTTACTAATAGTCCTGCTTTGTTCATGTCCTGTCCAGAGTCGTGCTCCAATGTGGTGTGTCCAGGTACTCACACCTGTGTGACCGACCAGACCAACAGTGCTCACTGTGTGATGTGCCGCACAACACCCTGCCCAATACCCATAACCACTGAGCAGCCCATCTGTGGCAATGACAACATCACTTACCCCAGCGCCTGCCACCTCCGCCGGGCCACTTGCTTCCTCGGTCGTTCCATAGGAGTTCACCACTACGGCCACTGCAACAGTAAGGCTGCATGAACTCTTGTCACACCGTCGCCTTCTATCTGTCTGCCTGTCTCGCTCTATCCATCTCTTTCACTTTGTCTCAAATATGTACTTAAGATTAATGTGCCATTGTTTATGAATATGAGCAATAATGTTGATTTTACACCTCATTCTTGACTGACTGATACCCCCCCCCCCCCACCCTCTCTCTCTCACATGCAGGTCCCCCAAGGAACTCTCAGGATTTTCAAGGCAGTGAGGAAAATGCAGTCTAGGTGGGGTATTTGTGACATAGTCCTTAGGCAGGAGTTGGGTTGGTCAACAACATTTCTAGCTTCCCATGATGACCTCTTATTTTGACAATCACTCACCCTGCCCTTTGTACATAGAATGACACCAAATACATTTGATATGGGAGAGCTTGTTGGAAGACATACTTTAGCGCTACTGCCTCTTTTTTTTTTAAAAAGCAACCAAAACTGTTGGTGTTTGCAAAGTGTGTTGGTTGTGAGTTAGGTTGTGGAACTAAGGGCAGAGGATGGCATGTGTCTTGAGAGAGAAATATGTGATGGGCTCTGTGGGAGATGTGTGCATATTGTAAATAGAATACCACTACTATTTATTGGAGAAGGTATCAAACTCTATTTATGTTTTTATCCTGTATACAAATCCATATATTCTTAGAAAAAGCTGATGCAAAAAAAAAAAGTATTTATTGTTGTATTATTTTGTTTGTTGTGTATATACAATTATGGTCACTGGCATTTTATAACTTTTTACAGTTTTTAAAGTCTCCATTTCCCACACCCACACCCCCGCAGACACACACACACACACACACACACACACACACACACACACACACACACACACACACACACACACACACACACACACACACACACACACACTCTCAAACAAACTATTCCCTTAAAAGCAGTATGGTAAGAAACCCTAATTTGTTTGGAAACTTGATACCACATGATACCACATTATAGCCTGCCAATGTGGTTTCAATTCACCGCAAGCAAAAACAGGACAACTGCAGTTTGTAATGTCTGAATTTTAGCCTTTGTTTGGAGGTGAGGGAGGGACTCAGTCCAAACAAAACTGTACAGTATCTTTCCTCTCTGTCCCTGTCTGTCTCTGTCTCTGTCTCTGTCTCTCTCTCTCTCTCTCTCTCTCTCTCTCTCTCTCTCTCTCTCTCTCTCTCTCTCTCTCTCTCTCTCTCTCTCTCTCTCTCTCCACACATGTTTACGCTGGATCCTAATCAAAACTCTGGGCCACCCGTTGATCACTAAACTTAACAGTTTAGTTCTGTCTGTGGGAGTTTTATAAGACTGTTGGTTCAACCCCAAGCCCTCTACAATACCTCCTCTGTTGAAGTCTTGGCTTTGTTTAGTCCATGTATTTGTAGGCCATGCCAGTTTAATCCGATGTTGTTTTGCTGCTTTGAATTGACTGAGACTTACTGGACAGACAAATACAATTAGCATCGTCTGATTGAAAGCAAAATTAAATTTGTCTGGGAATGAACCCTGATTGAGGCCAATTGAACCCACCTGAAGACACTGCCATCACAGTTGAATGTATCAGTTCATTGTTGACACTGCTGAAACCTAATATGTTTCTATACAAATGGCCACTTCACAACAGTCAAAGTGATATAATTAAAAATTTAAACTCGAAACAGATGTTGTCCGGATGCTTTTAACAATCCTCCTAGTGTTTTTTACGTTTTTTATGAACCATATAGATTCTCCTGTAAATAACAGTCTCATCTACCTGTGTACCTACTGTGAAATTTGAATGATAAATGCATCAACTTATTTTTGTATTTTTGTACTGCCATTTCAAAACAATACAAGTACAAAATGTGTCACAATGTGTCGTCCTTTCTCTCTTTATTCAAGAATTACATAGCTAACGTCTTAGGTAAAGGTTTTGATGAACAACCTGTTCATCCTATGTATCGTTCCGCACCGTATCGCAATAGGTTTAATACTTACAATGTACTGTAAAATGTTTCGATTTTTACAAACTATGAGTGAAACATAATAAGTAATCATAGCCAATCCCTATCATCCAAATGAGGTCATGTCATATACTTGCATCCTAAAGAGAGCTGGACAGTCTCATGCTGGGAGTGGATTTGTCAAGCAACCAGCCAGGCAGTCAGTCTGCGTGCAGTGGCTGGGCCTCCTCTCCTATGCGTGCAGTGGTTGGGCCTCCTCTCCTATGCGTGCAGAGGTTGGGCTTCCTCTCTGACAGGCCTCTGCTAGGCCTCTTGTGGGAGGCAGCAGAGAATCAAATCCAGGCTGAGCAGATTTTCTGCCCTCCCTCCCGAGGGATAGTCCCCCTGCTCTGGATTAGGTGGGAGTGGTGGTAAGTAGAGGGATGGAGGGTGAAGGAATTGAGGAATGAACGTTTCGAAGTGCAGAGGCCTGGGTACTGACTCACTTTCCTGTGTGTACCTCCCTTGTTTTTCTCTCTTCTCTCACTTCTGAATTCTGCACTGCGCTATGCGGCAGCATCTGGTTCAACTTTAGGGCGATGTTTATATTTCTATCCAACAACCCTTTTATTACATTGGGAATGGAATTAGATGTTTTGTTTGTTTGAACAACATAACAATGCCACCAAGGGGCTGTTGTTATGTCTTCACATACAATACACAAAAATGACTTCTTCTTAAATGTATTTTTTTCATGTTCTTTTAACATTTCCTGTGCTTTCCAAATAAGATAATACAGTATTGAATGATCCAATGGAATTTGCTAGGGGACTTTAACACAACAGTTTAAGCATTGGCACACAAACATATTGGTCAGATCTTGTCATCAGGCACACAGACATGACCTCATTGTGGCCCACTGGAGCTGATTTTGTTTGGGTAAAGGGAGGCTTCTGTCCTTCGATGAGGCCCTCCTGCCAGCTCAGTTTCCCATCATAGGGAACAATATGCAGTAAATACATTCCAGATATTATCTCTGAATCCATAAATGCATAATCTGCCTCAGTATGTAGGATGTATGAGGGAAAATATAACGTTCCAGGCAATGGTTCCTATATCATTATGCAGTCTGAGCCTATCTATAAACTCTTTTGTGACCCACACAATAAACCCACCAAACCAATGTCTCTGGCCATGATTTAAAAAGTGGCAACCCAGAAGGAAATTGCAGTGAACACCCATTGGGATAAAGAGTTTGGCACACCTTGGGGTGCATATGAAATGGTTGTGGTATTCAATAAAAACAAAAGACTGAAAAAGATTGAGACAGCAAATTTCATGCGTTTGAAGTGTCCAGACACACAAACCAAACAGATAGATATCTGTAGTTCAAGACGAACAAATTCCTGTGGGCTCGTCCACGGCAGTCATTATGACTGTGTAATACCGCCAACAGGAACGACCTAATCCCGGTCAACTGTATATCATTACAACACAGCCCTCTGACTGACGTCGGATATGATGCGCCCCTTGTCACACAATGGAGCTAACGACATAACCACAGGGTAACTGTATGAGCCATTTCAAGGCTATTCTAATTACACTGAGTGTGAGACCTCAGAGATTATTTGCACACCAGGCTCTATATTTCAATCTTTTTTCTACACGTAATGGGGTGTTGTGTGGGCAATTTGGTCCCAGCTTCACTTCCTGAACTGGTGGAATGTGTGTGTGTGTGTGTGTGTGCGCATGTGTGTGTAAGCGCCAGGGGCTGAAGGGGACTGTGTAGGACATGATGGTCTGGAACACTTTTATGGTGCAAGTCGGTTTATGATTGTATATGTGTTTGTGTGAGTGCGTGTGTGTGTGTGTGTGTGTGTGCGTGTGTGTGTGTATGCATGTTTATGAGTGTGTGTGTGTGTGTGGTGTCATGTCTGTAGTCCTCCCACTGATGTATCATGGACCTATCTGGGTTTTTGGAGCTCACCTGTTGTGAGCATGGGATCAATCATACACATTGCATCATAACCTCTAGCTGAGTTGTTTATATCCCTACAAACACATGGCGCTATAATGTGACGCACACACTGACATTTCAGAGATGTTTGATCATAGTGTTCTGATATGTCAAGCTTCTTTCTCAACACTGAACATCCGCATGGTGTGTCATTTCCTCTAAACCGCCTTACAACTTCCAGTAATTTAACAGCCAACAGTTGGGTTTGGACTGATGTTGTGATGAAACCAGGCACTGTGTTCGGAGACCACCCACTCTCTGGATCACACCACCAGATTGTAAACAGTTCTGTCCCACGCAGCTGAAACTAATAGATATCAGATCTATCGCTCCATCTGAATATATCTGCCTCAAACTGTATTTCCCAAACTTACTCAATTTCATGTCTTTCAATTGTTGAAAATCTTCCATATGCACATTTCTTTTAACTTCTGACCATTCACCATCATTTTGACACAAGTGGCCATGGATATTAGGGCCAGCCCTAACTCTTATCGTTCATATTGCTTTAACATTTCTGAGAAATAATCTTCACAGTCATTAAAGATATCATTTTTATCATTTTTTTAGGGCAATTTAGACTATTAATCAGTTGGACTGTCCTGGTAGATAAACATTTAACAACCAACTATTTAGACTGGATTAACAACAGTGACAATATATTTTTTATCAGACAATACCAGACCACTTTTCATGATTAGGAGAGAAGAAAACTAGAGAAATATTGTTAAAAACTGTAATTTCACCCTCTAGATCTTGCTGTACAGGCCTAGTTGGGACCAGCTATCAAATCAAGACACATTTTTAAGCCAAAGCTGTTACCAAAGGCTTCCTTGAAGTACATCGATGTTAAAAAGATTTCTGCCACATTTCTGAAACCTTGCACTGTGCATCTAGGCTTAGCATGTAAGCGTACTATATCACAAAACTCCCCACAGTCCACTAAAGAGGAATGTTGTTGAATAAAACTATGATGTCTCGTCTCTTTGTTCAGCAAAAGCAGTTTATTTACATGCAGCATGGAGAGAAGTACACGGATGCAGTTCTCTGAATGGGAAATACCTAGACAATGGTTATATAGAGCGAGTGTAAGGCAGGGATAGATCTACCCCCATCTTCAAGGTTATTCTTCTAAACCCAGTGGGAAACGGTTGTACTGTGAATTCTACTCTGGCCTTCAGTACTGTCCCACACAAAGTTACATTGATTCATAGGTTATGATTTTATACAATGTTAAGATCACAATAGCACTTTTTATTATACAATGTTATCATAATGGTACACAAAGGTTAAGGTTAATTTCTTCCACAAATGGTTATTATTGAGTTGGTCAGGATCAGGCCATCAACACAAGACATCAGCAGAGTTAGGAAGTTGTGCAAATACTAATTGTCCCCAATTAGGCCTGTTGAATTGACTCATTTCCTTGTTGTGTCTTTGGGGACAGCGTCTCTTCTGCCTCTGGGTGTCTGTGTGTGGTCTAACCCATATGTGGTGTGTTGGGTTACTGGAAATACAATGTGCTGTAAGGTTTTGCGAAATATACAATTTGATTCATTGTGGTGAACCAATTTTGGTATGGTGTTTAATGAAAGTTTGAGTAAACAATTAGATGCACCAGGGGTCTCAGAGTGTTGGGTACAAAGTCACTGAACTACGTCTGGTGTGAGTACATGTTGAAATATCAAGCTGCTAAACTAAGAATATTCCAACAAAGTGTGAGAATTAGGCTACGGTAAGTTCCCAAACTTGACTCAATTTGAGGCTTGAGAACATACCAGTCCAGGACCACAATTTCACATCAAAATTTCAGGTGGCTCTCACTTAGACACAAGGCAGTAATACCCTTTTTATAAGTGTTGGCCCAGCAGAGAGCCCAAATACCTGATTATTTATCGTGGAAAGTTGGTTGAGCTCTCCCATAGCTGTTACGCAATGCAGTTTGTCACATGCAATGGGAACACTTGATACCGATTTCATTACAAATTTCATCACAAATTTCATTACAAATTTCATGACATGGTGCTTATATTTTACACAATAGCTACAATAGCCACATACCTAATGAAATCAACTGTGTGGGATTCCTCTGCTGAGTAGGAGGCCCATGTGGTATCTATTCCCCCACTACAGAATGGCACATCTTGTAAACAGACCGATGGGCAGTTTTAGATTAGGGACTGACCGCGTTGTAGCCCTGTGATCAAACATACAGTAACAGACTAGACAGACACACACACACACACACACACACACACACACACACACACACACACACACACACACACACACACACACACACACACACACACACACACACACACACACACCAACAAAATGAATCTTCCTTACAATCTATCTGAGGTGCAATTGCCGTGTAGTAATTGCATTGTTTTGTGTTTTCTTTGCATTCAGTCTTGACATGACCCATTTAACACATCTGCTATGACTAATAAATAGCATGCTTCAGCCATATACAATCAGAAACAGGACTAGTGCAATCAGCCAAAACATTTTGAACTAGAATCACATTTATGACTGACATACTGTCCAAGATTAGTGTTAAAATCCTCATTAGTATATACCAATACAAACAAGGAAAATCCAAGCATATAAAATCAAGATCCCTGGAGTATTAAAGGAACATCTTCAGTGAGTGACCAAAAAAAACTCTGTTACGACAAAAAAGGTCGGACTTATTGTGCACATATGTTCCTCTAACAGCATTTATATTTTTTAGATGCTTAGTGACATCATTTCAGTCATTAATGCACCAGTACTCTACCAAGTGGGTTTTTCCTGTGACGAAGCGCTTGATCACAAGCACAGTGGAAAAACACTGAGGACTGGAAACAACATCCAAGAAGAGAAGTGTACCTGCTGTGATTCAGATTGCAGTATATGCTGTATCCTGATGTGTTGACAAGGTGTGATGTTTATTTTTTTAAGAACAATTCTTTCCATCACTAAGGCTGATTTTTTATAGCTTTCTTGCTCTCGCTCCAGGGATCTTACCGTAAATTTGTGTGTGTGTGTGTGTTTTGTTATGTTTTCTAATGCACATCTCTTGTGATGCATGACCTTAGCCAGAGTGTGTATAGAGAGAGAGAGAGTCCTCGATGGGTGGGACTGAAAACAAGTGACGCATGACTAAGAGGCCCAGGAAGTTCCAGCAGGCGGCTGTTATTGCTGTCTGTGTGTGTGTGTGTGTGTGTGTGTGTGTGTGTGTGTGTGTGTGTGTGTGATCTGGGGGCCCAGTGTAACTGTGTAGGGCATTCCCGTCTGAAGCGTCTGGAGCAGCTCTATGGAGTGACAAAAGCAGCAGTATCCTTTGCAGAGTATTTGTCTGCTACTTTGGCTGTTACATGTTATTGCCTCTTATGCCTTGTGTTATAGAACCAAACTGTAATACAACTAAGTAAGGGGTAACAACAAATATATTGTATTCTCTAATTCCTTGTATTTGTATGTGTCTGTGTGTATGTGTAGTGCTTGTGTAGTTTGATAGTCATATATTGTGTGTGTCTTTTAGAAGCAGGATACAGTGTGGTATTAAACTACTTCAGTAGTGGTGGAATGATGTGTTTTTGGTCAACATATCAACAAGTCCAGATTAGCAGTGACCTGAACTCAACTCCATGATGTGGAAGGTACCCAGTCTGGCTTAGTTGCTTTCTGCTGCTCACATGACCTGTCTCTGACCCTTGTGTGACCCACAGTCACTCACTCCCCAGATTGAAATGCAACAATGAAAATTTGACTGGGACGGTGGTGGTGGTGACGCACTGGGTGCAGAGAGACAATAGCGTACCTCAGCCCAGCAGACATAGCAAACCTCACTGCTATCAGGCCCTCTCTAATCTCAGCCCATGGGACAGCCATGTCTTTCCTGCTCCCACATGGCCTGATCAGACACAACACAGGGCTAAAGGACATTAGGACCTAACTAGGTTAGGATGAGGCCTCTGCTTTGAGGAAACATCCAACCTTATTACAACTAATCATATCTATGATGTCTCTTCCAAGTTAAGTTAGATTCAAGTTAGTCATTGTTTCACTGTTAGAATACTGTTTTTAGTTTTTTCAGTATTAGGTCATTAGCACATTTTTTCTGCATATTGATGAATTTTTACCGACCAGTATGTTGGCAACATGTATTACATAAAATGTCTTTCCTCCAAATCAATAGGACAATAAAACATCCTTGTGCTCTCCCAAATTGGTACCCTCCTGTGCTGTGTATTTTCTAAAACATATTGTGCCTTTTCCATGGTATATCCATAGGAGGTTGCTTACAGACATCTGTGTTAAAAATGTCCAGGGCTATTCTACCTCAGAAGCATGAAATTATACATCATATCAGGCCAGACGGCTTGAGAGCTGTGATTGGCTGTGGGACAGTCAGATGGGAACTCCTACTTATTTTCAACATGTGGTGCCAAGCACTAGAGATAATTCTTAAGTGAGCACAGTAAACTCAATACCCCTGCATACTGGAGGCGTATCTTACAAACCTGTCACAGTAAGCCATAAATCAGCAGCTACAACAATACCATTAAAGATACCTGTGAAAAAGTAAAATAGTTTACACCTCCAAAAATAAAATCCTAAAGACCTGGAACCTTGACTGGCTATTATCAATAATTTCCCCACCACTTCCTCTGTAGATCTTCATGGCTACCTCAGGACCACCAGTGAGGTCTTAAGGATGTTCACGTTCCAATGTTGATAGTTAAATTATCACTGTTTTATTTCTCAGATCTGTATTGAATTCAAATCCAAGATTCAAAACCTTATTGTCCATTAATGCTCAGCAATAGATTGCACAATACTAACAACATTAAGTATGCCTATTGGGCTGAAGAGGTGGTTGTCAGGGGTCCAATGGAAAAGTAACATTTTACAAAATAAATCTAGTGTGGTGCCAAATAACAAAAACACATCTTAGGCTTTCCCATTGCTGGAAAACTATAATATGGTAACCTGTGGTGCATGGGCACAGCAGGGAACCTGAGCCTGCACTCTTAAGACATGAGCTCAGAGGGGCTGTAGAAAGGATAGGATGCATGTGTGGTGTGTCAGTGATAAGGATTTGTTGGACAATATTAGCCTTAACCAGTCTTATCTTATCTTAACTTCAGAAAAATAGGTTATTTTCATGACTGAATCATACTACTAATGTAGTATCACATTAAAATCTAAACTGTACAGAAATAGAATGACAAAGAATTAACTGTATTTTCACCATAAGTATCCCCCGCCTTCCAGTTTCACTGTGAAATACAGTAAGACAACACTTGATACACAAAGGCACCACCATGTGGCAAATTATTATAAAGCAGCTAAAGCAGATAATAAAATCAGTATGCATAGTTCATTCATAATTTAAAAGTCACACAATTAGCAGTGGTCTTAAAGTGCAAGAAATATGTTTAGGTATTTAGAATTAAAGCATTTTTTATTCATTATGATCAATAATAATGCACATATTCAAGATAATATATTTTATATGTCATTCATCGGAAGATGCAATACTGATTTTTAACATTTATCATCCAGGCTTTTTTTTCAATAACGGAATTAATTTCATGATTTGGATGAAGTTTCATAACTAACGCAAGTCCGTCGTTTTTCCAGAACACGAATATTGTCCTTTTCAGCGTTCCGTAGTCATTCTCCTGTACTGTGTAGTGGCTAAAGATGGCTGAAGCTCCTCCATGGCCTAGCCGGTTTTTCTGTCATAGGTGTTCAGCAGAGATTAGTCCTCGTCTCCCCGTAAGTAGCATGGATAAAGAGTAAAGGTAGAGATATTTCGATGAATGGGAAATCTGGCAAATGCTGTTCCTGCTCAAGCGGAGACCTTTATAGCATTATAGCAGTTAGCCAGCTAACATTAGCTAGCTCCTATGAGTCCAGTCTGTACTATCATGCTAACGCTACATAACGTTAGCTAGTTAGCAAAGTAGCTAGCCCATCAATGTTCAAAATGTGTATTGCTTATCCACTTGAAGCTTGTTTACCACAGCTAAGTGATAAGCTAGTCAGGTAGTTACATTACATACACCGTGTTATCAAACTTAAATGTCTTACGCAGTCAATTGGTTGATTTTACGAGGTGGGATTACAAGTACAGTTGATGCACAGCTTCAGTTATTATCATTACCTGTGACACTATCTGATCGCGTACATTTATGAAACTTGTAATTTTTAAGAATTAATGCATCCTAAGTTGAACATGTTAGTCTGCCTTAAAATGCAATGTTTATTCACCTGTGCTGAATTATCCCACTGTAAAGCAACAAACAATACAACTGCATTCTTTTTGCTTTGCCATTCACTAAGCCACACCAATAGCTTGCCAGTCACAGGCTGGAATGATCTGTCATAGAATAGTAAACGTGTCCCTCACAATGGAAGAGATCCAATGTAGGTTTCCCCAGTGTGCTGGTAAATGTAATTAATGGCTGATGTGATTCTTCTTTTTTACAATACCATATAATTTACCATAATAACTCGGACGATCAGGTATTTTTCCTTTGTCTGTTTGCAAGGTAGATACATTATATAGTCATGGTTGAACATGTTGAGGGAATGATGTGTGATCAGAACAAAGCCTAAATACTAGAATACAGAATAAACATGGAGTAGAATAATATTGACTTATGCATTGCAATTTCCACCTCACAAAGTACTTTTAAAAAAAAAGGAAAAAAAGGGTGTTACCACAGCCTAGACAGTTTAGACAGGTGTTCTTATACTGTGCATCTTTTAATAAATAGAAAAGTTAAACATCAGCAAAATATTTCTGTTGTATTTAGAGAAAAATAACCCTTTTAATGGTAAGCCTACACTGTTGGATTCTTCTTTTTTGTTTGCAGGACTACACATGTCCAAGATGTGAGTCCGGATTTATCGAGGAACTATTAGAGGAGAGAAGGTGTGTATAAAGCGTACTTTCTGAAGCAAGCTCCCATGATGAAGTTATCATCTTTTCCTCATTTGTAATTACTGTGTAATTGACAGATTCACTGTAAAGTATCTGTCAACATATTCATTAAGATTTTTTTAAAAACTTTTAAAACTCCTCAAATCATTCTTAACAATAGTAAACCTAGGCTTAACTTGTGAACTATCTGTCCCGTGTTTAGTGCTGACAATGGTTCCATGTCCACCATCTCCAGCGGGGACCAGAACCAGCAGCCGTTTGAGGTTTCTGAACTTATTCTTTACTCAGATCTCACTCACATACCTCCTTCTATCCTACTGAACAATGTTACATGATATTGTCAGTATTTGCCAAGATTGTTTCCATTGTCATTTCTGCTGATCTGGGTTATTGCAAAAATGTAATGTCCTGGACATGATGTGTAACGCATTTTACAAGTAATTTTTGGTTTGCCCTTTCTGCATTGACAACCATTTCTGTGAGTCTCTCTGTGCAGTAAATTGTCATGGAACTAGTGAGCAAACTTGACTTTGTTTAGTCACAGATGAATAATATGTAAGCACTGTCAGGTCATTCTATATGAAGCCTTTTCATCCTGAAACACATCGGCTGTGATGATGGTGATCTCTGTAAACAAGGAAGTATGTCATCATGCATTCTAGAACACTTCCATCGGGGTGAAATTTGACCTGACAGTCAACATAGCCCTCAGCCTTCTAGTTTGTTCTATTGACTATAAATACTTGTGGTTAGCTGTACAAAAATCACAATGCTCTACTGGAGATTATAAAACTCAAATCAATGTGTGTGCCTTGATCTTTTTGTGTCTCAGAATGTGGATCACTCCTTGTTTACATTCCCTTCGGGCTATGGCCAGTTTGCCCTGGGTGTCTTTGATGACAGCTTTGATTTTGGGGCTGGACTGGGAACAGAGGACAACCGTGATGCTGAAAACCGACGGGAAAGGGAGATGGCGTCACGGCAGCGATATGGCGCCAGGCAACCCAGGGGTCGTCATGGTTCCCGACGACAGGCAGGGAGGCATGAGGGAGTGCCCACTTTAGAGGGGTAAGGAGCACAGGTAGTGACTTGTGGGATTTGTCTTCATTCTCACTTTCTCTTGATTAATGTCATTTGTCATAAATTCCAAGTTGTCAGTACTCTCTTTTCCTCTGGCCTTCATTTATGACTCTACTAATAGCACATCATCTTAACATGCAGGGTAAAGTTTCATTTTTTCCTTCTAATACATACACATCATCACTTTTGTTTTGTTCTCTTACATAGAATCATTCAACAACTAGTGAATGGAATAATTGCACCTACTGCAATGCCAAATATTGGTGTTGGACCCTGGTGAGTATATGGAACACCGCAATAATAAACTAGAAAGAAAATCATGAACAAAAAAAAATATGTTTCCTCTCTTCCTGTCTTTGTTCTAATGGTAAATTGTTGTTTTAAAAGGGGCGTTCTTCACTCAAATCCTATGGATTATGCCTGGGGTGCTAATGGACTGGATGCAATTATAACGCAGGTATTATTTTTAAAATAAATAAAGTCTTTAACTGTTGTTAAGTAATTACCTTGCTTATATAAAATGTAACTAATTATGTAAATTTTTTTTGCTCTCAATTATTTGTTTTGATTTTAGACATTGTGCCAGAATATTTGTGGTTAATAGCATGAATACAATAGTTTTTAGAGTTCATTTTTTTCCTTTTTATTAATCTTCATTTCTTTCTTTTTTTCTTTCCTCACTAGTTATTAAACCAGTTTGAGAACAGCGGACCGCCCCCTGCTGATAGGGATAAAATAAAGAGCCTCCCTACAGTACACATCACAGAGGAGCATGTTGGTAAGTACATTGTGGCAACTCACAAACTGTAAATAGGAGTGAACATTTTCTTGTTTTCTTTGCACCTCATCATACCTCAGCTTACTTTGGTTTGGTGTCTTTTCCACCAGATCCTATTTGAATACTTAACCATTTTTAATGTGGTCTCCTTTCAGCCTCGGGTCTAGAATGTCCAGTGTGTAAAGAAGATTACAGTGCTGGAGAAAACGTGAGGCAGCTTCCATGCAATCACATGTTCCATAATGACTGCATAGTGCCCTGGCTGGAACAGGTAATAGACATCTCTACACTCAGCCGTTCATTGCTCTTCCCACTCTTATATTTGCCAATTACTGACAAAACAATAGAGAAATAAAAAAAACAACACAAATTTTCAGTAATTACACTAAAACAGCTTCACTCTTTTTACCATTGTTTTTCACCAGCATGATACCTGTCCAGTGTGCAGGAAAAGCTTGAGCGGGCAGAACACAGCAATGAACCCTCCAGAACTATCAGGGATGAATTTTACCTCTTCCTCCACCCCTCAATCTTCGAGCTCTACCAGCAATGAGAACTCTGCAAATAACCCATAAAAAAACATTCCTCCATCTCACCCCATGAGCTGTTTATCGCTCCTAGGCTACCATACCTCAGAATGGTGACCTCAATCTCTCCCTACCATAGGGTGGGGACCTGAGTGCATCTGTTCCCTCACAAGGAGTGCTCAAGCCAGATTCAGGAGTGACGTAGTATGCCCCTCCTGTTGCTTCCTCAGCCTTCAGGAATATGAACCAAGGGAAGGGTGGAGGCCTGGAATGCGCCTCCTGTGTGGTAGGATGTGGGAAAGGATGGGAACCTTAAGAGGCTCCGTCTGCCTGAATCACCTCATACAACAAGAGAAAACAAAGCATTTCAAAGGTGGAAGACTTGTGACAACAAGGCATAGTTGCAGTTATTTTTCCTCCAGAGTTGTATGATTTAAAGTGACACTTTTGCTAATGAAGGAGAACGAAATGTACATTTATTCTTTTTATAAGTAGCATCCATATCACAGGTAAAATGTCTCTTAAACTGCACTGTTTAAGTGTGTACTTCTCCAGGATTTGGATGGATATGACATTTGACACCTTTTGTTCTCCAAACAAAATTACAATAGCCTATATATTTATTATCAGTGTCCACTAGTTGATTTTTCAGATTACCTGACACTGCACAGGTACCATTGTTTGCACTTAAAATCATAAGACAAAATGCAGTAATTTTGTGCTATTTGGATAATGATTTTTATTGGATACTCATTACTGAATTACCTACAAAGGGATTTTTCATTATATCTTATCTGCTAGCCTGAATCAGCTTTTCATATTGTTATTATGCAGGATCAGAACATTTCAGTGCATTTGGCATTTTAACTTAAAAGTAAATGAAATGTTTTTTCCTTAAGTCACCAGTAGATAAAACTATTGATTTGCAGTCTGATTATGTAAAAAAACAAAACAAACATAAAATGAACTGATGTTGAAATAAAGATGTTTGGGTGCTACCACTCAATATTCATGTATGTGATTCTCACTGTGTAATGTTTTCTTATTTTAAGGTCTAATCTAAATCTCAACTACAAAAGTCCAGCAACAGGGACATTTTTTCATAGTAAAATTGATAGACTGAGCTCTTGATTCATGAACTGACAATATGGTAACTAAAGATAAAATGTAGTTTGAAGCACTCCAAAGTTTATTTGAATTGAATGTGAACATTCTTTGGAGCCTAGTATTTCTGTTTTTGAGTCATGAGGAGATTTGAAATTTAAGATAAAGAGATAAACCCTTTAAAAAAAACAACTGTGTCTTTTTACCCGTATAATAATTATGATAACAATTTAGACAATCATTTTCAAAGCTGATGATTTTAAACAAATAATGTGACTCTTTTAAGATCAGGGGTTATTCAGTGGCAGAAACCTTTTAGTACAGTCTTTAGTTTCGGCACTGATTGTGTGGTTCTGTGGTTAGACACTAGATGGGAGTGCAGTAATGAAAACAAGCAGGACTTCTGTAATCTGTTTTCTGGCACAGCACATTGACACAATTTGGATAATGTAATTCTCAATTGAATGTTTACTCATTCTTCATAAAACTAAAACCCTGTTGTGATGCTAAATGCTAATTAGTGGAAATGATAGGAAATGAAACATGTTTTGCTGGAGAGGAAAATGATGTTTGCTGTGTGTGTGTGTGTCTCCTATACTAAGCAATTTGTTGTCACAATGACATCCCGCGGCCTCTGAGAGCAACCACCTGAAAAGTCACCAGAGGGAAACACAATAACCTCATTAGCAGCCACTGCTTTTTTTTTCAGACTGATTGTGTGATTGTTTTGTATTGTCAAAGTCACGGCTGATCAAAAGGCATGCAGTTGGTGAACACAGCCTTAATGAAATCCTTCAAAAAGGTATTTGCCTCCTAAATTTTATATCAATTAAACAATAAATCTGCTCTCTTTTGTTTTGTCATACCAGAGTATTTCCTCCACATTGTGCCTCTCTCAATTCCTCTGGGGTTTAGGTTCAAAGGCCTTTATTCTGAAAGCGTTAATGTTAGGGACAGGATATTGGCCTAGCCAGAAGACTGATGGATACACTTGATTTAAGCCTACAGTTTTGACTTCCAATGGGTAAGTGGTGATTTGTGTGTTTATTTTCAACAATTTAGTCATCACTCTAAGTAATTATGTTCCTTTTTAACTACGTCGTCCTGCCTTGAAGTACTGCTTGCAAGCCATTTTAATATTTAATCAGTTGAGTCAATATTATCTGGAATTAAACTTTTGACTAGTCATAATTGTGGATATGTAGATACAGTGCCTTCAGAAAATATTAAAATCCCTTGATCTTTTCTGTATGTTGTGGTGTTTACAGCCAATTTACATCAAATACTTTGTGACAAAGTGAAAACATGCTTTTGGACAGTTTTGAATAATAAAGGAATATTTCATGTAAATAAGTATTCAAACCCCTGAGTCAATACTTTGTGGAAGCAACTTTGGCATTGATTACAGATTTGAGTGGTCTTGGATACGTCTATCAGCCTGGCACATCTGGATTCTTCCTTGTATATTTGCTCAAGCTCAATTTGGGGGCATCTGAACAGCTATCTTCAATTCATTCCGCAGGTTTTCAGTGGGATTCAAGTCTGACCTTGGATGGGCCACTCAAGGATTTTCACATTATTGTTCCGAAGCTGATTTGGCTGTATGCTTGGAGTCATTGTCCTGTTGGAACATAAATTGTCACCCCAATCTAAGCTCAGTGGCACTCTGAATCTATGGGACCTTACACAGACATAAGTTTCATTCTAAATCATGTCTAGTCAACTGAATTGTCCACAGGTGGACTCCAATCAACTTTTAGAGACATTCAAAGGAATCTGGATGCACCTTAACTCAATTTGAAGGGCCACTGTTGAAGGGTTCAATATGTATGAATGAATTTAATCATGTTTTAAAATGCAGGCTGTAACAACACAAAATGCCAATGTCATGAAAAAGTCAAGGGTGTTCAATATTCTCTTTAGGCACTGTATTTTTATATTTCATTCGAATTATCCCTGACTAAAAATGATTATGTTCTTATAATGTTCTTATAGGACTTATGGTGTGACTATGATACTCAATAGTGATTTTATGATTAATTTATTATACCTATTTCTCCTATAATATTCTAACAATATTAGTATTAATATCTGATAGTAGTATATTATCGTTCTATAATAACTAATAACTAACTAATATCTGTTATCCTATACAGGACTGTTACACTTATTTTTCGTTGGGGATAGCAGGAATCACCATTTTGACTAGTCATTCATTTCACTGAAGATATCTTTAATTAGAATTGATTGTTTTGATTTGATTGAATTGATTGATTTGTCAAAATTATTTAATGGATATGTTAACTGGAACTATGACTAGTAAGTAATGCCATTAGTAAGTGAATAATATATATCTATAATTTCATTTGGCTCGAGTGATTAAATGTTAAAACGGCTTGCCTTATGTAAGGCGCTACTATCTTGAGGAGTACCAGCACAACCTTTCCAAGGCTCTAAATGATTGCCACGCCCTCAAACAGAAACGTCACGCGTACGTGCTGATTTACAGCGTGCGCTTGAGGTGCAAGTAGAGGACGACCTACTCGGTCGATGTTAGGTTCAGTGTCGCGCGTTCGGAGGTTGCGGCAGTAGCTAACGTTTATTCGACGAACTAGGAGAAATTAGGGTAATATAGCAAGTATTAAGTGTTAGTTGTTGGCGTTGAAGAAAAGTTTTTTTTTTATCATGAAGCTTCTCTGGGCTTTCAGTGCCCTCCTCTTGTGCTTTTACCGAGCCAGTGCCTCGACAGGTAAGAATTGTATGTTAGCCATGTTGTTTCAAGATGCAGACTTTGTCCTGGATTTGAAATTATTCATTCAGTGTGTTTTGGTAACGTTACGGCGATTATGTTATTATAGATATTGTAGAATAACATCTTACGTCGGATAAATAGGAAATATGACCATCTAAAAACGGCCACTAGTTACAGCAAGCGTATAACGTTAATGTTAGCTAGCTACCGTTACATATTGGATAATTTGCACTCACAAAAACCCATTCGGACCGTCCTTTTCTGTTTAACTGTGAACGATTTCAGGAGTTAGCCAGCACCAATCTTGAATCTACTAACTTAGCTATGGCATCGATTTTTCATAATCTTTCATGTGTTATATCATGCATATAGGGACTTTTCTGGTTGTCTAACTAATGACGTAAGCAGTCACTGGAAGTCTTAACGCAAAGCTTGGGGTCTTCATTAACGCTAGCTGTTTATTATCGTTATAAACTATTTTTTCAGCGTTAATGTTAATGTCGTTATTAACGGACGTTCTCACTGACCAGCCATCATTTGCTATGTCAATGGGTGACTGAAATGAGGCGAGGTTCGTTCGATCAACACGTTTCCCCACTCGGTTAGCTTGCTCTGATGGAACCATCGCCAGCTGGCTTTGATTCAGTGGGCCTGTAGGCCTACCGCGATGCTGGTCAACCGCCACAAACCGGCCATCACAATACAGTTAAATATTTGTGTCACTATTTTGGGGTTTTTCTGGTGATGGTTAGCCTTTGATTGCCAGCTAATATTTTCAATCCGGAGTAAACCAGATTGTTTCACTGAGCCATAAAAAGTCTTTTAGCACTTGAGTTTGCTCGCCATTTCTAAGATTGTTACATCGCGTTGACGAATTGGGTCGCATTTGACGATCTCACTTGTATTCATGTTTGTCACTTTTTTGGTTACACGGGCATCATAATAATATCTTGCCTGTTGGCTAAGTGTGTCCCGTGACTACTGTCACCACATTTCCATTACAGCTACTATGATAAAAGAGAGCTAAATTCACCAATGATTCACATCTCTTCAGTGAAGTAGTTTGGAAAGATATTCATACGTCAAATGGCCTTTGTACAGATATCCATTTGATTACATTGCTGTAAAACAAATTACACTGGGTCATGATTTTTCTTTTACTCAGATGAGTAAAAATACATTATTTAGAATGATACAGGTTAACATTTTTAGATCTTTAGAAATGCTTGTATGAAATTGAAATGTATCTCAATATCTTGTTCGCATAGAATTTGGTAAAGTTTTCTCAAATTGTTGTCACACCATATATCTCATTCAAATAACACATGTATGCTCCTAAAGTGGAATTGTTTTGATCTTTTAACAACTAATACTATAGGGTTTGTGTTTATTGTTGCTACTGCTAGTGCTTTAACTTTGAAAAAGGACTTGCATTATTTTTAAAAATTATGTCGTGTTTGCGAAATATCATTTGTGTCATGTGTATTCGTATTTTATAAATGATGAAACAACCGTTCTTCATGGTGGAGTCAGACTTTTGGACCCCACTGTACATATAAACAAACTTGTGTTTGTTTTGTCTCTGTAGTGAATGCAAGTGGCTGCAGATGACCTTTAATCTAATTTATAATACTCACTTACAACTATGTCCATGTCAGTTTAAGAATGGGTATTCTGTTGACTCCAGGCCTGGAGCCTCTGGTAACAATGGCAGTTCATGTGTTATGCAACCAACATCTAGTTTGCTAATTCCCTCATCATAGTGGCTGTATGTGTCAGGATTTCTTTATCCGTCTTACGTGTTTTTGTGCAGTTCATGAACCAATGTATCTTAATCATATGTAAAGAGCAATGGTGAAATTGTTTATTAAAGCTTTATTTGCCGTTGAACTGAAAACAAACATCTGCAACATTAGCAGACTCAAAAACCCAACAGTCATTTTGCCCTTAAGATCACCCCAAAGCAGTTAGGCTGGATAGGCATGAATTTGGAGGGACATAATGTCTTTCTAAAACATGGACTTCAGTCGTATTGACCTTTTTACTCAGCAAGGGTATCCATAGCCTGGGTTGAGCAGAGAGGCATGAATTTGTCAGATGCCAAGTGCCATGGATAAGCTAGGGCAAGTACTCGCAACCAGAATACTTTTGAAGACCACACAGTCTCACTCAAACACATGCAGACAGATGCCCCGTGCTACTGGAACTTTCATGCTTTGGAAATGGCAGCTCTGGAGTAGATCATCAGGAGTAAAATTAGATTTCCCTGGAGTTCCAGCTTCTTCTCTAACACGTTTGGTCTGAAAAGTGGGTTATTGTGAGGCAGGCAGGTAGTAAAGGCCTAGATCTCCTTTGGTTGAACATGGCAGGAAAAGTCAGTTTTCAAACATGTGTTGTGTAAGTACACAGTGTTAGTCCCTTGAGTAATTTAGTTTTTTACTGCCATTTTGTGGTTCCAACTGCTAGAACTGTTGTCATTTTAGATTCATCTTATGATAAAAACATGCATTCTAGGTACTGGCCCTATTTTGGGCTGTATTTTGGGGGGTGACATCAAGCAAAAAAGCTTTTCCATTCTTTTAACAGTGAAGACAAATCTCTCTGTGGTGGCCTGCCACTGCTTAATGAATACAGTGGAAATGCTGGTTTAAATCGTCTAAATGATTTATGTAGGCTAAAAAGTAAGTATTTGACTCCATCAGAAAATGTTTATTATTTTTTTAATTGTGTTTTTATAGCCAACCTTGACCTGGATGTACAGGGTTTAAATACAAGCTGGAATGTAAGTTTTTTGATAATGTGCCTATTTCCCCATGTGTGTCATTATTCTTTCTTAATGCTTGACGCAATTGTATCCGCTACATTGTGCTAGTTTTTCCTGTTCAATGCAGAAATTTCAATATACTTTGTTATTCACATGAGTGTTGAAAGTGGCCTGAGGATATCATGGTTTTACACCTTGGATACCCATTGTCTAACTGGTTTTCAAGCAATTGGTTGAATCAACAGGGAACAAAGACTTTTTCTTTGGAGATAAAGCACGTTTTGCCAAAGTTTGGCTTTATTTGCCATTCTCTATTTCTTCATACTTTACAAGATATGGAGCTAGAATGAGATTTATTAAGTATTTAGGTCTAGGTCAATTTTTTTTTTACTCATGGTAGCCTTTATAATTCCAGGCTTTTATTTTTTTGTACCTAGTTCAGGCTTTGTAGTTAGTCTTTTACCATAAGTAAACTTGGAGAATGAACAATGGAGTTTGTTGGCTTAAAAGGCTGTAGCTTATTTCGTGTCGATTTTCCATTCAATTTTCTATGGGTATAACATATGGAATTGATTTCCTTTTATACAGTAAATCACATAGTTAGATTCATATGGTTTACATCTGATACCAGTTGGGACTGAAGCCTAGCCTATATTTAATTTTGAACTTTTCATACAGCATGCACTACGAAGGTGACCTTTTGGTAATGGTGGTGAGGCCACCCTTAGCTGAAAACATCACATAATATTTAGAGACAGAGGCATATAACAAAGTTCACAAATCTGCCTCTTTTGACATAGCCTTAGTTGATAACTGCTGACAGTCTTCACAGGAAGTGTTTTGAAAATTGATCTTTCCCAACAAACAGATATAGACATAGTTAGTCTCTGTTAAAGGAATAGGGTGTGCCTGTTTTTCTGTAGGCCAAAATAATATTTATCTTAGTGGTGCTGGATAGTTATCACCCAGCCCAGATTTTGTTCTGCAGCGTGTTAGTTTAAGATTGTTTCTGAGAGCGGATGGGAAGGACACTACAGGGGAGCAAGCTCACTGTGGTGTTGCCTGCTGTGTGAGAATGTTATTCTTCTCTGACCTCACCTGAGTATTAAATCCTTTGCAGAATGCACTCAAAATTAGATTGGGTACTAGCCTAGATTAATACACTGCTGTCAGTTGACACCAGGCCTAGAGAACAAAAAGCTATTAGCCAAAAATGCCAGGTTAGGCCTCAGATCTTTCATGGATTTTTGCTTTGTTGTGTAATCAATTTTCATTTCCGTCTCACCTGCTTTGTCATTCATGCTTTGTCTTGTTCATTGCACATTCTTTGATTTCAGGGGAATGTCATTGAATTTTTGTTTCTTACTTTTCAATTGCCTTTTATGTTAATGCATGTCTCATTGTCTTAATGGGTCAGAGTACCATGACTGATCAAAACATTGCTCAAAATTATTGGGTTAAAATGTTGCTCTAATCCATGCTTTTCATGTGCATACTCTCATATTTTCATGTCATTTGTCACTTCTATTAACTTTCTGTTTTTTTTCTTTTCTTTCTCTTTTCTACTTGCGCGTCTCTTCCATTCATCACTGCCTTTTACCACCAACCCATGAAATCAACTGACATGCTTCAAATTCAATATGTCCAAAATCCATATTAATGCATAACTCTCAATCAATCTGAAACTTTCTCTGTGTGCTGGGCTGACTGTAATTGGTGTTCAGCGGGCTTCATCAAGTCTCCCCTGTCTCAGATGAGGCTGATCAATGATGACGCAGAGCTGCATTGTGAGGTGATAGGGAACCCCATCCCTGAGGTGCAGTGGTGGTTTATAGAGGGTGAAGAGCCCAATGAGACCTTCACCCATCTCTTTGATGGGGCACGGGATGACTGTGTGCGAATAAATGCCACATATATCTCACACGCCACCAGCAGTATTCACCTCACTAGTCTCACCCTCAATGACTCCGGCACATATGAGTGCCGTGCTTCCAACGACCCCGACCGCAATGAACTGAAGAAGACTCCAAAAATCAAGTGGATCCGGTCGCAGGCAAACATTATTGTGATCGAAAGTGAGTGGCAGAGGAAGCAGGAGGAGAGTCCAGTCAAAGTTTCTTGGCTGTTGTCTCCTCATTAGTGAAGTCCTGGATGTCCAGCTCCTGTTACTCACCCCCCACGCTCCTTGGTCCACTGCCCTCTCCACCCTGCCTCACCAAATGTATATTGTCCCCCTCCTCAAGAACTCCAAGCTCATCCTTTAGTAGAGCCCAACCCTGGTCATAACCAACCTCTCCCTAGATCTGTATTACCTGACCTAGCATATATTGTTAATCTGAAGCCTTTTTTTCTCTCACAGCAAGGCTTAGTTACAGTTGTAAGATGCAAAGTGTGTTTGAATATAATACTGGTCATAAGGGAACTTGCAACTTTTACATTAAAATATAATAACAAAATGTTAATGACTTATTTAAAAAAAAAAGGGGGGGTGGGGGGCAGATTACTGAATTAGCATGGCTTCTTGTAGATGTCTATTGTGCTGGCGTTTCCTTAACTGATATTAACACTGGCAATACCCTTTTGCTTACACTCCCAATAGAGACCTTTCCTTTGGCTAATAGCCTAATAAATTGTGCACAGAAGATGGCAACTAATTTGTAATGATTTCTCAGTCATAGGGCATCTTTCTGCCTTGTGGTTCAGTCTTATCTTTTTAATTGGTCTGTTTTCTCACTTGAGCCAAACAAAAATAAAAATTTCTACCCTCTTTATCTGGCAGTGGATCTGCCAATCTTTTCATCCTCCTCTGGTTGCTTCTTCTGCATGTGTTTATTGCAAGATCCTTTCCCCATGACCTCTTTAGAGTATTGTATCTACTAGCTTCCCAATATGACTCCTGTTCTTCCCTCTTTTCTACTTTTTAGTAGGGACAGAGCTCCCCATTTGGGTGTTGTACATTTCACCCTTCTTGGAAAGTTCTGTGCCTCTGTTCAACTTGTGTTGCACTGTTCTTTTGGTTTGAAATTTAAAAATGTATTTCTTTCTCTAATGTGGTCGAACGTGAAGGCATTAGTAGCCAATTCTTAACTGTGAAATGGTGCACCACCAGAAACGTTTGATCATAGCAGAGATGGTATGTTACTGATTGTGACACGGTTGTCCTTTTGAACCCACATAGCACATAGATTGGATGAAGTCCATATTTTATTAGTAATTTAAAGTATATTATGCCAACCATTGATGTCTAAACCTGCAATTTTTTTTTCTTTTTTGGTAAATCAAAAAATAAATAATTTATTTTTCCCCTCTGTGTTTAACTTCAGTGCCAAAGATCATTACAGAACCAACTGAGGTCAACAACCAGACCTCTGCTGTGCTCAGCTGCAACTTGACTGAGTACAACCATCCCATCAAGGGCTCCTACTGGCAGCTCAATGGCAAAGTCATTGACACTTCCAAGTCCAGTGCAGAGGATCCATACACTGTCCTTCGGTAAGTAGCTATATAACCCCTATATGATCTCACCCAAGTGTGCCATATGGGAAGATCTGCCCTGCAGTTACTTCTGTGGTACAATAAAGATGCTTGTCCACCGATGGTAATTTAATAATCCTTTGTGCTGAATCCAGCAATATTTTTATTTTGTCATTTCTCACCAGTCGATAGAGCAGCAGATTTTAGATTTCTGAGAATCCTGTTAATGTTATAGTATTTGGTCAGCGATGCAATGCACTGATATGCAGTACTGAGTGAGTGAACCATAAAAGACATTCCACAAAGCATTCCTCAATAAATTCCATGTTCTGTCTCTCTTTTGCATTCCTAGTTCTCTTGCTCTCCCTTCCACTTTTGTGCTTTCTCTCGTACTCTTTGTGCTCTGTTACTCTATTGCTCTCTTACTCTGTGCTTGCGCTTCCCCTTTTTGCTTGTCTCTCCTATCCCTCCCTATCCCCTTCCTCCTAGGCTTTAGCAGAAGTGCTAAGGGCTCCATTCAGGCATTCACTGCTGTTGATTAGCAGAGCAATGGACTGTGCAGACGTGCGGCTTTGCCCGTAGTCTTGGCAGCAAGGATAAGCGCCCCTAGCAGTCCGCTCACTTGCTCTGACCTTAATTCCCCATCAGAGAAAAAGAGCAGGCAGGACTGTACGGAGCAGCAGCACCGAACAAAAGTGTGATTGTTATTACCAGAGGGAACTTGAAATATTTGTTGCACGGACAAGCCGCTTCATTTTTACTCCCAGCCCTTGAGCATTAACGGGGTGATTTTCTGCATAGTCTTACGGATTGTCTTAGAGGAGAACTAGTCAATGTCAATGTACTTACAGAATTTGAAGTTGGGGCATAGTGATATGGCAAAAATATCATATCACGATTTTTTTTTTTTCAGGCATTGTCACTATCCACAATATGATTACAATTCTTTTTCATGTTGGTTTTTAAGACTATTTTGCAAGATAATGAACAGTGCAGTCAAACCAATATCCATATTTAAGGAAATATTGCCCTTCAAGGAAACAAAACCTAAAAGAATAACCGAGACTCAAAAAAGGTTCTGAAACGCCTTTGTCAGACGCCTTTGTCAGGGTTGTTTGATTTAGCTTTGTACCGCTACCACTGGCCTCTAGCTGCGTGGCTGTGCCAGGCACTCACTTTGGGGTGCTTTCTCTTGAGGTCATTAAAAAGATTTGTCGTGTTGCCGTCCGATGTGCGAACATTTTCATATCCATACCACAGACTTTTTAAACTCCTCCGTGGTGTCAGCCATGCCACTATGTTGTCAAATAAAATAGGGGGAGGAAAATAAATCCAAGGCGCTACATACTGTTTGCGGCTATTGCTTTATCGGTGTGTCCATTAGGGGAGGCGCAACAGGGACTAGTGAATAGTGTGATTTTAGGTTTGGCTGAGAAAACAACATTTGATGCCATGTATGAGCATTGTCAGTGCAACTGATAAAATGTTTCACTGTAGCACGATACTTCTGATCTCTCTGAAAAGGCAGATCGAGGAAATATTTTAATCGTTCACAATCTAATTATTGTCACATCACCCACCCCTACTTGTAGTCTTCTCTAAAATCTCAGGTAGGTGTGGTGTGGGTTGGGGTTGCACCTGATTTCTGCAATACGATTTCTGTAAAGTCTTGCATGGAGTTTTCAAACACTTATGGAAATTTTTTTTCCTCCCATAGTTTGGATAAGATCACTTCCCAATCTGGTGGAAAATATCAATGTGTGTTCCTGACCGAACCAGTGGCGCAGGACACAATCGAAGTCAAAAGTAAGGTCTGCCATGTAATTGTGAAAATAATTCAGTGTGTAGTAGGGTTTGGAATTGATAAGATTTGACCAATCTCAGTTCCTTAACTAATCCTGCATTACAATCCGATTTCCTTTACAATTCCCTAAGCAGTTTATTTCTTATGTCTTTATAATTAATTAATTGAATAAATGATGAGTTAAAAGCTGTTCATACCATGCTGTTTTATTATTGTTAGTCACAGTATCCTTAACTCCAGACTTGTACACACATGACACAACTGTACACTGTATGAATGTGTCTGCGGGACATGTGATGTAGAGAGCTTTGATGAGCAGAGTGTGTATTCAGTTCTCCACGAAATGGGAGCTGTAACTCGTAGTAGCATAACTACAAAGAGACAAACCGCTCAACTAAACTATTGAGACGTAGCCACACTTTGGTTCTCTTCTGTTTGCAATGCTTGCTATGTGCTTCAGTAAGGACACTGATTCTGTGCCAAAGAGAACTGAACACACTTTGATCACTGAATCTCACTACGCCTCACTGTCTCTTGCACACTCACAGCAGATGAGGGAAGAATGGAGATGGAGACAATTCGATGGTGACTCTTGTATTTTAAGTAGAGAAGAAAAAATGGGAATTAATAATTGGAATCTGAAAGGAAAATGTTTTTATCTGTGTGGACATTTGTAGTTCCCAACCCTAGTGTGAAGTTGCCTATGGCAGGATAAATTATTAAGGACAATCTTTTTCTCTAATTGAAATGTGCTTTGATTTGGTATCTAAATGGGCTCACCATTCCCAAATCGGAGTTCATGTTTATCCAAATTCAACAACTTCCTATTCCTAATTTAAATGTGTTTGTTTCCCTTTCTTGCTGTAGCGCTTCCCCATGTTGCTGCCTACAAAGACTCTGAGCACGGCAATGAGGGGGAAAAGGGTGCCATGACCTGTGTAAGCCATGGCTACCCACTACCCTCGGACTGGAACTGGTTTAAATTGGTGGCAGATGGCACCCAGATGGTATCCTTCTCCCAAGCTTGTCATATAGATATTCAACTTTTTTAAAAAGTAATGCAGAAATGTCAATCCCATCTGATGTGTTATTTGTCTCTAACTCTTGCCTTGTTCACCATCTTTAGCCTATCACCAATGGCACCGGTGACAAATACGAGATCAGGAGCACCCCTAACAAGACTATTCTGTCCATCAACGACTTGAAGATTGACCAGGACATGGGAGACTACATCTGCTCTGGAACCAGTGAGATTGGTACAGCCACTGCCGTGATCCACCTACGCATCCGCAGCCGCCTGGCCTGCCCTCTGGCCCTTCCTTGGCATTGTGGCCGAGGTAATCATCCTGGTCACTATCATCTTCATCTATGAGAAGAGGAGAAAGCCTGATGAGGTCAACGATGGTACGTAGGCCATGCTTTTTCCATTATGGTATATTACATAAGCCCTCAACCAGACCCTTTTTTTACAGTGGCGGGTGGATTCTAACGCTTATTGGCTACTTTTGCTATTTCACCAATTCCAACAATTCACCATCACTAGTTACTTGCCAAAGTTGTTGGTAAAGTGAAAACCCTTAGCTACAGCCTAAATATAGCAGCGTTTGGCCGGTGGATGTTGTCATTTTCCAACCTGCTCTCAACTAAATAGGGTAGGCTGGTGCTCTGTCCTCATTTGTGGCTAAAAATAAAGCAAACAACCCCCAGTCCCTCATTCAACTTAGAACAGAAGAGATAAATGAAGAACTCTACACTTTCCCTGTTTACTCAGGAGTTACAGGCTGTCAACATCAGTTTAGTTGACTATAGCACCCTCCACTGGCAAGACTCTTAGGACTCTTAGGACTCTTTTTTTTTTAGGTGTAGGTAGATCCATGCATGGAATATTTGTACCTTTTCTGTCATTTATTTCATTAGGTTTATTATAATTTCCAGTCTTTACTATAACAAAAACAGGTATAGTTTTATAGTAGGAGCTTCCAGCTCTGTGAACAAGTTGTGATAGAAACTATTATTTTTATTATTTACACTTTTATTTCTCTGTTCGCTGCTGCTTTTGCGTTTTGGTAAGTGATCAAAACTGCATGTCAGACTGAAGTGGTTAAGCTGAGATGACTGCTTAGACAAAGCTATGGGAGTCTGAATGAACTGCTTTCATAGTCACCACTTCTAAGAAGAATGTTCTTAAAGATTTGGTCACTCTTTCATTGGCTTTGCAATCTGAATTTTATATTTTCTTACTGCTTTATTTATTTGTCCTCAAACTCCTAGAGATATGTTGTTGTTTGAGCCAATGAAAGAGTCAAATAACACACTTGGCTAAACTAGCGTGTAATGGTTTGAAGTTAAACTAGGAAGATTAATGTGAGAGGTTTCAGCATTTTGTCTGCATGCTGTCTGCATTTTGTACTTTATGCATGATAAATGATAGAGAACCCATTAAGACTGATATCACTTGTCTCATTCACGGCCACAGGTTGCCTACTCTTTGCCTTACCATGTTCTTGCTCTGGTGTGAACATCGCCACTGTACATGCCTGGGCGCTTTCCTGTTAGCTCTGTCTATTTACAGACATTTGCTGTGTTTATCTTAACATGGCCACTGCGGTGTTCCATTCTCATTTGGGTGCTTGTATTGCATGTGATGCTCAGGGATGGTTTTGTCCATTATACAGTAATGGTCAAATAACTCCTCAGGAATGTGTATTTTCAATTCTCACAGATTTGGTAATCAAACCTAGTATTGTATTTATATTAAATTACATGGTATTCAGTAACATATCTTTTTTTCATACATCATTATGAAGGGTAATGGGGTGTAGAATTGCTTAATAATAATGGATGCCAAACTAAGGATTCATCATTATGGTCATTACATTCTCAGGAATACAACTGCTGGGCATGCTTTTAGTTCATGTTTATTTAGGTTTTATCATTGCCTCGTTGAAATAAAGTTGCAGAGGATGTCATTTGTAACATTTGCTACCATTAACCGGGGGGAGCATGGGGGTCTCACGCCAAACTATGACAAACACAGCTCAGACTGCATCAGACCTTTTCTGGTTGATAACTGGCTGTTTTCTTTTCTGTTTTCCTCCATTGACCATTTACTGCCATACAGATGATGACTCAGGAGTTGCTCCTCTGTAAGTACAGTCTAGTTGCTTAGTACCTTGATTCTAATGTCAGATGTTGTCTTTTCTTACTAATAACTCATATTTGCTTGATAATGTGTTTCAGAAAGAGCAATTCTGCCACAAACCACAAGGACAAGAATGTCAGGCAAAGGAACTCGAACTAAGAAAATGAAGGAGGTGTGTATGGCAGAGGGAAAATAGTTTTAGTTAAATAGTTAAAAAAACGTAACTCTCTACTACAGGCATTTTAAAATTAGCCCAATTGTTTTATTGATGTGTTAAGCATTG
This sequence comes from Hoplostethus mediterraneus, assembly GCA_034670385.1. Lineage (NCBI taxonomy): Eukaryota > Metazoa > Chordata > Actinopteri > Trachichthyiformes > Trachichthyidae > Hoplostethus > Hoplostethus mediterraneus. Next base: position 10,966,780 of record JAXDDW010000008.1, read on the forward strand.
ATCAATGCAATTCTCTCACTCACGCTCCTTCCCTACCTCCCTTCTTAGATTGACACCCGGATGACAAAATCCAGGATTTCAGGAGCATTCAGCTGTCCTGTGGCACATTATATAGTGCACCCTGCAATTTTTAAATGCAATCTTTTGTGCTTGAGTGTTGATGTTTTGAGAAATGGACTGATTTCCTCATGTTTTAATTTCTTCTATATTCCTCTCCATATTGTGCAGCCAGGGAACATGTATGAAGTTATTTCAGCTAGAGGCCATGGGGCAAATATTGCATGAGTTTAAATGCTGTTCTAGCAAAGTGTTTGTCTGTAGTAAGAAACATTGTAATGTGGGGAATGCTCCTTTGGTGGTTGTTTTCTGTTTGTGCTAATGCTTCCTACACCGACCCTCACAATTCTCAATCTGTGCTCTCATATTTGCAAGCCTTGAATGGCCATTTGTAAAGCAGCACGAGTCCTATTACTAAGGATGTGAAATATTTTTGATCCTGGTATATCACTGCCATTCTTTCAGCAATGACTGAAATGCTTTTGACTTCAGATGTGTGCGCGGCCCCTGTTCCTTCACAAAACATCCGTGGCAGAATTTTGTATTTTGCCTTAACAAATCTCCACTTTACTTTCTGTTCCATCTTGCATTTTGGATGTTGTTACTAGTTTAACTATTTAAATGTAACAGAATTAAATGCAGGAATGACACTACATATTAAAATGCAATGTCCATTATTTTTTTCTTTAAGGAATGCACTGTTCATGTAGTGGGGAAGCAAAGTATCGCTGTCCTGTAAATCATTCTTTTCTTTCCATTTCCTATTAAAATATTTTAAATTGTAGTTTAGCAATGCTTCTGTTGCCATAGTCACATCCACATTTAAGATCTCACAAGGACCAAGTGCAAAGATGTGTAACATTTGTTGCTTCTGGTTACTGAATACAACCTAAAAGTTGAGCACTAAAATTGTAGACAATGCTTAATTGAAATTAAACAAATTGCTCTGAGAAAACATTTGTGATTATTGAAACATCTGACTCAGATTCAGAAGCCATGCATTCCATTTAACCTGCTTAGTATTGTGACTGGATGTGTACCATTTCAGAGTTAAACAAGTATATTAAGAATATAAAACGTCCTTTTAAGAAATGTGTGAATTATTTTACCTAGCAAGTAGATTGAACAACTGTAACAACTTGCACAATCTGAATAAAGGTATTTGATTTTAAAGGTCTGTTGACTTTGCTTAGAAAAATAGTACAAGTAAAGTAAAAGGATGTCTTAAAATGTTTGTTTATTCCTGCAGACAAGCTAATTATTGGTTAGTGGGGCCTACCCAGGAACACTAGCAGGTATTGAATGAAAAAACTACTACTAATGCATTAAAGATTGGCCTTCTGGAGCTAATGATGCTGCTGGACTCAGAAACCAGATTCAGTGGAATTACACTTAGTCTGACGTCAAGTATATGTTTTAACCGATAACCTGTGTACCTGAAGTTTCATGAAGGGTTTCTGCAATAGGATTGAGATGTCTAATATTAACACAATACCACTGACAGATATATAAGTTGCCTTTGTCTCAGGCTACTCTTGGATGTTATAGTTTACACCAAATGTTGATGTGTTAGTTTGTATTGTTTTTAGTTTAATATCTCTCAGCTGCACTGGATAAATACCCTACTATTGCCATTTAGGCCACATCACCACCCCCATTGTTAGAATCATGATACTTGTGTTTCCTGAATAGCAGGACAAGCAACTGTGACAGCTGCCCTAAGTCTTGAGCAGACGGCGGCCTAACAGAGTCCATATAATAGTCCCAATAACAACACACATTAAAGGTGAGTGAAAAGCTGAATAATATGTCTATGTACTGTAAAAGCTGTAGGAGCAGCGATAATTTACTAAATGTGTGGGTATTTTCAAATCGCCACCTGTCACCATTAGTGGTGCACTCTAGCAACTGAACATTACAACAGTCATTCCTATGAGGCCACAAAATTGCAAATACATTTCAATTGAGCAAAAACTATAAATCAGTAGTAGTACCAGTAGTACTTGTAGTATTAAAAGCTGTAGTATTTGTAGTAGTAGTAAAAATATTAACAGTAGTAGTAGCTGTTGTAGTATTAAAAGCTGTCGTAGTAGTAGTAGTACTTGTAGTATTAAAAGCTGTAGTATTAAAAGTGTGTTATGGAGAGCATGATTTTCACACAAACTTGAATATTTGCAAAACAATTGTAGGGAAACTTTCTGCATCAAGTCAAACAGTCGACATCTTTCATGTCCTGCTGTGTGTTTTCTATTGATCCTTTATCAGTAAACCACAAGCTGATTCTCTGGTCTCTGGATGAGGACACAGAGGGTCACAGCACCTCCCACCCTAATCACCAACTTCCACTTGCTGAAGCAAGCACACTAATTAAATGTCACCGAGCCACGCAATAAACAGGCATATGTATTAAGACATATAAATCAAATGAACAAAAGAATAATAAAACAGAAAAACAGAAGTAGAAATTAATTCCAAAATGAATTTCACCTTTCTGAAAATGTATTTTGAGAAGTGATTTGAAGCACATTGTTGATTTAGTCAGCCTAAACTCCTTAGGCAGGGCTTTCAGGGCCTATAGGGACTGACAGCACCTTTGGAATGGTTAGAACTCTAAAGTTACAGAGGGCTTCAAAATCAAGACAAATGAAAGTTGAAGTAGTTAAAGGCTCCATGTGTTTAGGGACCAAATTTGGTTGCGCTTCAAAAACCTTCAGATAACTAACATGCAAACAGCTGTAGAATTTGCCACAAGGTGGAGCCATTTAATCAAGAGAAGCAATCCTGATCACATGGATACTATTTATGTTTTGCAACGGGCAAAAACACTTTTGATGTAGGTAGTTAGATCATAGCTTATTATAGATCACTTGATCCTGGCAGTATGGATTATGGATTGTTGAACCCTTTCGAGCCACACCTGAACTGAACTGAACACTGACATTACCACTTGAAGCCATAAAAAGCAGAATTTCGTGGTTTCGTGGTTTCATGGTTTCTTGTAACCTCAATCTGTCACCTTTGCATGGCCTACAGTTCCTTGTATTAATCAAGTATTTTATTAAGTATGGGTCTAATTAGGTCTAAAGACGATGTTAGGCTGGGTGTGCCCTGGACTTGGCCCCTAAGAGTAGCCTATAATATTATTATAACAGACATGCATTTTCTTTTGTGTAGTAGCTATTTCCTTCGACACGTAGGCTATACATTATTGCAGCCCTATTTCGTGATGCATAAGAGTAATATTGCCATATGGTCCCATGGTTTTATTCTCTCTCTCTCTCTCTCTCTCTCTCTCTCTCTCTCACACACACACACACACACACACACACACACACACACACACACACACACACACACACACACAACAGAATAACTGCAGCCAGGTTGCAGCTATAGCAACGCCACCGGTGCTGTATCCTAAAGTGGTGCTGCTTTGAACTCTACACAGTTTCCAACGCCGCCGCCCAACCTCGCCCAGGTTCAAGGCAGGGGAGCGGCTGTCTCTGTCTGTCTGTAATGGACGAGGCAGAGGACGGCAAGGAGGAGTCCAAATTCCAGCAGCCTCGATCACCCCAAAGATCCAGCTTGACCGGATGCGAGGATGGGAACAGCGGAGGTATCAAAATGAAGAAATTTACGCCAGGAGGGGGAGCCGCGTCCATTGCGCGCAAGAACTCCAACAACAATGAGCTGTGGCTCCTGCAAGACGAGGAGTCCGCACCTTTCACTCCCACTGGCACCGCTGCATCTTCTCTGTTATGCCAGGGAGATGCTGCTGGCGGCCGAGGCGGCTCAGACCACAGGAGTGGAGGGGACACAGTCTCAGAGGCAGCCGTAACCGGGGTGATAGGCGAGGGAGCCACCGGTATGATATGCAACAAAAACGGAGATTGCAGAAGGGACCCGACCAGTTCAGGGAGCCTCTCCTCTCTCATCTCTAGACAGGAGAAGCAGACAGGTGGAATAGTTGCAGCTGACGACGGCAAAGGGCAGGCTGCAAGCATGGACGGCTCCATCAACTCCGCGGGGTCCCTGACACAGGGGCAAGGGGCCGAGGTTCCCGGGGTCACCACCACGGCGGGAATTGAGAAAAAGGAATCCAGAGTTTCTTTCTCCAATGCCCCCAATAGTAAAGACACCTTCCCTGGACAGACTCCGAGCCAACAGTCCAGGAATTCTGTCACATTTGTCAAACCAGAGGATGGCTCCCAGATTATTCCGGATGATGGGGACTCCGCAGACAATCGGACATATATGCAGCGGCAGTTTAGTTCAATGCTTCAGCCTGGAGTTAACAAATTCTCCCTGCGTATGTTTGGCAGCCAAAAGGCAGTTGAGAAGGAACAAGAGCGCGTAAAATCGGCGGGTAATTGGATTATCCACCCATACAGCGACTTCAGGTATGGGTCAAATTGAGTTAGGTTAAACACCGCATACTTCGAGATTGAGTAAACCTGCCTGGAATATGGATTAGCCTGTGATTTCTATTCGACTGGATTCATTAAAATGTTCCCATTGACAGACTCCGGGATGAATGTCTAAGTGATACATTCCAGCTAAGACACACCTAAAATCCTTAAATCCGTATCAAACAGCTTTCTTTTTAAAAGCAGGACTTGAAGAGAGAAAATATGACATAGACAACACCTGAGTTTTATCTGGCCAAGATAAATAATGAGAAAGGCCACACACTATTGTACAATTTGCACATGTTTTGGACGTATTTTCTATCTCAAGACAGATATGGTGAGAAATTGACCTAATAGGAATAATTAAACTCATAATGCCTTCATGCCACATAAAGTTGTCCAACTTTTGTCCAACTCAGAGTCCAATTGCTCAATGAAGAATTTGCATCAAAATTAGTATTTACCTACTATTTGATATAATCTCGATGTCAGAGCGTAAAAAAACATAAAATATCAAAAACAGTTAGTCGCCACATTTCACACAGATCTTTATCACCATTGAAAGAAATAAAGACATAATATGCTCTGAAGAATGTAACCGATCGGAGGGCTTGGACTGTAAGGAAGACCTACTGTGTAGACCTATGTGCTTTTGTTTTAAAATGTATGACCAGCTAAATTGTTGGCGACACATTATAACAAATACATTACAACTTCTTGCTTCGTTACAAACCGATGCCGTGTGTTCATGAATCTATAGACTGAGACATTTTTCAAAGCTTTATTGAAGCCTAATGAGTTCCTTAGTGAAGATGAACTTGAACAAGTTGAGTCTTTAAGTCGGAATGCTTGCAAACATCAGTTTCAGCACCAAGGACAGCTCACCCCATCATCAAACGTGTAAATTGCGAGGAATCCAGAGGATCCGCACGCAGGATGGAATGCTACGATGTTACCATCAAAACACGATAACATCGCCTTCAAAGTAATGGGGTTATGAGGAATGGTACCAGGCAACAAATACAGCTTAACTTGTGCAGCGATAGGACATTTCCTGAAATAGAAGAGTCAAGTCATGACTCAGCGACACACCTATCAGTTCCTCCCTGTGCTCCACAGACTCCCCCGTTCCCCCCATCAGCTGATTAGACAGCAATACAACTTACTTTCCCACTGATATTGTTCTTAGTTAAAGGATGACGGATAAATCGATGTACTCCTCACTCTCATAATAAAATTCAGAAATTCCTAAACTACATGTAGCCTTTCTGGCGTGGTTGGCTGACGGGCAGCGCGTGTTTTGGCAACAAATGAATTACATATCCATTCATAAATTGCATATTGGTGATTGGATGCAAAATTGTAGCAGTGATGATCCTTGAAATGTCCTCAAGGGCTGCTATTTTGGGAGTCCTTTGTCCACCAATTATCTTTCATGCAACATCCTTGCCTTTCCACTTGTCCTTGGTACGACCTTGTCATGAGGCAGAGGGCATATCTAGTGACTAGTGAAAGGTATATAACACTTAATGAAAAAACACTTACTGAAAAACAAAAATGTGTTGTTGTCATGGTTAGTGGTGGTGGTGGTGGTGTGTGTGTGTGTAATCTATGAAAGTGATATGATAAAGAGAATAAGAGAAACCACTTGTCATAGATCAAGCCATGTCAGCATTGTTACTGTCATGTGATATGCATAGCAAATGCTCTAGACATCATTTTTCAGTCTTCAGACTCAATAATCTAGTAAAACTAGTATCCAAAACAACAAATACAGTGTAAACCATTCCCTTTAATGTCTGAAACCTCATGTCTCCAAAATATCAATGTTTCAGGAACTAAATAAACAACCTTGTTTTTAGCTTGACCACCGAATACGTTTTATCCCATAGAGTTTTGAAAAGGTTTCATAAACCCAAGGCCTGTAGGATGTCCTCAACTCATAGGGAACTATATAGTCCTGAAGTATATAATCCTGAATAATGTGAAGTTATAACATTAAAACCACCAAAATTGGAGTTCCAGGGTTTTCAGATGTCAACACTGATGTGCTGATTCCCCTCAGCCTATGGCGTTGGCTTGACTGCATGTGTGTGCTTTACCCCCTCTTGTGTGTGTTTGTGTGCTTTTGTACTTCATGCCTGCAACCATCTCTCTTCTTCCCTAACCGTCTCCTCTTCCTCTCTCCACCGCTCCACCACCATCAGGTTCTACTGGGACTTCACCATGCTGATGTTCATGGTGGGTAACCTGATCATCATCCCCGTGGGCATCACCTTCTTCAAGGACGAGACCACCGCGCCCTGGATCATCTTCAACGTGGTCTCTGACACCTTCTTCCTCATGGACCTGGTGCTCAACTTCAGGACGGGCATCGTGTTTGAGGACAACACCGAGATCATCCTGGACCCCAAGAAGATTAAGAAGAAGTACTTGAAGACCTGGTTTGTGGTGGACTTTGTCTCCTCCATCCCTGTGGATTATATCTTCCTCATCGTGGAGAAAGGGATCGACTCGGAGGTGTACAAGACGGCCCGGGCACTCCGCATCGTCCGCTTCACCAAGATCCTCAGTCTGCTGCGCCTGCTGAGGCTCTCCAGACTCATTCGTTACATCCACCAATGGGAGGAGGTAGGCTGGGATTCATCATTTACTATCCAATCACAGGGAACGGATGAGGGTTTGGGTAGTACTTTGATCACTTAAGGGAGGGAGGAAGAGGTAGGTTTGATAATTATTGATGAACAAATCTTGATGATTGTACTCGACAAGCCAGTAAGCTAGAATATGCACCTCCTTTTAGGGGAGGATGTGAGCGTATGGGCCTGGAACACATCTTGATAAATATGAGAAAATCATCCATTATTGATACATGCAGACAGGGAGGACATACACAAGCAAGGAGCATCCTTGTTTTAGATTGTATGTGTATGTATGTATGTGTGCTTTGGGAATGAATTGTTGTGCTGACCTAAGTCATCAGCACTATGTTTTTGTGTCGATACTTGATGAGCCAGACAGTATTGCCAGCCTGTGGATCTGAATGTATGTGTTGATCAGCTTCCTCATCACAGCACTGGGCCATGGCATGCAGACAGGTGCTCTAGTGTGACCTTGTTACTGGATGATTATAGTTGTATAGCTGTGCTAAGGGTGCAGAGTGTTTGTGTTTGTGTGTGTGTGTGTGTGCGTGTGTGCGTGTGTGCGTGTGCGTGCATGCATGTGTTTGGGATTGTTGAAGAAGTCAAGGATGTGCTAGATGGAGCTTGAGATAGATGTGATATAAAGTGGGATTGAGCCGTGGGAAGATCTAATCATTTTTGCCACTTTCTTTGCACAGATGCCTCCAAACTAACATCTTTCTGCATTGTTGCTTTGGGTATGATTAACCTAGCTTGTTTAGTCGGTCTCTCAAATCAAAAATTCCACAGATTGTAAAAAATGTAATGTAATTACGCACCAGCTGCTGAACACAAAATTGAGCTATTGCAATAAGCTTTATTATTGGTAATATAGTTTATAACCCAGTCTATTGGTGCAGTTATTCATGAAAGAAGTATTTGTGCTCATCACTGGAAGAGTGAATAGGTATTTTCTCAGGAATTAACACACCAGTGGGGATGCTAATTGTCACTTCTTCTCCTCACAAAAGCTATCTTGTTCTAATTCCCTTAATTGTGTTATTGTAACACTTATTGTAAAACAATCATGGCTTCAAACAGCAGTAGGTTGAAGCTCACTGGCTGATCAGGAACACAGGCAGCTCTGATTTTGTTACACATCAGCAGTTATCATCTCCCCCTGCATAAACATTAACAAACATACATAAACAATATCCCTCTATCAGACACGAGTCTTTAACATCCAAGCCTCCCAGCAGGCTGGCTATACAAGGCACAGCATGATGTGTGTATGAGTGTCACTGAAACATTGCGAGTGTGTGTGCATGTATGTACGTATGTTAACTCAGGGTCCATATTTGACCCTTATTTCTTACTTACCCAGGATAGGTTGGCTGGGCGCGCATGCTCTTTTTTCAGCAACGCTCTGCTCCACATTCACAATTGCAAACACTTACATAGCTTCAAAACATAAACAATACACATGTATATACACCGATCAGCCATAACATTAAAACCACCTTACCTAATATTGTGTAGGTCCCCCTCGTGCCGCCAAAACAGCTCTGACCCGTCGAGGCATGGACTCCACCAGACCTCTGAAGGTGTCCTGTGGTATCTGGCACCAAGACAGTAGCAGCAGATCCTTTAAGTCCTGTAAGTTGTGAGGTGGGGCCTCCATGGATCGGACTTGTTTTTCCAGCACATCCCACAGATGCTCGATCAGATTGAGATCTGGGGAATTTAGAGGCCAAGTCAACACCTTGAACTCTTTGTCATGTTCCTCAAACCATTCCTGAACAATGTTTGCAGTGTGGCAGGGCGCATTATCCTGCTGAAAGAGGCCACTGCCATCAGGGAATACCGTTGCCATGAAGGGGTGTACTTGGTCTGCAACAATGTTTAGGTAGGTGGTACGTGTCAAAGTAACATCCACATGAATGCCAGTACCCAAGGTTTCCCAGCAGAACATTGCCCAGAGCATCACACTGCCTCCGTCGCTTGCCTTCTTCCCATAGTGCATCCTGGTGCCATCTCTTCCTCAGGTAAACGACTCACACGCACCCGGCCGTCCACATGATGTAAAAGAAAGTGTGATTCATCAGACCAGGCCACCTTCTTCCATTGCTCCATGGTCCAGTTCTGGCACTCACGTGCCCATTGTAGGTGCTTTCGGCGGTGGACAGGGGTCAGCATGGGCACTCTGACCGGTCTGCGGCTACGCAGCCCCATAAGCAGCAGGCTGCGATGGACTGTGTGTTCTGACACCTTTTTATCAGCCAGCATGAATCCTTTTTGTGGGATCGGACCAGATGTGCTAGCCTTCGCTCCCCACGCGCATCAATGAGCCTTGGTTTCCCATGACCATGTCACCGGTTCACCGGTTGTCCTTCCTTGGATCACTTTTGTTAGGTACTAACCACTGCATACCGGGAACACTCCACAAGACCTGCCGTTTTGGAGATGCTCTGATCCAGTCGTCTAGCCATCACAATTTGGCCCTTGTCAAAGTCACTCAGATCCTTACGCTTGCCCATTTTTCCTGCTTCCAACACATCAACATCAAGAACTGACTGTTCACTTGCTTCCCAGTATACCCCACCCCTTGACAGGTGCCATTGTAATGAGATAATCGATGTTATTCACTTCACCTGTCAGTGGTTTTAATGTTGTGGCTGATCGGTATACAGTGCATACGGAAAGTTTTCAGACCCTTTCAAGTTTTCCACATTTAGTTATGTTTCAGACTCATATTAAAATGGATTCAATCCATTCATCATCTCATCGATCTACACACGATATTCCACAATGACAAAGCAAAAACAGGTTTTTGGAGTGTTTTGTTAATTTATTAAAAATAAAAGACTGAAATATCCCATTTACATAAGTATACAGACCCTTTGTCATGACACTCGCAATTGAGCTCCTACTTCTATCAATGGTCCTTGAGATGCTTCTACAGTAGTCCACGTGTCGAAGTGTCCTCGGGCAAGACACTGAACCCCAAATTGCTCCCGATGGTCAGGCTAGCACCTTGCATGGTAGCTCACTGCCATCGGTGTGTGAGTGTGTGTGTGAATGGGTGAATGAGAGGCATATGCTGTAAAGCGCTTTGGATAAAAGCGCTATATAAATGCAGCCATTTACCATTTACCATATAATAGCCTTAGCCTTAAACTGACTTAGCCACTGACCCAAATGTGTGTGCTCTTTAACTCCACTGAAAATAACAACTGCTTTCTTGATTACAGAGTGGTAATTTGAGCGTGATTAAGACTAATTACTGATTGTGGGTGTTCCTTTGCTTCAACTCAGCTCTGCTCTGATCAGCTTACTTCAGCTGAGCTCTGCTCTACTGAACTCAGTTCAAATCTGGTTGGCTCAGTTCAGCTTAACTCATCTTGCTGTGACTGGATTTCCTAAAAGATCGTCTTGGTGCTAAGATGGTTTCACTACTGTTCAGCTCAGCCACTGTGGCTAATCAGAAACTGGCAGACAGAGGGACGGCTATGGACTAGGGATCATCATCTTCTGCATTAACATCTAATCAAGATCACTGATTTTTTCTCCACAATTTTCTCATCTGAATTGCCTGCATCAAATATGACCAGGTAGTGTAACAGGAAAGTACTTTGTTGTTGAAAGTACTGTGTTTTCCAGGCTGTGAGGTCTGGTCACAGCAGTGTGCCTTGACCCAAATTGTGGTCTGACAGTGACACATGCCTAGGTGCTGTTCTGGTGTCAGGGGAAACATTAATCCTGGAGGCTCATTAATCATGATGGGAATGCTTCCTAATCACAGGGCAGGGCGTCGCAGCCAGTTTCCTCCCTTACCTGAGGCCACTGGCTATCATAGGAGACACTCCAAAATAGTAAAGGTAGGTGGAGGGATTTGGAGCATGCAGAGCAAAGCAGATGCTTTGGTATTAACTATAGCTAAATTACAATTTTAATCCAAAGCAGACAAGGACAGAGGGAGGGATGCAGCTTTTAAAAATAAGCATAAGGGTAAATAATAAGGAAGAAGCAACAAGACATGAGTCAGATATTCATTGCTCCACCAATTAGAAACAACAACTCAATGCTGAGGATCTAGTAGGATGCAGATGTCCTAGATATGGAGGTTGGAGAGGAGATGCTGAGGGTTGTTGTGGCAGTGCAGCCTTGACCGCCAGGGCATGAGGCACAATGCTAAACCATTCTGAGCCCCCTGGCCTTAATGGCAAATGACAAACCCCTGCATTCAATGTGTAAACTGTGAGTTAATGTCTTTAAAGAAACCCACAGACACTGAAGCAGGATGTGGGAAAACAAGTCATAGTCCAGCCCAACACAGACCAGAAGAAATGGCTCGAGGCTATTTCAGCAAGAATCATATCCATAAGAGACGAGAGTAAAAATGTGGTCGTGCGTGTGTTTGTGAGTACATGTGCGGAAGGGGGGGAGGTTACAGTGTAATCGTTTTCTTCCTCTTGACAGGGTGTTTGCACCTAGAAGCCACTGTAACATACGATAGCACCCTGGAGTTTTGCACGAGAGCAGGTTTCAATATTCAGCGAAGTTGCGAGGCCGAGGGGCTGCGAGGTCTTCTGAGGCGATGGAATGAGTCACTGTCCCGACCTGGCTGCTATTTAGATGGAGCCTCCAAATTATAAATACACAACAGAAGCTGCTCCTCCACGTCTTCACACACACACACACACACACACACACACACAGTGTCTGGCCTAGTTCACATGTAGGATTATTCTCCTGTCTAAGATGAAGAATGAGCCATAGTTTACAATACAGGGACACACCAAATTAGTCCACCAAAGCTGGGCTTTTCAGACACCTACACACACACACACACACACACACACACACACACACACACACACACACACACACACACACACACACACACACACACACACACACACACACACACGTACACACAATGTCTGGCCTAGTTCCCGTGTAGGGCAATTCTCTTGTCTCAGGTGGGGAATAAGCCTTTCCTTATGATGTAGGGAAGCATCAAATTGGCCCACTAAAGCAGGGCTTTCAGATACCTATACATGTCTGACGCTGAGCCCCGCCCCCCCACACACACACACCTACACCACGCACATGCACATACACAAAGACAAACACATTAAGTCATAGCAAGGCCTGGCGAATTGCCAGTAAAGCCACAGTGAGGACTGTTTACTATGCTGTGACCACGACACCACCTCTCTGAGCTCTGCACAAATGAGCTACTCACCTGCAGTGACCCTGCTAGGCAGAGGGACGCCGAGGGTACCGGTACTATTTACAGTCAGAGGGCGAAGCCAAACCTTCATCAACATGGTCTTAGTGTGAATAGACCATCGACTCTGCTCTTTTGTTTTTAACATTTACATACAGTAGAAGCTCAGCCTGTACATCTATAGCAATGGTTTTAACATTTAATCAGTAGGGCTGACTAGTAGCAATTTAGTTTTCACTAGTGGAAATGACATTTCGACATGTCAAAATGACATTTTGACAAGTTAAAATGTAAAACAATTTTGACAGGTTACAAATATATTTTCACATGTAGTAATTACATTTCGACTAGTCAAAACTGATTTACAGATATCTTTAATTTAATCATATATCAGTAATTTCTTTTTCACTAGTAAGAATAATGATTACAGATATCTACAATTGAATTTCCACATGTTGAAAAAGGATTAGTGACTAGTGGAAAGGTAATTTCCCATTTGAGATATTAACAATTGCATTTCCGATATGCATGGCTGACATATCACATTATTCTAACACTAATAATACTATGAATTGGTACGTTTTAGGAAGAACAACAGTACATACCCAGTTTAGCATTGATTCTTGAAATCATAAAACCATGTGTCATGGCACTGTAATAAATGTGTACCTCCTGAAAGTACATTGTAACATATCTAAAACGCATGTGTATCAAAGTCAACGACTCCAAACTTTACTTTAAGTAGATATCCTTAGATGTCCTATTCCCCCAGGCTGCTGTATTGGGTTCTAGTCATATCTGGAGGGGTTATGTTGTCATGTTCACAGATAATGTGAAGGTGAAGGAGATTTCTCACATTTGTCTACATGTATTTTAGTTGAAGAGAGTGCAGGGTGGTTTGTCAGGCTCACTGAGTGTCTCATATCCCCTCATTCACAGCACGTCTCATAACCGTCTCGTTTTCGTTAATTAGCAATTAATTCCTAAGGAGCGTGGCATGTTGGGATTTGACTGATTTGATGTCGTTCATACAGGCTATCTCTTGCAAATATAACTACTAGTACATGTTTACTGGTTATTTCATCAAATCAAAAGGATAAGTCCAAACTGAAGAAACTCAATCTCAAGCTAATTCATGTCAAAAGCCAGTTCTATTGAAAAGACCCTTGAACTAGGCCATGTAGTAAAACACAGCGACTCCGCTCTCTCCATCTCTGTACATGAGTAAACACCACTGAGTCTTCCTTCTCCACCCCTCAACTGTCTCCCTGTCTTCTCCACCTTTCTGTCTCCTCCTTCTCTACCCCTCTCTTCTCTTCCTGACAGATCTTCCACATGACGTATGACCTGGCCAGTGCAGTGATGCGTATCTTCAACCTGATTGGTATGATGTTGCTCCTGTGTCACTGGGACGGCTGTCTCCAATTCCTGGTTCCCATGCTGCAGGACTTCCCCTCGGACTGCTGGGTCTCCCTCAACAAGATGGTGGTAAGCAAGATGCTCTGTATGGATGTGTGAGTGTGTGTGTGTGTGTGTGTGTGTGTTGGTGGCATGTGAGCTAACAGGGTTTTTGCTTGTCTTAAGCCACACAGTAACCCAAACAATAATGTGCTTGGCAGAGCACTTAGTACAAAACCTTCCTGTGTTGTTCTCAGGCCAACACAGTCAGGATAGGAACCACTAGGTTTTATTTAATTCATACACACACACACACACACACACACACACACACACACACACACACACACAGGCGTGACCTGCTTCAATTAAGCCTTCTAGTTAGACCCAAGAGACGTGTCAGTGTGAGGGAAAGACAGTGATGAAAAGGGTTTTTACACTCAGCTCGTACAGTATGTCATGTCGTTTTTTTTCTTCTTCTTTATTCTGCTCTTACTTATTTCCTCTCTGAGATGTCCTTTGTTTCCAGCTGATAGACGGCTACTGGCCATCTGCTGATAAACAGATCATTAGAGAACGTTTTCTCCAAAATGATTGCTGGCATGAAAGAAAAACTGTGGAGAGCATCAAATTTACTTCCCTATTTATACGTCACAAACATGTACGTTTTGGTCTTGAAACTGTTATCAGACCAGGACTCACAAAAACAGCATCATGTTTTCAGCTAATAAATAGATCATTACATTCATGCCTCCTCCTCTCCACTGTGTGTTATATTCAAGTTGTTAGAACATGGATCACTGTAAAAGCAAAACTCACCGTGGAACTGCAACTGTTGGCAGGAGCTTCACTCACAAAATAGTAACGTGTTTGGAAATGTAGTCAAATGCATTTTTTAAATAATGAGTGAGGAACATCAGGTCACTTTTTCCAAAATGGACATATATTATTTTGGAATGAAACTCCTTCCTGCCAGTGGACTCGTCACTTTTGATAACAGAAAGGAGTCTGGTAGCTGACAGGGCTGGAGGAGAGAGAAGCCAGGGGATGAGCAGCGAGACATTGTAGGCCTGCTGGGCCTTTTTACCCACTCGTACTTCATTCCTCATCCACATACATACATGCAAACATACATTTGTCTGTCTGTCTTACTCTCTCTCTCTCTTTCTCCCTGTCTCTCTCTCTCTAGTATACTGATTTGGTTTGGTGCTGCATGAGTAAAGCCTGCTGTAGGCCTGTTGGTAGAAAGCCTGTTGAGCTCTAGCATTACTCTGGATAAACACCATGATAAACGACACCATCTGCCCTACAGTCTTCCCTACCACTGTGGCAATGTTTAATCTATCCATCTCTATCTCTGGATTGGAAGATATTATCAAGTGTTACTTGAAAGCAACAAGCTTTGTTACTTTTCAGGAAGTTCAGTGGACTGGATAATTCTTTCTTTATGCTCTTTTCAGACACAGACAGATTCTTGAGCTGGTTGATGCTGCCATGGCTAAGCATTTTTTAGATGCTGAGAATGAATTATTATTTTGGCACACAGATTTGTGACATTCAGCTCTTGAGGTGCTGCTTTGAAAGCACTGTGTACTAAGAGACATGGTGTGCCTGTTTATACTTGTGTGTATATATGTGTGTGTGTGTGTGTGTGTGTGTGTGTGTGTGTGTGTGTGTGTGTGTGTGTCAGGTCTCCAGGAACAGATGGATCTCACACCCAGTGACCCTGGGAGACTGGGCTGTCGCTTCTCTGTCTTTCCATCTCTCTTTTCTTTTTCCATCTCTCTTTCCATCTCTCGCTCTCTGTCTCTCTCTCTCCATCTCTTTCTAGTCTGTCTGTCTCTCTCTCTCACACACACACACACACACACACACACACACACACACACACACACACACACACACACACACACACACACACACACACACACACACACACATACACTCCCCTCTCCTAGGTCCCAGGCTCAACAAGGAGGCTGTTCCAGTGCTTTGTGCCAACTCTCCATGTCACTACTTCTGAGTCAGATCCAGGAAACATTAAGGATGTCACACGACAGACTTTGACTCACTGTCTCTGACTGAGGAAGTGACTAAGTTTGGACGTTACCTTCATCCCTTTCTTAGTGCGCTCAGACATGCCTCACACTCCTTTTTGGTAGTTCACGATTGCATATTGAGGGCCATTTCTTTCCCTATTTCCCTTCTTCCTTGCCTCCCTCCCTCCTTCCTCACAGTGTTAAGATACACACTGTTCGATGCCTGAGAGCGATGCGTCTTGCATGCCTCAGTGCTGTTACCCAAGCTGGGTTCCACGATGCTAGACAACACCCAGTCCTGGGTGGGCACGGCAGCGTGGTGTGTTGCTGCCGTCTCAGGGTAATCCAGGTCAGCGCTTTCTCTTCGGAGGGGCTTTAAATGAGAGACACAGCGTTAAATGATACTGTCCCCATGCCACTGGAGACTTCACTTCAAGCAGCTTCTTTTTGCCGGCTGCTGCCTGCCCGACTGTCATCTTGCACTGGACATCTAGTCATGACGAACCCCTTTCTGCATCATCCATGCTGCCAAGGCTACGGAGAGAGATAGGCACAGAAACAAGACATGCGACTCACTCACTCTTTTACAGGACACTTTCATACCTGCTTTCATATGCACACACATGCGGGCGCACACATATTCTCGCGTGCAGGAGTGAGTGCGTGACTAAGTGAGAGACAAGTAAGTGATAGTGGAAGTGATAGAAGTAGCCTCCAGCTCCTTTTCCTTACGCTACTGTACAGAGCAGGAGCCGCTGTAGCTCTCCCCTAAAACAGACAAAAACAATCTCTGTGACTTATAAATGATACGCGCACAGCAGAAGGGTTATTTATCATAAGCCAGATTTACAGCAGACTCCTGCAGCACCGTGATTAGAAGAAATCAGATCATCATGGTCCGTTATGTAAGTAACACTCTGTTATGTGGATGACAGGTGGTGAATTCTCATCCACCTCAGACCGATGGGCTGCTAGATCAGTGGCATTAGAATAAAGCCTCTTTCTTTCTTTTTTGTTTAACTGATTCAATCATCCTCATTTCCTCGTTCTCTCATCTTCTCTCTCTCTCTCTCTCTCTCTGGCTCCATCTGTCCCCTGTGTTTCAATACTTAGTCTAGCGTAATGTGGATGTGTTCTCAGGGCATCATCCTGTTAGGAGACATACTGTAGAAGAGGAGTTGCTGTAATGACAGTAATACATAAAGTCTATGTGGCTGCAATACCCATGCATGTGCATGGACACACACACACACACACACACACACACACACACACACACACACACACACACACACACACACACACACACACACACACACACACACACACACACACACACACACAAACACACACAGATGCAGGAAGATGGGTTGGAGGGGCAGCGCTTCAGGAAATCCTTCCTACTTTGAAAGTTAATAAGGATATCCTCCATTTATTCAATTACTGAAGCTATCTAACTGGCAGACAGGCCTGTCAGGGTGCATAAGGATAAGGGACAGTCAATGTGTCAGATGTGTGTGTGTGTGTGTGTGTGTGTGTGTGTGTGTGTGTCTGTGTGTGTGTGTGTGTGTGTGTGTGTGTGTGTGTGTGTGTGTGTGTGTGTGTGACAGCTGCTTCCAATGATCGAGAAGCCCCTGCCAGTACCATTCACATACTGTACACGTAGTATATATACCCCAAACACTCAGCAACAAAACATCAACATTTGTATGAATTTTTCAGGTATATAAATGGAAGAACACGGATGATGGTTTAGATTGTGGAACACGTGCAGTTGCCAGTATGTGGTATGTGAATTATTGATTGAATCCTTTATTTATTCAGGGGGTCCCACTGAGACGGAGATCTATCTTACAAAAGAATACATGTGTACGCAAAGACCAGCCACCAGGGCACCCTCAAAACTCCATATTGCTTTTTTTCATGACATGTCTGCTTTAGTTTATAGTTCACAGTGGAGAGAGATGTTACAATAGTCCCGGGCCAGATTTCAGCCCAGGATGTTGTGGTCAGCATAGTAGTGACACAAGTCTAACACACACACACACACACACACACACACACACACACACACACACACACACACACACACACACACACACACACGCACACACACACACGTAAATGGATTATGTACAATTAGCTATCATCCATGCTCCTTGATGAGGAATGATGACAAATAAAATTAATTCAAGAACTAATTCTATTTCTCTATTTCTCTATTTCTCAAACATCCCTATTGAATTACTATATTGTGGTACTATGAAAAGTGTAGTCTTTAATAGTAAGAGACAACTGTACTCTGTTATTGCACTGGCTGATAATCAACTATTGCACGATGTTATCTGGCTAAAAGGATTTGCCTGTTTTCATAGTCACAATTACACATTATTTCTGAAAATAAATCCATATAAATTCCATATAAATCAATTTTGCTTGAACTAATACATCACAACCCGAGCCTGGAATACCGGTTCAATCCAGTCCAGCTCTGTGGCTGTATTCCACATATGTGGGAATCAGAGCAGAACCAGGAGACTCACCTGTTCGGCATGGGCCTTGACGCCGACATAAACATTATTGCTGTGGGGAAAGATTGGGCAATCTCCCATGTGTTTCCACTCCTCTAATCATAGCATGCCTTTTCACACCCCTGGGCGACACACTCACACAGCCAGACAAATCTACAAGTATACAGACATTCAGCCACCAAGGCAATCCATCTTCTACCCATGATGAGTTATACTGTCATGTCCTGTATTATGTATCAAGATGGTAAAAACGGCATGCAGGGTACAACAGGAGTGGATGCCAGAAATGCATGTGACAGTAGTGGATATTTTGTCATCCACACTGGGGAGTTCTCCCATAGATCACAGACGGTTTACAGAGGATGTGGCCATAGCAGACACTATGTGGGTGTAGCGGCTATTGGATGTCTCTATTGTCTTCAACCTCATAGAGAAAATGGAACAATTGATGGATGGATAAATGGACGGAAAGAGAGATACAGGGGGATTAAACTGTTGTATTAAACCATTTTACATCTGCCTTCTCCAGCAACAGACTCTTTTTTTCATTTTTATTAAATTGTTTTTCTGTTCTAGTTTTCTTTGTTGCAATGCATCTCAGATAGACCTGGGCTGGTTATACAGAGAGAGAGAGAGAGAGAGAGAGAGAGAGAGAGAGAGAGAGAGAGAGAGAGAGAGAGAGAGAGAGAGAGAGAGAGAGAGAGAGAGAGAGAGAGCAGCAGCAGACAGAAACAGAGACACACACAGGGGCAGTATATTTATTTCTGTCCCAGAGCTCCTGTTTATCTAGCAGGCCAGCATGCTGATGGGTGACTGGAGAGATTCAACTCGGTCTCTGCTGACCACCCAGGGCAGTGAGGACTATGACTATGGCTATGACTAGGACTAGGGCTATGGCTATGACAAGGACTATGACTATGGCTATGACTAGGACTAGGGCTATGGCTATGACTAGGACTAGGGCTATGGCTATGACAAGGACTAGGACTATGGCTATGGCTAGGACTAGGGCTATGGCTATGACTATGGCTATGGCTATGACAAGGACTATGACTATGACTATGACTATGACTATGACTATTCTATGGCTATGGCTAGGACTAGGACTAGGACTATGACTATGACTATGGCTATTACTAGGACTATGGCTATGGCTATTGCTATGGCTATGACTATGGCTAGGACTAGGACTAGGACTAGGACTATGGCTATGGCTATTACTAGGACTATGGCTATGACTAGGACTATGGCTATGGCTATTGCTATGGCTAGGACTATGGCTATGACTAGGACTAGGACTAGGACTAGGACTAGGACTATGGCTATGGCTATTACTAGGACTATGGCTATGACTAGGACTAGGACTATGACTATTACTAGGACTATGGCTATGGCTATTGCTATGGCTAGGACTATGGCTATGACTATGACTATGACTAGGACTAGGACTAGGACTATGGCTATGGCTATGACAAGGACTATGGCTGGGGCTGAGGCTGTTCCAGCCGGCTGGCTGTTCCGTTAGGTAGTCAGGACTCAGACGTCAGGGTTTGAAATGGCTTCGGAGTTGCTGCACTAAGCTGTAGATGGAGTCATATTGGTTTATTGACCTTAAGGGCTATGGCTAACAGTGAGACTAGAGCTGGAGTTACAGGGCTGAGACAAGGCTATATGGCATAGGAATAACAATAGAGCTGGAGATATGGCTATGGCGGGTATGGGTGGAGGGTTGGGGAGGGCCATGGGTTTGTCTGAGGTCTGTTATCCAGGATTAGATGGTCCCGTTTATCTCCCCAAACAACCCAAAACAAATCATACATCTGACAACCCATAACAGATATGAAGCTTGAGGCTAGGCTTGGGGCTGCAGCTGGTACCACACAGAGTCTGACACCACAGAGTTTCTGATGGCTGCGGTCCTGTTTACCCTGCTGCTAGGGGCCTAGCGCCTCCAAAATCTCATCTTCTCTCTGTGCAATTCCACAAATCACCTATCTATCCGCTGGTTTTCTCACACCCCGCTTCCTCTGTCAGATATGAAAAACAATCTGACGGCAGCCCCCTTGCATCGTGTACTCTTTCACCTCCTCCAGAATCTCCTGCGTTTGAATCTCAAAATGAAATGGAGGCAGACAAAATACAAACCAGATAAGAATCCAACCAGAAGCATTCGATCACTGATTGAGGGGGCCACTTGGACCAGAGAGGGACCAGGGAAGTTTGAGACGACACACACACCCACCCACCTACACACACACACACACTCTCCGGACAGTGTGTGAACCACAGCTGTTTGAGGGGAGGATGAGAGTTTGAGCGGTGTCTGAGGAGAGCTATCTAATGAATCTGAAATAGCAGAATTAGGGCCTCCTGAGTGTGTGAGCGCCAATCAAAGGCAGACTGGAGTAGACAGATGTATGAGCTCCTCATTAACACTCACTTTTTCTCTTCTCCTTCTGCTCAGCCAAGACAAGGCTGGGCTGCGAGGTGGTGATGATGATTAGGCTCTCCACCAAACCTGCAACAATCACCAGACAGGGAGACACTCCACCGGGAATATCTTACTCTTTCGCCCTCTCATCCCTTTGTTCTCTCTTATCTCCACTTTTCTCACTCTCTAACATTTTTCTCTCTATATATATAAATACCCTAACAATCCACCTTTGGTAGAAGAAGAACATAGGCACAGGTCATCAGGTCAAAACCATTGTAGCATGAAAGTGAAAATGAAATGGTGGGGCTTTCATAGGTGAGGTGAAGCGGAGCGCGACATTTCTCTGAAATTTATCGAAGATTATTATCCTACCTGGTCAAATCTGTCTCTATTCCCTTCCATCGTCCCTCCATCTTTATGTCCTTCCATAAAATTGATGTCCCAAATGTATTTTTCTCTCTTTTCTCCCATTCTCTCTCTCTGTCTCTCTCTTTCTCTCCATCTCTTCCTACAGAATGATTCATGGAGTGAGCTCTACTCCTTTGCTCTTTTCAAGGCCATGAGCCACATGCTGTGCATTGGTTATGGACGGCAAGCCCCAGAGAGCATGTCGGACATCTGGCTGACCATGCTCAGTATGATCGTAGGAGCCACCTGCTACGCCATGTTCATCGGCCATGCCACCGCTCTCATCCAGTCCCTGGATTCATCCAGACGGCAATACCAGGAAAAGGTAAGGACGCAATAGCTATGTCGCACACACACATGACATGTTTAAGATCGCAAATCAAACTAAAATGTCATGGGGCAGATGGATAAGATGAAAGTTCCCAATCAAACCATGTATCTGTAGATCATTGGTGATTTATTTCATTTATTTTGTATTTGTGTTTGTTTGACGTGATGTTACCCGCATCAACATTTAGCTGGTCATCTCCACTGTCAGTACACTGTAAAATGGTATGAATCAATAATGTTGAAATGTCAACCGGCATAAGGAGAGGCTGGTAGCATTGCCAGGGATTTAGCTACCCAGGTAGCTGAACTATCTATAGCATGGTAAGACGCCACAGGGAGACTCTATGGATTTAATCTATAGTGCTACAGTCCTTTACAGTGACGCTGATAAGGTTATCACATCTAATATGGGCTTAGTATTTGATTCCTACACACTTTGATAGGAGCACCATCTGGTCTATTAGTTCTATATTCATGATTGCGGCTCGCTGGGCCTTGGCTGGCTGTCGTCTACATACGCTGGCAGATCAAAGCTTTCGGTGTCTGTCTGCAGGATGGGGAGGGGGGGGGGGGGGGCTCCTCCTTTATAAGGGCATGGTGTCATTGGCGCTCTGTGTCTTGTTAGCTTCCTCAGATCCCGGGTGATGTGGAAATGTCTTAAGCTATCCATCACTAACACCCGTGTGTGCGTGCAGACACACACACGCACGCAAACACACACCAGAGTAATTGGTCAAGCTTTGTTGTCTAATTGAAGCATCTGGCTAATGTTGGGAACAAAGGGTGATTGGGTTTTCGTCTCACTTTCTGTCTGTCATCTACTGTTTTGGCGTCCACTCAAGCCTTTATTCTGTTTGTTCTGTTCCTCGACGCTCGCGGCTCGGTTGTGCATCATCTTGGAGAGATAACCATCTTGCTTTATTTTCTAGGTCATGATATCACTGAGCATCTATGAGGATGTTGAATTTACACCAGAACTAACTCTCCTGTGGACGCGGTGGAGGCTGTGGTGTGTTTAATGTATAATCAATTGCATAAGGAAGCTGTTGTATACGTCATGATGCAATGTGAGCACACTGTACTCCCCCAGTGTTGGTTGCCACACCACCTCCGTTCTGATGACAGTAGATGAACAGTTGAATAGTTCAGAGCCTAAATGGGAGCTTCGCCTGAGATCGTCGTGCAGGGCCGACTGTCCCTCAGTGTAGACTCAGGACTAAAGGTGCTTTTAAGACTGTGGAACGTCCTGCTGATGAACATTGGCTATAATTCAGTATCAACTTTTAAATCATTTTCTCAAATCGCACTTTTAAAGACTTGTTATGTAATTGTTTTTTGATCATGCTCATTTTTAACCTTGTAATGTTTCTTTTGTACTTTTTTAATCTCATTTCGTTTTGATGGTGTTTGCTTTGTTTTTTTTTTATCTCCCCATTATGTATTTTATTCTTTCTTTCTTTTTCTTTATCTTTCATTATTTCATTCTTGTCTCTTTGCCCTCCTGTGAAGCACTTTGTGAACTCTGCTTTTATTTAAGTGCTATATAAAAATGTATTCTTAATTGGCTGATGTAATGAAAGACTAACATCAGCACCACTACTAGCTCCCTACAAATCAAGACTATATATACTGTATTTGAACCAGTTAAGTCATGTATGTTTTACTGTACTGTATCAATATGAGTTCAGTCTCATGCTCCACTTCCTCCACCATGTGAAACAGTGAAATAATGAACGAAGTGGTCCATGCTGTGCTGGGCTGGACTAAAAGACAGCTCATCCCGCGTCTTGTCCCGCTCCGGGCCCCCTGACTGTTTGTTCATCATTAACCAATGAACTGAACCGTGCTCTACTGTAGTCCGCAATCACGCCCACCATCAGATAACAGTGATGGAGACGGAGCTATGGCTTGGCACAGTCCTGGCCGACAAAAGAGATTCTTTGTATAAGATAGTTTAAACGCTAGCGACAGCGCGCGCTCGTGTTGACACAGCGCAGAGTAAACAGTTAGCGTCCCGCTCACCGCCGGGACAGAAATGTCATAATAGCTCCGGCACCAAGCATGTTCTCCTGTGGCCTGGGACTGTTTACTGTGTGTCCACAAGTTGGACAAAGCGTACTTTTCTGCTTTATCAGCATGGAGACAGGGCGGCGTTTGGGTGTCGGCGTGTTTCGCAGGTCAAGGCGCAAGGAATATGACGAGAGGCACGCACAAACAGTGTGAGATAACACAGGCAGAGGCTATTGAGAAATATAAGTATCTATGTGTTCTTTACAAACATACGCTTGTGCAAACACACACACACACACACACACATTGGGAAATTATGTGCGTCAACATTCCTTTGTAATTGCCATGTCAAAAGTTTTGAGTTTTGAAGTTTTATTTCTTGACATCCGGTGGCTATTGCATGCAGGGGTGGTGTCCAGGGTGTGAAATGGGTAGTCTCATATCAGTTGGCTCAAAATGACATTTATGAAGTTATACACCTTTGTATTTGTGTGTGTGTGTGTGTGTGTGTGTGTGTGTGTGTGTGTCTACGGGCGCTCACACAAGCTCCACCAATCACGGTACAGTAAAACTGATGAGGCAGCGGCAGCAGCTTAATGCTCCTTTGTCGTCCCCTCTTTCACGTTGAGGTGACACGTGGCCTCCTCCCTTGTTCCCCTACAACACCTTTCCCTCCCTCTCTCCCTTCGTGTGTCCATTTGCCCTTGAGTGCTGGGCAATACACCATCTGCCAACAGACACCGCACATGGACAGAGGGCATTAGCCATTATGTAACTGCAGTCCTGCTCCTCCTCCGCCATCAACTTCCTCGCCTCTTCTTCTCCCTCAGGAGCAATAGAGCAGCGCTTCTGGATAGTTGCGAGAGGAGGAAGATGTGACCCCAGGGGCCTCCGGTGATGAGCACTGATCCATGGCTTGAGTAACTGCTAACTCTGTGACCTGCACAACCTCCGAGGCCTGGCTGCTCTGCCCTGCCCTCTGCAACTCATTTGGTTTAATCTAGAATTGATGTGACCATCTAAATTTGGGGTGTATTCACATATGTCACAGAAGACTGTCCAAGTGACTTTTTTCCAACTTTTTCAATGTATGAAATGTACAACAACCCGTTTGCAGCCTCAAAATACACGTAAAAACACATATTAAGCTGCTCAGTGTGAAAAAATGGCCACCCGTAACATCAGCATGTAAACAAAACCTGTTTTGGGGGTGATTCAACTTTCTTAGCTGAAGTAATCATGTCAGCATAGTGGACTTACATTGTAGGACTCAAAATAGCTGATTCTACATAAGAATAACTTACATCAAATATGAGAAAGCTCAATCAAACCTCCTGCCTCCTGCACTCCTCAGTCAGTGAGCTAACGGACACTGCTGAACGCCCCTTTGGGTTTTATGAACTCAGGATACCACCCACACACACACACACACACACACACACACACACACACACACACACACACACACACACACACACACACACACACACACACACACACACACATACACACACATAAGACTTGTCACATCCTGAGCCCTGACACTCAATGACATGGCCCATTAATAGGAGGGCCAATTCAATTTCCCCCTCTCCCTCTGTGGCAGCTTACAGTGACAGCCATGCATCATGCTCACATGCCACCAACTAGCGGCTTTATGTCCCATAAAAAAACCTCTGTGCTGTCTCTTCCCGGCGTTCACTAAGTCCGCAGGCTGAGGGGAACAGATTGGATTTCAGAAATGTAATGCATTTGTTAGTTTTATTTATGTACTGCAGGGGGATCTAACCCCAACCTTATCAGTATCCCCGGACACAGAGTTTGATTTTATGATGGGTGCTGCCTTGTTTGTCTGATAAATACAATCTGAAGAGGATGATCTCTTTTGTGCCAGACATGGACACAGGATGCATGCTGGATGCAGTTGTTAGTGAGCCGCTAAGACTCTCACGAAAGCTTCACATAATGACATGGGGGAAGTGGGTGGGGAATTTTGGGTGAAGGCTATCTACTGTATTAAACGCAGTATACTGTATACTCAACGCAGTATCTGGCTTTAAACACAGGCGAACATGTGGTATATGTATGATTTGTGCATGTATGTGAGTTCTA
Organism: Hoplostethus mediterraneus; assembly: GCA_034670385.1. NCBI lineage: Eukaryota > Metazoa > Chordata > Actinopteri > Trachichthyiformes > Trachichthyidae > Hoplostethus > Hoplostethus mediterraneus. The sequence continues at coordinate 10,992,362 of JAXDDW010000008.1, forward strand.
CAATGTGTGTGTGTTTGTGTGTGTGTGTGTGTGTGTGTGTGTGTGTATAGGTCAGAGCATTGCCAATTAGGGATGACAGGCATTATCTTCCTCTAGCCACAATCACTACAGCCCCGGTCATTTTGAAACAGCAGCAAGAAAGACCACTGCCTTAACTTCAATTATTCCCTGCACCTTATTGCATTTTTTCTATCTATTTCTTTGCTTTGAGACAGCAGGTAGTATAGTTTCCCAAACAACATTTCGTAGCATAATACTCTTGTGACATTTCCATATTCCCACATCTCAGTAAGTTGTGTCCCTGCATGAGCAGAATGTTTTTCAGGCATCTCACTTCCATGTCACTGACTTGAGTGACACGGTCACTAGTCTAAGCCTAATGCTGAGAAAATGAGAAAGTCGATAAAACTCAACTTCTCCCAGAGTCCGAAAACGAGAGAGAGAGAGTGAGAGAGAGAGAGAGAGAGAGAGAGAGGCGTGTCATTTCAGTTTAATTGAGACTGTCTCACAGTGAATCCTGAGGCAGGAACCGCTTAATAGGAGCTCTTCAGTTTATCCCCTTGCTTGATTGAATGAGGCGGATACTTGGCGACTCCGGCGGCAGCATCTTCACTGTTTACTCTACTTACCATGCACTGCAATCTCACACTGGTGTGAGATTTGTCAAGTTGAAGTGAGGCGACTTTGGTCCTCGTTTGTTTTGTTCTGATGGCGGAGAGTGAGCATGCTGCGGGGAATCTCCTCACACGTCCCAAACTAAGTTGAATGTTGGCATCGTCGTAACTGTCGAGCAGAATGAGGCTTATGCTGTTATCTTGATCTCTGTTGTCAAGGTGTGTTAGGGAGGGGATGTGATGACTGAGGAAGACAGCCTGTCTGGGTTTCATGGCGATGCCGTGGGTTATGATGCCAAAGCAGAACCTTGACCCAATGCAATTAATGAAGAGTGAATTAGATTAGGATTGAAATCGGCTTATGTAAGAGCACAAAAGGATCTAATTAAATGTTTTTGCTGATGTATTTTCCCTATGGAGTTGATTAAAGTGAATGATCTCATTGTCTTCCAGTCTAATTTCATCAGGGAATGTGGAGGGATGAGGTCATGTAAGAGGTTGCGTCAGGACAGTACGTGTGTTTGTAGTATGTGCCTGTACAATAATGTTCATCACAAGGAAGGTGTCTAATTCTGTACAATTTAAAAAGTCTTAAATTTGGCTTGCTGACACCAATACAAATGAATGTGTACTGTATTAAGGATATTTGTGCGTTGTCATTTTGCAAGCAGGGTCAAACCTTCCTTCACTACCTATATGTCACCTGTGTGTGATAGGTGACAAAATCTCATTTCCTGGACAGTCAGACATCCTATCCCATCCCATGCATGTGTCATAGCCTGTTACGAGCAAGGTCATTGTCAACCCCCCCCCCCCCTGTCCTTCCATTCAGGGTGTCCTCCTTATGAATTGTCGGTGTTGGGTCAAGCCACTGACATGCTGCACAATATCGGCACTCTAGATGATTAAAGAACAGGATTGGATGGAATGATTTGAAAAGCTCTCTGGACAGATTTCCGTCGCCTATCCAATAAATTAATTAGATACTCAACACAAAATGATCACATCCTTATCACCTTTACCCTGATTTACCTCATCCAGGTTTGAATGGACAGCTAAGACTTCAGGTGCAGAAGTGGGGGGGGGAAATATAGCTCTGCTGATTGATGTAGACATTACACAAGCACGGGCAGGCCGTCTGAAATGACGACCCCCGCTTGACAGGGCCCAATCAATTTCAAATCGTCATTTTCATTTCCAGACAGACTCCCTGTAATAAATTTCGAGTGCTTATCGCATAAGGCTGTTTGGCAATGAGCGATATTTATCTATTCATCTCATCCAAGTGCGGCATTGAAAGCACAGCCACAGATTTAGGATGTTTCTTGTTGTATATTTCTTGTGAGTGTGTCATCGAATAGGGGAGGTTCTCCCCTGACCCCCTGCTTGAAGGCTAGTATTCATCCAATTGACAGTTTTCTCCACAGACGGATGACTCACACAGCTCAACACACACACACAAACACTTGCAAGAGAGTGAGAAAGAGAGTGAAAAGAGAGAGAGAACTTATATAACAGTCCAACAAGAGGACCAACGATCCATGTGGATGTGTTGCGCTACTCACGCGCTATTGGCCGACAGCGTCACTGTTACTTCCTGGGTCCGTTAATTCATTAATATTATGTCTGCACTGATGATAACGTTTTGTACCTAATGAGATGTCAGAGTGATATCACTGCGTTTTCCCCCGGGTTGTTTGCTCGTGATGTTTGGAGTTTCCTGGTAAAGGGAAGGGGGTGAAAGGCGCTCCAGTGGTCCGAGGGGTCATGCTGTCGGCCTGTCGAGTCACGTGGTCGCTTTTCCTCCCTCTGGGATTCGGTGTGTGTATGTGCTAAAAAGGGTGTGTTTGTTTACAGGATGCGTGAAACCGCATATAATGTCCTATCCTGTCCGTAAACTTAAAAATCCATTTGTGTTCAGTGAATGGAGAAAAAGCTCATTTCACCCTCAATTGACATACTATCATGTGATGCCGACTGTATAGGAGATGGTATTGTTCCAGCTGCCACTGTGTTTTTTTGTTATTATAGCGAATCCAGGCATGAAAAGCATTATGGACAGACAATGATTTGAGAGAAGCGGCTGTAGATAAACAGCATTAGTGAAGATGCAATGGTGTGAATAACGTAGATTCAATTTGACCTTCCATTGAGGCAACATGATGTGCTGCAGCTACCCTGCTATCCGACCTCAGATTTCTCTTAGCCTCATTCTTATATATGTATCAGTTCCAACTTAAATAACAAACATCTTATCTCAGAATAGCATCCGGATTCTTGCTGCTTCCAATTAATTATTTACCCATGTCTTTTCTGATCACAAAAAAGTTCTTTTTTTCCCACTCCAATAGAGGAACGACGACAGAAATGTGGTCATAAAGAGCCCGTCTGTTTTCTGTATTGTGTATTTGTTGCTACAAAACAAGACCACCAGACCAGAGAGACAGACAGACAGAGCGAGGCTGGCTGTGGTTAGGATGTAGAACACATAGCAGGGTCTTTCTTTTCTACACACAGCAGAACGTGATGAATCCTCCAGGGCTTTACGGGGCTGTCACGTTTCCTCAACAACTTCATCGCAATTCCCTCCCACAGCTACACAATATAAATAGGTCACGGGAGCTTCATGCTTCATGTGGAGCTCCAGATCTTTGGATAATTGTAGACACAGTTTATGAAGAGCCAATTATAAGAAGACTTTTGGGGCAGAATTCGCTATTAGGATCAGAAATAAGAGATTTATAGTAGTGAGATAGTGAGATAGTGAGATAGTGAGATCATCGTGATGCTGCAGAGGTAATATAGGGTTAAAGCGTGATTCTGTCAGCTTGTCAGATGTTTCCAGTCGGTGGTGGAGTTGACTGTGGACTTATGGAAGAGTGTGTTATGTTCTGTCTCTGAGAAAGAAAGAGATGGATTGCCTCGTAAGCACTCAACTGACGCAAGTGAAACCGTGATGCAGTGACAAATGATGCCACTGACATATCACATAGTACCTTTTTCTGTTTCCATGATTCATGTTTCTTCTATGCCCCTCCCTCGTTCCACCTGCTCCACCCCCCTGCCCCCCCCCCCCCCCCCCTATTTTCCGTCCGTCTTTCCATCTTCTAGTACAAACAAGTGGAGCAGTACATGTCGTTCCACAAATTACCGGCTGACTTCCGACAGAAAATCCATGACTACTACGAACACAGATACCAGGGCAAGATGTTTGACGAAGAGAGCATCCTGGAAGAGCTTAATGAGCCACTGCGTGAGGTATGAAAGCAACCACACACACACACGCACACGCACACACACACACACAGATATAAACTTTACTTTACAGCCATCTCATTTTGGTATCCACATGCTCAACTCTAAAGGAGTATGAGAGATATTAGTTCCATATTTTTGACCAACCCAAAGTAATGCAACTCTTCTTTTTTCAACATCCTTTTCAGCCCTTCCCTCTGTATTGATTTACATTGGTAGCCATTATAGAAGTCCCCTATTATGCATTCATCCTGCATCCATCCCAAATGCACAATCCCAGATGCAGGATATCTTCCAGTGGCTGCATCCTCCTCTTCCTCATACGTTGCAAAATAAAAGTAAACAAATAAAACTAAAACTGGCACCCAGCCTCCACAAAACCTACGTCTCTCAAACGACCAGCTGCCAGACATTCGTTGTCTGGCACTGAAATTCTAACGCTCTAAATATTTCAATTTAAGTCAGTCTAACAGTGCACTGTTGCATGCAATACAAAGTGGGACTTTTATATTGGGTACATGTGCACGCCCGACAACCTTGCATCATTCAAGCTAGACTATAGCATTGTGATACCACCAGCACTGCTTGCTATCATCATTTAGGAAATTGTCAACTTCAATTGCCGGAAGCTGGTGGCGTCCATGCCCCTGTTTGCCAATGCTGATCCCAACTTCGTGACGGCCATGCTGACCAAACTGAGGTTTGAAGTCTTCCAGCCGGGAGACTACATCATCAGAGAGGGCACCATCGGCAAGAAGATGTACTTCATCCAGCACGGTGTTGTCAGCGTCCTGACCAAAGGAAGCATAGGCATGAAGCTGATGGATGGGTCCTACTTTGGAGGTACGTCATTGTCTTTATTGTCTGTTTTTTTTTTACGATAACTTGTTGTCTAAAGGGTTATATAGATAGATAGATAGATAGATAGATGTACTTTATTAATCCCAAGCTGGGAAATTGCAGTGCAGCAGCAGCATTACACACAGAGACAATAACAACAACACAATGAATAAAAAATAAAAAAGAGAACAACCTAGACATATTAAAATGGCAATATCTGCTCTGAGGATCAGTGGTTCACATTCTATTCTATTCTATTCTATTCTATTCTATTCTATTCTATGCTTCCAGGCAAGTGTTACTTTTTCATAGCCTCTTTTAATAGCCTGTCTAAGTCCCAATAGAATCACCACAGCAATGTCACAGATTTATGTTTACCGTTTAAATAAGAAATGCAGCAACAAGAGGATAAGGAACAAGACAAAAACACCCTGACATTTCACTTGGACGTCGTGCATCGTCTTGCCTCACAGCCACGTCTGTCCCACTTTTCCAGGCTGTTTAAGAGCATGGTGCTGCTGCTGCTGCTACTGCCGTGCGTAAACACATGCATTCCTTGAGTTCCTTGTGGGTTTTGTGTGCCTTTCTCAAAACCAGAGACCGGAGACCAGAGACCGGAGTTCATAGGCATCGGCCCAGGGCTCTGTGGGAGTGTCACGGATGCACACACACTCACGCACACACAGAAACATCCAATTAATAGCAGCTAATTAGCACAGCAGAATGGTGATGATGGGGGCCATTTGTAATGTCAAGCTCAGACTGTCTGAAGCCACCAGGGAGATACTCAGCCTTCTATCATACAGAGGATTAGCAGTAGGCTTGGATTGGGTTGAGAGTCATGGTTTAACCGCAGCATGCATGTGTGTGTGTGTGACAGGTGTAATCTCTGCATTGTGGAGTGAGTAGATGTCTGACCAAGGATATGTCTTTTTACCACTAATACTATTGACACTACTGCTTATTCTTTTTACTATGACTGCAACTATTTTCACAGGTCACAGGTTTGATACATGCAACAGCCAATGTTTTTCTAATGACGTGTGTCGTGTCAAACAGTAGGGGTAGATCATTTTGTCTCATGGCTACTGTGTCCTGTCCCTGTCTGTGTCTTGTCCTGTGTAATGGGTGTCCTGTACCTTTAGGTAGCTATTGCCACGTCACGCCACGTCTTTACCACAAGCAGAACTTCATTGGATTGGCCACATTATTGACACATTTGGGAAAAAATGAAGCTCTGAACAATGTGTTAATTTTGTAAATGTGGCCCAGTCTGGAGCCTAGCGTAGCGATAGCTAATTCTTTCAAAATTGATTGCAGCCTGACAGATCAATGCACCGCTTGACAGTCTGAATTCCTTTTAATCACCATTCATCACGTCATTTAGCAGAATCTATTCATGAAGTAATCAGTTCATCCAATATCGGGTGTCTTGAAAATGTTGAAAACTGAGAGCGATTGCATAATCACCTCCACGGCCATGTGACCAGGTCAACTAGGTAGTGTAGTGGAGTGATGGCAGTCCAGTGCCAGAGCAGCTTTTCTTGGCATGCTGCAGGTCTAATTATCCATTCGTGTTAGGAATAGTCTAATCACTGCTAACATCGTGCTCAACCCATCATGTGTTTTCAACCTGTTCCAGCAAGACACTGCCCCTATCCACAAGTACAAATGGTCACCCAGTGGTGTGAACAGCATGATAATGCTGCTCCACTGGTTTCATTAGTATTATCATCCGCTTCCAGCACTTTGCACAGCATGGCAATGATGCTAGCCATATGCTTATGGCTACAGATACTAACACTAATACTAATACTACCAATACCAATACCAATGCCAATACCAATACCAATACCAATACTAATAATAATACTAATCAGAAGGATCCCAACTGACCATTTATGAAAGACTGGAGGCATCTCTGCCATTCTGTGGCATCTGTTTCTGTTTTCCACCACCACCATATAATTGGATAGTCAGTAATGTATATGTTATTAGTGGTTTGTAGTGATGCTTGTAAGAAAAAAAGCATTCTGCACCTTTAGAAAACTGCTATCGCTGAGGGACGGCGTTTCAGCTGGCGCTTCAATTTTTCTGGGATGGCCAGCGAAGGAGGTGCCAAAAAAACAGTGAAATCACAAACTAGACAAGCCAAGTTTCTCTCATAGTTTCTCTCTGTCTGTCTGCTGTCTGTTTCCAATTCTCTTTGTCTGACTGTCTGCATGTCTGTGTGTCTGTGTGTCTGCCTCTCTGAAGGACTCTTTTCTTTCCTCTCTAACCGAGCATGCAGCATGGCAGCAAACCACTAACATGACAACAAGCAGTGCAAGGAAGTATAAATCTTTTTTCAGATAGGCAGCAAACAGGCCACACTCAAGGTCACACTTTAATAACCTCTGAATAAGACGCCATTTTGATTGATTGAGTGTGTGTGTGTGTGTGCATGCATGTGTATATGTGACCATAAGGGAAGAAATCCACTGAAAGTGTCTGGTGGCGCTGGCCTGGATCCTAGGCTGCTGTTCCTTCTTCTCCTGCCTCAGTGTTATTAAGTATATATGTTTGTGCTTTTTAATAGCACAGGCTAGGCTGGTGGCCAGTCTATACCGGCAGTCTGTCTTTTAATTGACTGCACTTTGTCTTAAAGTCCCTCCTGGAATGTTTGCCTCCTGCAGGGCTGCTGGAGACACCACAGTAACATGCAGCTTAGGGCAGTCCACACCAGTGCAGTGCCCCTATGCATAACATGCATGGAATCTCCCAGTGTTTTGTTATTTTTCTCTCTTTCCCACAGAGAGTCAGGGGATGTCGACCCTTCAGGAGCGAGGAAGACAGAGGGCATATGGTTGTCAAGACAACCGTCAGCCCCAGCCCACAGAAGGAGAAGAGAGGGAAAGCTAGAGAGAGGAAGCTAGGGGAAGGGAAGGGGAACAACTGAATGTAATGAAGCTTAGCTGCACATCTCTGAATATAGAGTGTGCTCCCTTCATGCAGCTGTCAGTCCTGTCGGCTGGAGGAAATACTCAGTGTTACTGTCAATAGGTCACACTGACTACACCCGACCAGTATAAGCCACTTTCATTTTGCTCACACATTTGATGAAGGTCTATGCTCATGAAAGAGTCTTGCACATCCCAACGTGTTGGGAAGCTAAGTGATTCAAAATGTTGAAATGCTCAAATGACTGAAATACATGAAAATCAGACAAAGCCTAAAATATCAAACATGCATACAGTATCTGCACAGCCAGACCTACAATTGGAATGGAAATTAAAGTAATTTTACAATTATCCAATTGTGATTGCATATATTGGCATACATCCTATAACTCAATGAATATAATTATTTTTTCATTTAGTTTATTTGCATTCACATTTCATTCATCATGTCTTATCAATTTGGATACGTGGGGTTTGAATGAATAACTGAAACTGTATGTTGTGATTAAAATATGATTAATCTGATCATTTTGCTGTCTAACCACATTTGTGAAAAGTAACAATAGCTAACATAATCAGTGTGACTTCTACAGGTAACCATGGTTTCTTGGTGGTTTAATGTAGTAGACTGGGTTGATCATTTTGGGCTGGATGACTCCTTCTCTCTCTTTATTTACTGTACTCCTACTGTATTACCGTTACCGCGCGACACCCTGGCAGTGTTCGAGTCTGTCCACCTGTCTCATCCTTTGACCGCCCGTCACTCATCCGGTTTCTCTGTCCCCCCAGAAATCTGTCTGCTGACCCGAGGCAGACGGACGGCCAGCGTTCGAGCGGACACCTACTGTCGTCTCTACTCTCTGTCTGTGGACAACTTCAACGAGGTGCTGGAGGAGTACCCCATGATGAGGAGGGCCTTTGAGACCGTCGCCATTGACAGATTGGACAGGATAGGTAAGACCGCAGCCTGGATCAACAAAGAGGATCGTGCAGTGGATCCCTATTGATTATCAGCCTCTCTGAGATGGTTTAACACAAGATCACCGTAGAACATGTTCAAAACGAGTGCAGGTGTGGGGTGGCACAAAGGGGTGGGGGCATAAATCATTCATTACATATTTCAGTGAGTACATTGGTGACCCAGCAATTCAATGTTTCCTGTTAATATTTGTCTTCTTGGAAAACAGTTACTTACCGTACGTGATACTTTGATAACCGTCAGAGAAACTGCTGAACAAGTCCTCGTGGGTTCATATGCTCTCCCTGGATTCATTTGCTGATTTCTTAAAATGATTGCTCAGCAGCAGCTCTGCCTGAACATCCTCCAGTCTGGACACACACACACACACACACACACACACACACACACACACACACACACACGTACACACACTGCTTTGTCTAGATGTTATCTTGAGAGCTGTTAACCTCTAAACTCAGCTCACCTGAGTCACCAAGCGTTGCCTTAAAAGCACCTGGTTAGCTTGTGACCAGAAACATGTTATCTGTCTTGTGCGGTCAAACAACCTCCAATTTGCCCTCCCATCACGCTGCCCTCTGCTGCCTCCAAGGTCAGCAGTGATGTCAAATCCCCCCCATCACATGATCACACTTCACATGTTTACAAAGCCCTGCATCCGCCACCTGCCAGCTGTTGCCATAGCAGCCAGATTCCACACATGAGCAGCCTTCAGTCAGCCAGCTCACACATTTGGAGGGAGACTGAGCTGCTTCGGTACATACGCGGCAGCCACATATCCCTGCCGGATTTTGTAGACACACAAAAGAATTTTTAATCACTAATAATGTGTTTGTTTGTTTAGTTTTGCCAGCAGTGTTTGGTGGATCAAAGACTCACAGGCTAAGAGGCAGCATACAGAATAAAAAAAGCTAATGAATGAAGCTTTCTTCCTTTTAGCTGTGATGTGTTTTGTTTTTGGAATAAATAGAATATTTCTAAGATCCTAATTGACTTTTAAAATTCATTGCAATATATATGTTTGTTTGTTTGTTTGTTTGTTTGTTTTTTAAACCCTCACACCATCAAGAGTTTTTACACACACACTGAAACACTGGGCTGGTATTTTGGTAAGCCTCTATGGCCACGGGTGCTCATCTGGGATCAGTTCAGTTTCACAGACCATAATTACTGAAAGATGGTACCAGAGATCCTAGATCAGCAATCCATAGATCTACAGACTGTGATCTGTGATCTACTCCTACACAGCGTGGGTAATCCCTCATCCATTGTCTTCATTCATGTTCATAATGCGTATAATTGTGTCATCATTTGGACTTTACCAAGTATACAGAAATATATTATACTGAAACATCATGTGTGATTATTCAGGATATTTTCTCTGAGGCCTCTAAGTACAGTGTCATGTGAGATCAGCAGGAGAACTGGTGACTGTGGCGGTGTGCGGGGGACGGGGGGTAATTTGTGTATTGGTAATGTTTTGAAAGCTGTGATGTGAGATGGGTGTGAGATGTCTGCGGCTGCTTGTGTGAGCTCCATGAAGGAGGCGGTTTCAGCTACAAATTGGTTTCTCCTGGAGAAACAATGCATGGCGAGTAACAAGCACATCAAGCACCGAGTACACACACACACACACACTTACAAGCACAACCAGTCATCTGCTTAGGCAACAGACACATGCTCTCCCTCCCTCTCCCTCTGCACAGAGGTGACTCGGCAGAAACGCTGGCTGCCGATCCCCACCACAGGGAACTGATGCAGAACATAGGATATTCTTTCTTTCTCTTTCTCTTCCCTGTCAGTCGATGGCCCTACCATAGTTGAGTTGCTTTGATTCATCTTGGTCATGCGGACAAAACAGAGTGATAGAATGAGGCACAAAGTCATGAATGTCACTTACAATAGCAATAACACGAAGCCTCTTCTAGTTCGTTAACATGTAGTTACAATGTCTAAGTCGCCATGGCAAGAGGAAATCAATATGATTTCATCTCGACTGTCTTGCATTAAATAGTAATACAGGAGTGAGCAGAAAGGTCTTGATCTGGTTATCGAACAATATTTTACCAAGGTTACCACTCACACACACACACACACACACACACACACACACACACACACACACACACACACACACACACACACACACACACACACACACACACACACACACACACACACACACACACACACACACACACTCAGATACTAGTCGGATGAATCTGGAGCATGTTCACTGCAAGATTAACAGCTTTGAATTCAATTGCAGACAACCTGTGAGTAGGCCAGTAAGAGGATATAGATGGAACATAACTGATAATCAAGTCAACTGTGTACCGGCTGCCTCTGACTTATCCTCTCATGTGACCTATGCCACCCAAACAAGGGAGTTAATAAAGGGTAAATTGATGTGTGGCGTTATTAATAGAACCGTGAAGCCATTTCACCATGTTTGGGGTTGTGTATTTCCGTGCTGACTAAATATTGATGAACCAGGGGAATGCATAGGAACAGAACATTCATTAGGCAAAAGAGACTCTTCTACTGTCACTTATTTCAACCTCTCTATTTCTTGTCATTTGCAGGCAAGAAGAACTCAATCCTGATGCACAAAGTCCAACATGATCTCAACTCGGGTGTTTTCAACAACCGGGAGAACGAGATGATCCAGGAGATCGTTAAATATGATCGGGAGATGGTTCAACAGGTGGACGTACCGCGATCACGGGCCATGTCCATGACACCTCCGCTACACGGTGGCATCTTCGCTCCTCCGGGGTCCTCCTCCCAGCCCCACAGTTCAGCCATTGCCACCCTCCAGCAGGCCGTAGCCATGAGCTTTTGTCCTCCTATGACAGGGAACCTGGTGGGAGGCGGGAACCTGCAGTCCCCCAGGATGGTGAGGAGATTCCAGGTGATGCAAAGCGTATCCAGCCCAGTCTCAGCTTCTCCACTGCAGCCCCAGCTCCACGCTTCTGGTGCCTTTGCTCCGGTCCTGCCCAGCCCCCCTGTCCAGAGCCCGCTGGCAGCTGGAGGACGATCATTCCAGTATGGATCCAGTGCCCTGGGGGGTCCCTCCTCAGGCTCCCAGCTGTCTCTTGCCCAGCAGCACGTAGCCAGCCCCGCACACTGGCCCAACACACCTAAGAGCACCCATTCTTTGCAAATGGGCAGTCTGAGCCAGGACGCCAGGGCGCTGTCGGCCTCTCAGCCGTCGCTGCCCCACGACGGCGCGCCGCCGGTAGCCCCCAGTCCGCCCCAGTCCACCCGAGTCTCCTCCACTTCCATTGGACCCCCTCAGACCCCATCTGGCCCCACAGGCCTCCGGAGCGCCGTACCACACAGGGTGGTGTTGCCCCACCAGATGTCTGTGGGGTCCTTCCCTGTAGCATCCCTACCCAGTTCTGTGCAGGGCTTTGGGGGTGGTGCAGGGCTGGGTGTGGGGGGCGCGGGGACAGGTCTGGCGGACTCGGGACTACCCAAGAAGGACTCCATAGTGAGCCTTCCTGAGACAGACCACATCAAAGTCAGATCCAGGCTATCCTCAAACTTGTGACCTTAATTATCTTCTTCTGAGGGAGGGAGTGAGTGAGTGAGGGGGGGGGTCTGTTTGGCTGCAGGAACATGGGAGGGAGGGATTTCTCTTCTCCCTCCAACAGCTCCTACAGTCTCTCTACCCACTCCAGTCTGACTATCCGAATGTATGAATGCTGTGTGAGTGGTAGCGGGGGGAATCTGGGGGGTCTGAGAGACTGTGTTCTGACTAACATGATGAAGTCTGTATGATGACTCTTGAATCTGCAATGTTGGGATGTCTCCACCTGCAGACGTAGCTACTCAGAACGGTAGTGGTGAAGTAGCATCTCCCCACATCCTTTATTTCCATGTGTCATTGACATTTATATGAGCATACGTTTCACTTATTTCTCATTCACCTGCTTATTAGTCCAAGCAAAGCAAACCTGGTGTGGGATGGGACTAAAAGAAAATCAGGGACCTGCTTCAGATGACAATGATGAAGTTGGCACTTTACTGGGATATAATATCTAACACTTTTTGTCCAAACACAACACCATAGTTGTAGTTCTGTTTCTTGGCCTATTGTTTCAGACCACTTGCTGTCTTCAAATCAATGCATAAAATGTCTAAAATTGCATGGGTTTTTTTTGTCCTCGTTTCTTATACCTTAGAATTTATTCCAGACCAAAAATTGGAAAAAATCAAACGAGATAGATAATATCAATAATAAGAGACGACAGTACTCTCCTTTGACTGCCTTTATTCCAACATTTCAAGCCATATTTTCCCTGTACTACTGATATGAATGAGTATATTTATAATTCAAGCTGACATTTTCAGCATCTAGTTGGCCTCTTTTGTAAGTCTTCCCTTCCTCCCTAATATTGTTGTGAGCCGTTAGGACCTTCAGATCATAGACAAATACTATTGTTGATGCTGAAATTACAGCTGGGGGCACATTGTTGTTCCAGCCAGGTCATCCATTCCTGCAGGAAGTGGCTGCACGTTTGTTTACTTTAAGAGTCAATAAACACAATAAACATGATCTGACATAAATGAATAAATAGCATCTAAAATTTCAAATTCTGAATTGATTGATGGGTCTCTGAACTTGTATTGATATTGATACTATTGATATGAATTAAATCCAAACATATTTGTTGTGTAGACAGACTTTGGGAATATCTCTCTAGTACTCAGAGATGTTTGAAATGATCTGTTTGCAGAACCAGACCAGGATAAATGCAGCGTTTTTGCCTTTCTTGACTGATATCCAACACTTTATGAAAGCATTCATATATTGTATATTAGCAATTCTGTTTCACTGCCAATTAATTACAAATAATTTTCTACGAGTCGAAATGTAAAACCGTCCAAAATCACATCATCAAAATGTAAATCCATTCTTTTCTAATCCCGAATCCCACATTCATTCAGCAATACAGTTTAGGCAGTGTGCCATTATAGCAAGGCTGATTTGTGGTGCAGATAATGATACTCCTCCAAGGCTTAAATCTCCTGTAAATGCAACAGTCTTGATCAACAGGCAATCAACAGGGTGCAGATATTTCGAAGGATGTATATTGCAGTGTGCCTCCGCCATTCAGAAAATGGACGCCTCAATAAGAGTTTATCGGATGCCACTGATTTGTGTCCAAAAGCATTAGGAAGGGAACCTTTTTCTCCCAGACCCGGCGTCCTATTCATCCCATCTCACCAACACCTGAACCATTACTGGGTAATGAGAGTGGAGATTGGGATCCCTCGGGTCTGTTTGGGACTGTTATTATTCTCCTGCTATTGGATTTCATTATACAGTGCCAATAATAAGTTCCTCTCCTATCATCATTTTGCATTTTCATTTTGTTTGGTTTCACTGTTGTTATCCACCTTGAGAGTTCTGAATGGGACAAAGTCGAAGGTTTTTCAGGGTTTTTTTTTCAGCGTTATTGAGGTCTGCTGTGTTTATGTTTTATGCCCAAATTAAGCCCTGTGGAACCTATTTGGAAACTCACAAGTAATGAAGATTGGGGCTTATTAAAAGTATAATGTTTCATACAATATACTAAAATACTCAAACACAACTTTCCATTGTGTTGCCTGTCCTAGAGGCATTGGACTGGGATTGGAAATACCTTTAGAAACAAAATGTGTTTTTCAATATTTTTGCTGCGTTGGAAAGCACACAGTAGAGAGCAGGACAGAAAGAAAGGCGATAGAGACAGTCAACAGCCGCACTCACAACTGTAACATCACAAGCAGATATTATTTGCCAGAACACTTATTAAGAGAAGAAGAGGATGTCATCTATGCTTTGCCTCAAAATGTTGAGAGATTAATGAAATGGTTCACAGCACACAAATCAAACAATACTGCATTCTGTACTTTCAGTAACATTCAAGCAGGGAAACTTAAAGCCCTGTATTCCCCTTTTTGTAGATACTTTCTGAAACAGTTTGTCTCTTAATCTCCTGACATGTTCCTTGAGATTTATTTATGGATCTACTTTCAACCTTATGCTGTTGGGAATTGTAACTGCAGTAAGCACAAAAAGCAATAAGCAGTTTGAGAGTGAGAGCGCATTTTTGGGCGTACGGTCGTGCTGTATCCCCGAGTAGGTATTCACACAGGGGCAATGGTTTATATCTCAGATTGCATTCCCAAACACAACAGGAAACTAGATTGAACTCTGTTTATTAGTAAGATGTGGGCAGACATCCAGATGTAAAGCACACTGGAGTGACAAGAACTCTCTCTCTCTCTGGTCTCTCTCTCTGGGTCTCTCTCTCTCTCTCTCTCTCAGTAACCTTTTGCTTTAGTGGAATGTAAACACATCCTATCGCGTAGCAAACATCCTACAGTTATTTATTAAGCCTATCTTACTGTAGGTGTAGTCATACTAAAAATAAAGTCCATAAATGGAAAAAACCTTTTTCATCTTTGCAACCAAATGCATCTCTCATCTGGTAAGAAACAATATTACTTGAACATTTAATTAAAGCAGAAGAGAAATGCTTGCATTATAAAACAGAAGTAGCACTTTTTATACGCTAGCTCAGAACGACAATCACCCACAATTTAGAACCAACTCTGTAAATATCCCTGCAGTGAGGGAGTCTGCAGGGGTGTCTCCTGTCTCCTGTCTCCTTTCTCCTCTTCTATCCTGAAATGTTTTCTTCTGCTATGCTCTTACCTCTGGGATACAATTAGCATGCTGACCACAGCTCTGAAAATGCACTTTTCCCACTTTTTACAATTCTTTACAAACATGTTTAGTGCTGTGTAAAGGCTTCAACTCAGCTGTTCAAATGTTTCAGCATACCCCCCCCCCTAAGGCTGGGAAGGATAGCATCTGTGACCCACACACACACACACACACACACACACACACACACACACACACAGCAGCATCAATAGAAGCATCTGTGTTTGCCAAATGCTGTGTTTTTCAAATGCTTCTTGAAAAGTCTTTCCTCCTAGATCCTTCTTTTTCCTGTGATTAAGAACTCAACTGAGATTAATTATCCAACCCCAGAGAACGGTGATTTATAGGTTCTTGTGCTTTGTGTAGCCAAGTTTGTAATTGAACAGAAAGAGCACGTAAAGTTAAGTCAGTCCAAATGTTGATTAAGGTACGACACAGACGTAATGCATTGTGACGGGTGGCCTAGTCGTAATGCAGACAGACTACTGCTGCCTTCTGGAGGTTAGTGGTGTGATGCAAACTGTCAGGTCGCCCCAGGGCTCTACTGAAAACCTTATTAACGCCAATTCCAACTCAACTCATTTTCAATACCGTTTCCAGAGCATTTTTCATCAAATATTTCCTGACGGGTTTCAATTGGTGAAAGTAAACAACGAGCAACCAGATATGTCGAGAGGTCGAGTGTGGCAAATGTTTACCTACAAGGGCTGTTCATTTGAGTTGAGTGAGAATGTGCTGTTCTTCTTTCCCCTCCTTCAGTCTCGTCACACAAGTATGTTCATGCTTCTGAGCTCATCATTCCTCTCTTGGCGGTCGTGGCAAAACAACACCGAACGATATAATGCACTCTTCATGTACTGATCTATTCCCTGTGTTTCCTACATGATGTGAAACAACACTCCGCCAGCATTTGATGTTTATTCACTGTTAATTCATTTTAATTCCCTGCTTTTTTTTGTTGACTTAATCCTCTCTTGCTTTTGTTTTCTGATCCAAGACTTATTAGAGCGTGTATGTGGTGCGACAAATGAATTCACAATACAGTTATTGAGCACAGAAGCAGTAGCATCGACTGTCACAGCCAGACAAACATCGCCCATCGAGTACGTACCCCGAGCTCTGGATTATTCCCTCGAAGCGAAACGTTCTGCGGGCGATCTCATGGCCGTCGCCGTCTCTGAAGGCTGACAGTAAAAGTGCTCGGTGTGACTGTTTGTGTGCGTCAGGGACCTGATTTTCTTTTACAGAGCCACACATGACATCTTCCACACTTTACAGTAATCATATCCCATAACATGTACTGTACATACCTAGTGCCTAGCATATACTGTAGTCTCCACATACATGTACTATATTCTTTATGTGTGTGGCTGTAAAAATGCAAGCTCCCCACAATGCAAACTTCATTGTCATTTATATCTAATTGCAATACATGTAAAAAAGGAATAAAACAAATAAATTGTATTTGAATACAGAATGCCTCCACTCCTTTATGAGAGACGACGTCACGTTATTGATGACCTTTCCCATGACCGCTTTGTGACGGTGAATGCCTTTTCCTTCATTCAGTCACAGTGTTGTACATGTGTCAAGCCAGGTCACCGCTACGACGGCCCCTGGATCTATGTTATTGATTCTCAACATCCTTATTGATTTCATGCCTTCTGCCTTTGATTGAGTAGAAGTGGTGATCAGACAGTTGTTGACCTGGTTATCAAAGAAAAAATTTAAAGATTCAGCAGCTAGAGTAAAGGATTGCAGCATTTGGATACTTTCATTACAAAACATTATCTCTCTTTTTAAAGACCTCTCATTTTTGTCACTATTTTATTTTATTTTAGTATCATATGATCTAAAATGTTACTGTTATGTATCCAAACCCAATTAGCTGATAACCTAAAGTAATAATCTAAGGCATTTTCATATAAATAAATGTTTTTTGCTGTTGTCTTACACCAGATATAATACACTAGTGATTCAACCTTTACCCAGTCTTTACATTTGCCGGTGTCAGGTAGGTCAGGTAGGTCTGCTTGGAATAAATAGAAGTGGGTAGCTAGCATGAGCAGCAGGAGCCATCATGGCTGAACAGACAAACTGATGAAATGCAATTATTGTGTTGTAAGATATGTACACCGTGCCTCCATCACTACTCTTCCCCAATCTTTCATCAAGTGCTTTATCCTTTATTCAGCAGGTCCACTTGACAGGCACTGCATCAGTCACCAGATGTGTGCGTGTGTGTATATGTGTGTGTGTCTCTGTTGGTCGTTAATCCACCCATCAGTGTGTGCCAGTCAGAATCAAGGTCAGACCAAGGAGACTCACAGCTTACTCTTGCAGCGCACACACACATGCACACACACACACGCACACACACACAGTACTACCTGTCCCTTGATCCCAATCATCACCCCTACTTCCACTGCCAGGCTGACAGAGAGCACTGGGCCCCGTTTGCTCCCACTAGGCCTGCTGTACCCTACTCTACCCTGCTAGTGCTGCTGAATGGTGAGCACTCATCATGCCACAGGGCAGGAGAGAGGCTGGGAGAGCCCAGGAGACGAGGGAACTCAAAGTGTTGTCAGTGAGCAGCCCAGCTATCGAAGACTAGCTAACAGCACTAGCCTGCCAGGGCGATAGCCAATAACACTTCCATAGTTTGCACTTTCTGATGGTCCTATAGCTTTAATAGAGGTCTTGCTAAAAGCCACACACTAACGTCTGAACGAGATTTGATGGCATGTTCCTTCTGCAGGTGTGGTGTCATTCATGTCATTTACTATATAGGAAAACAAATTAGTCAAGGCCTTGTGCAGTGTTTTAACTGCTACATATTCCATACGATACCAGCACATATCTCTGTGGTCACGTGAAAACCTTACATCTTCTCTAAAATGTCAACTTTTGAGGAACTAAGAAAAGCAGCCTTGTGTTTTGCTTGATGGCCATGCACTTTTCAGTTTATCTAAGGGCTTTTCAATCAAATCTGGGTCCTTCCAGCTGTGAGGAGACAGCGAGCCACCGTGTCATTCATTTCAAAAGTCAAGCCCTAGAAATTCATAAGCAAGAAGCAGCAAAAACACTGAGATGTTAACCCAGCTCTTCTAGGGCATAGGAGAGGCAGAAAGGATTACAATCGTTCTGCTGTCTACTGGTTAAGATGGGCTGACTGGTTACCAACAGAGGATGATGTTGAATTAGTGGTCCACATACTGTATTGCTTTACAGAAGGCCATACAGCATTAAAGACAAATACCTACAGTAGTGAGTTAGGGCTCTGCCTAACCAAGCAGGTGAAACAGTATGAGCAGTCGGTAAATTAAATTAAATATAACAATGAAAAATCATCAAATCACCAATAAACGCCCACTACTAGAAGGTAACAACTAATGTTACTACTGTCATACACTTTGCGAGGCCTACTCTTGTAATGTTACATGCTCAACAAAGGATTAAACCTATTTCCAACGAAGAAGCCCAGATGTCCCTTATTCTATTTATGGGCCAATAAAACATATTAAATGATATTGGATTAAATTTGATACACCCACACGCCACGTTATGAGTGACTGCATCTTCAGCATAGTTAAGCAAAATGATGACTTAAATTTTTTTTTTTTAAGTCATTTTCATGCTACAGTGTGAGATATCTAGGAGTATCTTCTCATCTGCTCACTGTACAAAGCAGTGGAAAATCACTGTGGGGCCTTCTGGAGGTGTCATGGAGCTAATTCAATGAAACATCTGTGATGGGAGGCGCCCGCTTGATAACCCCAATGACGTACCTGCACTCACACACTCAACCCTGTAGCAGTTAGATTAGGCGGCTAGTGAATGGTGCTGCCTGTCTGATGGCCTGATGTAGCCCGATGGCCCCTATAGTCACTATCTGTGGGTTTAGCGCATCATTCTTCCTGACATCTGAATCGGACTCCTGTGTGAATGCTCACGCTGGATTATATCACAAAGGATTGTAACATCAAACCCTGTGTGTTTGTAAATCTCAGCTTTTCAACCCGTCTTTAAATAATAGATGGGTGAACTCATCTGAAAACTAATGAGAACATAAGAAAAACAAAGTCAGGCATCAAAGTTGATAAAAAAATGTGCTGTTAAGGAAAGCATGCCCCATTTTAAGTAAACACCAACCAAATGTATTAGTATTACTTATCTACTATTATGTTGGCACTATAAACTGAGTCAGATCTGCCACAGCTGAATCTCTTCTACTAAAGTGATAGAGACAATACACTCCAGATAGATCGCGTAATACAAAACTCTGAAAGGAAAAAAACATTTTGGTCAGTTGTGATGTTAAAATTGAACTTAAATCACATCCGTGTCCAGAGACCTCTAAGAGGACTGCTGAGGACTTGAATCTCAGTCGTAATCCTTCCCCTGTTTTCACCAGCTCTGGCATACATATTTTGTAGTTCATTTCCATGAAACACAAGGCGAGGACAAGGACAAGCACCCTTGAACAGTCTCTTAGCAACATCAGCACATGGAGAGGCTTGCTCTTCTGGCAAGCAAAAAAATTGAAGAAGTTGACCCCAGACAGGGAGAAAAAAAACAAAAAACTTCTCTCTGCAATTTTCTCTCAACAGACGAACGATGTTTTGGCTTGATAGCCGCTTGTGAAATGTAAGAGTTGGCCTCCCTGTCACGCCCCACCCTCCGTCACCTTTGCACTATATTTCCCAAATACTACCGCCTGCGAAATCCTAATCATGAAGACGTCCAAATCTCGGGAGAGGGCCCATAATGGAAGCTCTCTGACTATTTCCTGCTACAAGCTGTGTTCCATTACTGTAGGTCAGTCCAGTGCAGAGCTCCGTTCTAACAGCAGACATCCTTGGAATCACCCCAGAGAAACTGAGACAAGCCCATCTAGCTACACAGCAACAGCAATTTGCTGTAAGGACATCTTCAATATCCTGTTTACTCCCTCAGCCAAAGTCAACCTTAGTTTACCCTCACCAACACACACACACAAACAAACACACACATCACAGGAGGATGGACAGACGTGTTCAAGATAACAGGAAGCCCACAAATACTCAACAGTGGTGTGCAGAAGGGCACCGTGAAGAATTCAGGCTGCTCTGGAGGCGAAAGGGGGTCCTACCCGGTACCAGAGAGGTGTACCTAATAAAGTGGCCGGTGAATGTATTATCCTCACCATCCATCCTACCTATCTACCCAGGCATGACCACTCCTCGGTGTCGGGCTGAGGCCGTGCGGTAGTTTTCTGGCAGCTGTGCGTCGGGGGCTAAGTTGTGAAAGGTGATACGTGTTAAGTGTCTGAGATCCAGAGAGCACTTTACAGGAGGGAGCGCTGTCCTTGAACGCTGGCTGGAAGAGACGAGGGGAGAGGAGAGACATGCTGAGGCCATGCGTGCTTATAGGGACACCTTGGATTAGTTCGCTTTAGATGGTACGTACAAGAGAGAGAGAGAGAGAGAACGTGGTTAAAGCAACATGAGTGAATTTTACTTATATGAAGAAGCTGGTGGGCTGCCTGGAAATACGATGAATAAAAACACTCGATGTTGTTAGAGGTCAATATTGGTGTTTACAGAAGATGCCAAACAAATAAATCAATTTGGCGATCATAAATTCAGCGTGCATGTTCATCACAGAGAGTATGATACATATCCAGTTTCAAAGCAGTATTGAGTTTCCACTGTTGTGAAACCATTTATCAAAGTTTTGCGTACACTTGTCATAAAATCTGAAGTGTTGACATGTCCTCATTTTCATCCAACAGTCAGTCAGAAACCTACAGTTTAATCAGCGGAGCGCATTTTCCACCCCGATGATAATTTCCATTTCATTACGTTCTCACTCACGGCCAGCTTTGTTTGGCTCAGCCTGCGTTTGCCTTTGAACGCCAACACCCTTTTGTCTGAAAGTGCTGTAACGTTTCCAGAACTGATCAGATAGCAGTTCTGCTATTTTTACCTCCAGATGTGGGCACTGGCCCAGAAAAATAAGATCTGAGTTGATTAGTGAAGCCTCCAAACCCTCAGTGGCGCATGATGAAAGGAGGACCTTCGTCTTCATCTCATGATGCACAATAGAACTGAAACACAGATATGACTAAATAACAGGCTGGTCCTTTCATCCCATTTAAACACACCGAGAATACCAGCTAACCATCAAATGAATGAGGAGACATTTTAAGAAACACATTTATTTTAGAGCAATCAAGTGCTTAGTCACTCCAGACGGAGGTGAGAATCAGGATACGTCGTAATCTAAGAGCTTCCTTGACTGAGTCCTCCATTTTCCCCATTGTCTCAGATTTTTCACTTTCTCTCAAATGTCTCTTCTTGAAACTTCTCAGGGGAAGTTGAAATGGCAGATTGTACATCCTGTGAGAGTGTGCATCCTCCCATCCAGGGAGCGAATCGATGATTACTGGGGTACGAGCTGAGGCAGATCAGACTCCTGTGGAGAGCAGGGGCTTCACAGTGTGAAAGCATGGACAGCACGCACACACAGACACACACAGACACACACAGACACACACACACACACACACACACACACACACAACAATCTCTGGTAATTACACGTTATGTACCAAGTTAAGCTTTTGCTCAATCTTACTGAGCAATGGAAGTGTTGGATGAGGAGACTAACACACACAATTCATGTACATACAGTATGGCTCATAAACATGTCTCTTCATTTCTCTTTCTCCACACCCACACACACACACACACACACCCACACACACACACACACACACACACACACACACACACACACACACAGTAGTCTCAGCATCTCTTGTTTTTGAACAAGAGGTGAACCTAATTGAACATGAGGTGAAAGTTTGACATTCCCGTTCGTCAGTGATTCTCTCATCTTTCCCTTGGATGAGCACCCACCCCACCCTCCCTTCAACCAACCCGCTAGTCAGTCAATCAGGCAGGGTCATTGTGTGTGAATGACCCCAGTAGCTCCAACAGGTCCAGGCCAGCCCACGGACCAGCAGGTAGGCAGGGTACGGCTGGATCAATGTGCTGATGTCTGAGGGAGACGAGGCCAGTGGAGACCCCAGGCCCTGCAGCCTCCCTGCTGCAGTCTGTCAATTCCACTCATCTCCCTCCATTGGCTCGCCCCTAGGATCCTCTCAGCTGAAGAAATAAGTTGATTCCTTCACCCGCTGGAGATCAAAATCACCTGGAGAGGAAGGGAGGTAAAGAAGGAAGTAGACGGAGACAACAAGTTTAGGTCGGTGAAGAGTAGCTCCAGTGGGTAAATGACCTCTACCGGCCTCTACCACGAACAGAGCTTAATGATAATATCAGTTCTCACACACTGCCTGGCACAACCTGAGAATGACTGTAAGGCAGAATCAGGGAGAGAAGCTGTTGAATGACTCACTCACTAAAACGGTCCTAGTGGCGTCAATTGATATCGGATCAAAATGAGAACAATTTCAGGACTAATTTCAGGATCTTGGTGGTGAGAATTGTAAAGGGTTTCAGTCCAGGTGCAGCAGTGTGTACAGGAGGCATGCAGCCACATGCACTCACGCACACAAACACACACTCTCTCTCTCACACACACACACACACACACACACACACACACACCTCAGGAGCACACCTGTCTGGTCTGCTATAAGCTGATTATCCAGAGGAGGGACGCAATTAACAGTAATCAATTTATGCAACGCCGCTGCCGGTGCCAAGCGGTCGGTAACTGTACAGATGGAGACGGAGCGAGGGGTTGCGTAACAGCAAAGCCTCCGTCCACCTGACCGACAGACAGACAGATCTACCTCTCTACCTCTACTGACAAAAGCAACAGTTGACATCGGACAGCATGAGGCAAACTCCATCAACGGCGTAAAAAGGAAAACTGGTAAGTGCAGACTAGTCATGAGTGATTTGGGTCTTCTCAAGGTATATGCCATTCAGGACAAAGTTACAAGCTTTTCCTGTTTGGATCAAAAGGCAAGAGAGACCCTCTCTGGGAAACGTGCACCGCTACAGAAACAACTACATACAGACAAAAGGCAATTAGTCACAATCAAGGCCATCCATGCCTGTTCTCCTGCTGACACATGCACAGAAATAACAAAACAGTGACTAATTATAAGAGAGGATAGGCAACAGATGATTGTGCAGCCACCCGACCCTGAACAGGCCTTCAGGACACCGGGGGCCCTCTTCTACCCAATTAGAAAAAAACTAAATAGAGCCGATTGTATCTCGGTCCGCTCAAACAATACCCCCAGCCTCGGCCAGGAACAGGCGAGGTGTTTGGGAGCTGCGGGGCTGGACGACAGACTGACCTGTCTGGGGCACTTTGGAGAGCAGCAGCATCAGCCTCCTGTACTCCAGATACTTCTTGTTCTTGACCTCAGCCCTGCAGGGAAGGAGGAGGAGGAGGAGGAGGCAATAAGTATCATCTTGGTAACTCTAGAAGAAGTTGTTTGTGCCGTGTCAGTGGTGGCACAACAGCTTGTTAGTAAGACGATCCGTAGAAACATTTATTCATTTAATACATTCAACATGTTTTGGCATGAAGGGAAGGAAAACAATATTTAAAGCCTCAGCTCAAGTTTTAATGAAGCTAAATCTACTAAGTCCCATTGTTAGCGGATCCTGTCTGGGCTACAGATAAAAGGTTCTTCCAAACAACTCCTACGCTGGCTCTTTGGGCCAATGCAACACTCATTAACTAACATTTTATACATTACCATCAAATGTTCCTTTCACCCATCTTAGGCCAAAACAAGTTTAATGTCAAGTAACTGAAAACATCTTCCTCCGTTCTCCAATCCCTACCAATATAATGAGTAATGAGCTTGTGAGGCCTAACAGTGGTGTGTGTGAGAGAAGAGAGAGAGAGAGAGAGAGAGAGAGAGAGAGAGAGAGAGAGAGAGAGAGAGAGAGAGAGAGAGAGAGAGAGAGAAAGGGAGGGTGCTATTGGAGTAAAGGGTGTAGACTTGAGGTGTCCAATTATCCCAAAGAGACAAAGCCATCAGGAGATGCACCTAACCCAGCATGAGGCCAGTTAGAAAGAGAGAAGGAGATTTTTTTTTTGTAAATGTTACAAACCAGTAGAGAGAAAACTTTTATAATCCTCAAGCTATGTGTGTGTGTGTGTGTGTGTGTGTGTGTGTGTGTTTTACGGCATAGTTGAATAGTCCCAACATCTGTTGAGACAGTTTTAATGACGTGTTTACATGTTGGAGTGGCATGTTCATTGTGTGATGAAGTCCATCGCACTCTTAGCATAAAGATCACATAGTATATATACACACAGAGGCTGACAGCGATGGTGGGGATGTCGGCAACAGTAACCTGTCAGATGAATCCAGACCTTTTGCTTCCTACAGTACAGTAGTAAGGTTTGTATATTCTTTACATGCCTGAGAGAGCAGAATGGCAATTTAATGGTGAATTCAGTGAGAAACTGTTAACCTGTTGCTTAATATCTTACTAGAATCTACATGAGAATAATTATTTTGTATTGACATAAATAAAATGGGGATAAATTATAAATAAATCAAGATAAATATGTGGATAAGTTCTGGATATATCTTTTTTTTCCTATCATAACCACGGACAGGCAGATGAAACAAAGCAAATAAATCATGGTGAGGCTGACTGACTTCTGGGAGCTGTGTGTGTGTGTGTGTGTGTGTGTGTGTGTGTGTGTGTCTATGTGGACTCACGCTAGGCCAGTGCAGTATTTCTCGAGCAGTAAGTTGGACAGCTCTTGAAGGATGGGCTGGCTGTGCAGGGCGACAAACTGTTCCCGACAGACCTGACAGGAGGAGAAAGGTGCAGAGAGAAGTGTACATTGAGTTGCCCCGGCCGAAACACTCGTCCCACCGGCTCCCATGACGCTCCTGCCTGACAGGATGGGAGCCTTTTGACTCGCTGAAAGATGGAGGGAGACAGTAATGGAAGGAAAGGGAGCGAAAGAGCACATCTGTCTATCCTCGAATCAAGCAAATGGATCAACTCCCATGGCTATCGCACTGGTCTATTATTGGATACTATATGGCTCGGCTATATGTTGGCTATATGTGGACATGAGGATGATGAAGGAGAGGATAGACACACAAGTCAATACCAAGGGTGGAAGTAACAAACTACAACTCAAGTATCGTAATTGAGTATCTTTTTTGTACTTTGCTGTCAGTCGGTAATTTTACTGTACTTTTTTTTATTTTTTTTTTAAATTGCATCCATTACAGAGTGCACATCATGCATCAAAAACATGGCCGACTCCTGACAGCTTTAGCAAACCTGAGGAGCATGAGGAGGAAACATTAAGTCGACTAACTAGCCAAAATGCTAACCATCCAGCTACAGTGTTAATGGTTTGTGTTAGCCTGGTTGTTATCTTGCTAGTTAGCTGGATAGCAAAAACAAAACAACATCAATGTAGAAATGTTATTGAATAAAGGGGCATAGAGGGCAGATGTACGCCTGCCTGAAGGATGTATCAGTCATCACTAATCTCCCTCCAGCTATGTAAGGAGGGAGGCGTACACTGGCGTAGAGAATAAATGCTTCCTCTGAGATTGAATGAAGGCATAAAACTATATCTAGGCTCTTAAGCTAAATCTAGAGGAAAATGGGGCTTCGTGGCAATTTGATCCATTTTCTACTAACATTGTGTCTCAGTCTGGGCCTGGTGACAAGCTAGATTCACCAGGGAGGGGCAGACTCAGTCGTTTATACACCACAACAGGCACTGTGCGATAGAGACATATGGTGCTACCTGCTGCCAGCAGCCTGTAGAAGTATGAAGCAAAGAACGCTTGTGTCCTTTTTTTTTCTTCCGCTTAGCAGATGCTTCGGCCTTAGGAGAAGCACAAGCCAGTAGATACTATTGTTGCTACGCGACTGCTGAAAGCCTGTTTAAAGCATGGTGCTGTTTGGCTAAAATTGAAATGTTTTTAACTTTTAGCGCCCGCTGTACCAAGTGCTAAAACATGCTCCACTCTCAATACCGTCAAAAACACACAAGCTGCTTTTATTCCATTAAAAAAACAAAAAACTGTAAACTGTAAAGACAGGTTGCTGGTGAACACAGAGCCAAAGGGATGGAGAGGCAAGAGTGGGCTGCAAGAACTGACTCTGGCCACTGCTGGCAAGACAAAGAACAAGTACAACACCCCCGGTAGAAGGAGGTATGGGGAGAGAAGAAGAGTTATAAAAGGGGGAACACTGATTATGAATGATGATAGGAAGGAAAAATAGCTGAGAAAGGATGATGAGGGAGAAGGATGGTGGAAGAAGAAGCGAGAAAAAAGGGTTGTACTGCAGTTCAATACCTTGTTCATGCTGTCCACTGTGGAGGCATGGGTCCAGAAACAGTCGTGGACGGAGACAAACGTCAGGCCAGCACTAGAGGAGAGGAGGAAAGAAAAGAAAAGGAAAAGTTATGGGATGGAAACAAGGAGGTACATCTAAAAAGAGATTGCAGGAAAAGAAAAAAAAGAAAAGCAAGCAGAAAAAGATTAAAAAGAGGGAGACGTTGAAGAAGAGAGGGTGGGGAGTTTCATCATGAACGCAGTAATTGCTGAAATCATACAGTGGGAGGTCATCCAGCGGGCAGTGTGAGTCCCATCATGAATTAGAGGTCAAATCTCTAAAAAGAGCTAATATTATGGAGCATATCATACAATGCCCTGTGGAGGTTACTGAAGTGACAAAAGCATTTAATTGGAGGGTCTACCTTAGCCAATTATAATCAATCATAAGTATGGGTTAGTGGGAGAAAGTTTAGGAAAATGACTCATCACTGCCAACAGTTATATGGAATATTTGATTTCTTTAAGCACATACATATGGGTGTGCGCATGCGTACCTGTAGCAGTGGAGAGCAGTCAGCATCATGTGTGTTGAATCCAGAGAGTGGATGAAGTTTGGTGGGAAGGCATTTTTCTGTTTAACTGTGTCTGGTCTCCTGAGGAGGGAGAGGAAGCAGGGCAGGAGATACAAGCATCAGTACTGGTTACTGTAGTTCAACAAGCATCAGTACTGGTTTCTGTAGTTCAACATACAAGCATCAGTACTGGTTACTGTAGTTCAACAAACAAGCATCAGTACTGGTTACTGTAGTTCAACAAGCATCAGTACTGGTTTCTGTAGTTCAACATACAAGCATCAGTACTGGTTACTGTAGTTCAACAAACAAGCATCAGTACTGGTTACTGTAGTTTAACAAGCATCAGTACTGGTTACTGTAGTTCAACAAGCATCAGTACTGGTTACTGTAGTTCAACATACAAGCATCAGTACTGGTTACTGTAGTTCAACAAGCATCAGTACTGGTTACTGTAGTTTAACAAGCATCAGTACTGGTTACTGTAGTTCAACAAGCATCAGTACTGGTTACTGTAGTTCAACAAGCATCAGTACTGGTTTCTGTAGTTCAACATACAAGCATCAGTACTGGTTACTGTAGTTCAACATACAAGCATCAGTACTGGTTACTGTAGTTCAACAAGCATCAGTACTGGTTACTGTAGTTTAACAAGCATCAGTACTGGTTTCTGTAGTTCAACATACAAGCATCAGTACTGGTTACTGTAGTTCAACATACAAGCATCAGTACTGGTTACTGTAGTTCAACAAGCATCAGTACTGGTTACTGTAGTTTAACAAGCATCAGTACTGGTTTCTGTAGTTCAACAAGCATCAGTACTGGTTTCTGTAGTTTAACAAGCATCGGTTAGGATAAGAAATAGGAAATAGGTAAATGCAGGTTTTATGGTGCTGAAGATGGAGCTGGCAGTAAGAGAGCATTTTGCCGATGTGTATTCCCATGTTCCCATTTCCCTGACTCTTTGCCATTTAAATCCTCTGGGCTGCCAAGGACCAGAGAGCTCTTCTAATGGGGATGGAGACACAGCGAGAAATAGCTTGAGCCAAACCCGAAGCGAAGCACACAAGCCCGTCTGTCTGTCTGTCTGTCTGTCTATTTTTAGCTGTGACCAGCAGCTATTTTACGTTGTCCGTCGGTCCATCCCACAAGTTTGTACTGGTTTTCATCGTCTGTATCTATTGATCCTTAGTGCGCTCTGACATGAGTGATAGCTTGTTGGATTAAGGAGAGAGTTTCCTATCAACTGGTTTTGTCACTTGCATCAAGATTTATGATTGTCTATATCTATTGATGTATTGATACAGCTCACGGTCACTCATGGTCAGAGGTCCTTTATGTCCCTGCCCCTTTCTTAATTGGCCATTTATTTTATTGTCTAGCTCTATTCAGCACTGACAAAAGTGATGGTGCGTCAGAGTGTACTTTAACTACAGCTGCAAGAAAAAGGTTGTGAACTCTTTTGAATTACCTGCATTCCTGCATAAATGGCTCCTAAAATATGGTCTGATCTTCATCTAAGTCATAACATTACATTCGTTTTTACTGAGCATTTTGTTAAAACATTAGAAAGTTTGTGAACCTCAAAGGACAGGGGCAGGCAATCATATGGCATTGAGGCCCGAGAGTATGCAGGTTTTCACTCCACCCAAAGACTGATTAGCACATCTTCAACCAGAGAGGAGGAACTAATCAGTGAATTCACTTGGTGTAGTGTTTGGTTGGAGAGAAAACCTCCGTGGCACATGATTTCACACCCCTGCTCTAGGATAAAGGGGATAATTGAAGTCAGGTGATCTAATCAATTGGATGACATTCAGGTGTGGGTTACGGGTGTCCTGTCATATGAAAAACCCACAAAGTCTGCTCTCCAAAAGAGAGATCTGTTGAAGTGGGTACAGGAGAATATCAGGGTCATGGTCCTTGATCTGAAGCTTAACAGAGGTTGGGTCATGCAGCAGGACAATGACCCCAAACACAAAAGCAAATCTACAACTGAATGACTTAAACAGAGGAAGGTTTGCATCTTGAAATGGACAATATGGACAATAACTGTGCAGGTCTGATCAGCAATTACAGGAAACATTTGGTTGAGTTTATTGCTGCTAAAGGAGGTTCCTAAATCTCATGGTTCACAGCTGTTAGCTGTTGTAGATGTTAATGTTTGAACAATAAGTTCAATAAATATTCAATATTTGTGTGCTATTTATTAAATCATGTTGAGTTTATCTATTATGACACATCATGATCAATGAAGTAGAACAAGTACCAACCATTTATTGTTTTCACACGTTGGGCACTGTGAAGCCCTTTAAGATTAACGGTGATTAAGGTCTATACAAGTAAAATATGATTTGATTTGATTCAGCAAAAGGCACACTTGAACAGTCTCGGCATACAAAGGATTTTAATCAAAGATCTGCACAGGGAGAGGGCTGGTCTGAAACAGTCTAAAGCATCTGACTGGCTGTTTTTTGATCATCTATATTGATTGATTCTGAGACCACATTGAGAGGTGTGATGCCTCACTGGACTTGAGAGACACTGTCTTTGGATCAGCTATTTCTATTGACTTCAAAGGCACATTGACATGACTGATGGCTTGTCGGACTCAGAATCCAGTCCTATTGATTGGTGATGTAGTATAAGCCCCTCCATCTTTTCCCGATTGGCTGTCTTTTGATCATCTATATTTATTGATTGCTGAACCACATTGAGACGTGTGATGGCTGACTGGACTAAAGTTGGGGCAACTATTGTCTGCTTTATCTTTCAAAGTCCTGCTGCTTGTTATCTCATTCATTTATCTTGATTGATTCCATGCTTGATTGAAGATTAACATTCTGACATGATTTGCTTTCAATGTTATTTAAAAGTGTTAAGAAAAGTTGTTAGTGATATTGCAATACACAGTCATCATTTATGAAGGCTTTAAACTGAATGTCTTGCAAGGACAGAGGACCTAAAGCGTGGTTATAAGATGGATTCTTCTTTCAATTTAATTTCACTTTCACATTACTTTCTTTCGGCTATGTGGAGCCGACTAATTCCATTCACTGTGGAATATTTTTCAGGACAAACCTTTAAAGCTCTGACAGCTAACCAGGCAAAAAATAAAATAACTGTCCTAATCTCGACCTCAAACCCAAACCCAATACACACATGTAACATCAAAGCTTGTGTGTGCCACCTACTGCACTCCGAGGCAATTGCCAAAAAATAGAAACAAAACATCAAAACAGAAATGCAGGTGAGGTGTAGTTGGTTTCATACAGCCAAACAGGTTGCATCTTATCACGGATGACATGCTTGTTTGGCTTCAAATGTCAAGACTTCAAGAAGGACCTTAGTACTCTTTGTGGTAGTGTTGCAATGTTTTGGGTTTTGAGCTAAACAAAAAGAGAGTCCTGCAATTAATCTGCAAGATTAGCTTGGGCCTGTATTTCTTCCTCTCACACACACACACACACACACACACAGGCCCGTCTGTCCTCTGTAGTTTTCTGGAGTGTAACCCTGTAGGGACCTTTGTCTCAACAGACCAAACGGGCAGGCTGAGAGTTCAAGTCATATCACAAGAGATACTAAGAGCAGACATGTGACTTTGCACTTAATGTCTTTCCAATTGCAGTTTAGAGGCCATCGCTTCTCTAAAGAGGAGAGGGAGAGTGGAAAAAGCAAGAAAAAGGACAAGGACTTGAAGGCTGTCACTACAAGAGAGAAACAGCTCCGCCTGTGCCTCTATTTACATGCTCTAATGCTGGGGGAGCTTTTTTAGGATCTATAATTACAGCAAGTGCAAGAGTGTGTGTGACTCTGACTGTATGTGTTTGCATGTCGGAAGTAAAAGCTGGGGGAAAATCAGCCGCGGCAAGTGTGTCAAGTTTGGCTCAGGATATCAGCCTGTGAAACGCTGATGCATTCTCTGACAGCAAATTTCAAGTTTCTAGCGCGACGGTCTTTAAAAGCAGCATCCTGTCCCCTCTCTCCTTCCTCTCATCCCCGACTTCCTCCATCTCTCCTTTCTGGCTGGCGTTTTGGTATTCACAGAAGTGGATCAGCAGTGTAGATGTCAGAAGGAGGAGGATGGCTGTCAGTCTTCCCCCATCTCTCTCTCTCTCTTCCATCTCTCCTCCTGTCTCATTTTCCCACTCTTCAGCTTTCTCAGTCATAACCAGTTCCCCCCCCCCCCCCCCCCTTTCAAAACTCTACCGCTTTTTCTCTCTCTCTGTTTCTCCTACCAAACCAATCCCCCGCACATCTCCTCCCCCTCTACCAAGCCCTCACACGTCTTACCCCGTGACTCTGCTGGTGTTTTCTCTGTCAGCACCAACAGCAGTGCAGAGGAGGTCACAAGACACAGCCCTCTGTCTAACAAGACGTCAGACAGCATCATCTCCTCCTAGACACTGGCTATCAGGCGTGGAGTATTTTCCACATCCACATTTAATATCTCAACTTTATTTGATCACCCTGGGGTTAGAGAGAGTATCATTTCTATTTCTTACTTTTATCATAAATGCCTTATAGTACCATGACAGCATACATTTTAGCATGGGTGACCCTAGAGGGAACTCGACAGTGTTAATGCCATGCTCAACTCACTGAGCTACAAAGATACTATGTATATTTGATAGTTGTTGGGGAGTAATTTCATTACATGTAATTAAACAAGTAGTTTAACTACATTTATACATATATTTATTTTCGTATGTAGTTTATTTTGAGGCTTAGGTAACTAATGCAACTAAGAACTATTTATATAACGTTTCGCACTACTTTTTCTAAGTAACTTCACTAAAACTATATTTCTCAATTAAAGTTCTTCCAATAAAGTAACTGGCCGATTGCAAAACTATGCTTTCAAAGTAATTCCTCCAACTGCTGACAGCATTTCCTACATTATGACATGTGGGAAGCTAGTGAGTTTTGGGGAGGCAATTAGTGAAACTGTTCACTGGAGCCAGAGCTTCTGTGGATCTGATCTTAGTGAAAGTGTGAGCTAAGTGCATCGAGACAGCTCTGCTTTCTACTTTCATTCACTTATTGAAGGTGAATAGAAACATGTCAAGCACTCTGAAGTTACATTTTGCAGCAAAAAGGTATGGTCGAAGAAATAACCAGTGTCATCTTTACAATCATCCCAATGGACTTCACACACTCATAACCAGTCATAACCACAATACTTTGGAAGGATACTGGTCTCAGCCAGCCAAATACTCCTGTAATGTCCTGGTCAACCACTGTGGTTTAATGTTGGGATAGCATGGGAGAGGAGAAACAGAGGAAGAGACAGGTATCAGCAGTAGAAGGACTTACTCTTTGGCATCATGGCTGATCTGGAGGTTGATGTCTTGCATCGTACTCTTCAGCTGGAGGGGTGAAACAAAGGAAAATAAATGAGAGGGGTGCTTTTCTTACTTCCCTCAAATTAACTATCATGGTAATTGTTGTGTCAACTGCTACGGTAGCACCACCGCCGGCTTTGTTTCTGTTTGTTTATTTGGGTTAAAACTCGATTGTGACAGAATGATAACAAAAGAAGGTCACTAAAGAATATTACTGCTCAATGAGATTAAATGTATTCTGAAGCTGCAAATAGATATGCTACATGTCTACTGCTTGCAAACATTGGAGAAAAAATGAATGTGTATTCTTGTTACGATTGTTGTGTTAGTGTTATTTCATATACTCCGATTCCAGATTGAGGCTTTAGAGTTCATTGCCGAAATTTTGAAATTCCAAGAATTGTGATTCATCACATGCGAGGCACTTGACATTTAGCAGAATACAAAGTAAAGAGTACAAAGACCACATGCCCACATGAGACACTTTACCTGTTTGACATTTCCAAAAAAACGGATGGGGGGTCTGATCAATGTTGAATCCACTCTTATTTCATGCTTCAATCTGGCCTACAAGTGCTCAGAATGGATTCAGCCTGAAGACACGTTTGCTGCCACATGCTCACGTACACATGAAGGAGTTACAGAACGCCAAGTAGGCTACTTGCCCTCTAAAAGCAGATCAACTGTACTATTGATTAACAGCTGCTGTGGATGTCCCTGTAGGGGAACATGTAGGCCTGTTTCAATGGATTAAACCCAAGTCCAGACTAAAACAATACTTCAACTCATGTCAAGGACTATGTTCATACTTTATTGGCCTAGTCCCAGTGGATCTTAGCTAAAGCTTAGCTGAAACACACTGCTTTGAGTAGCTGGCTACTCATCCACCCAATGCAGCATGGTTATACGAGTTATTAGTGCGGACCCGAGCACATAACAGGGGTCCACTGAGAAACAGAGCTACATAAGAGAAGCCATTTGGTCAGCCAGTAGTGTGTGTGAGCACTCCACAGTGGCCCCTCACACCCCTCATCACTTCACTGGTCTCTTAAGAGGCTATTAAGAGGATCCCCTCTTCTCACCTTTCACACGCATGCACAAACACAAACGTACACAGACACACACTCACTCACTCAAACAGCATGCACACACATAGACACACATGGACAGACGTTTAGAGAGAAAGAGAGGTTGAGAGGAGAAAGAATAGATGGGGGAGGGTGAAGAGAGAGCTACAAAAAAATACTTCAATGTGGTGAGAACATTCAAAGAAAGTATACCAAGAGAGTGTGTGAGTGTGTGTGTGTGTGTGTGTGTGTAAAAGAGAGAGAGTGACACAGAAGCAGCATATTAAAAGTGGGTGGCAATCAATCATAGTGATTCATGAATCTATTATATCTCATTAATAGAAGAAAAACTCAATAGAGGGAGGTGGGTGAGGGGGTGAGGGGGTGAGGGGGGTCTGAAAGAGTGCACACGTGAATGCAAAATATGAGGCTACACCCTCTGCTACGTCTTGAAAGACGGACTTAAGAAAGCACCTTGATTATGAAGGGACTCCACTTAACCCTGACAACCAACCGGCAACGGGAACAGCTAAGACGGGTAAATAAAACACAGGAAGCTAACAAGGTAAAAATACACCCTCTTATCTCCATCGCCATTTACCCACTTGAAAGGCTCACTGGGAAAGCGAACACATATTTGCCAGTAAATGTGCACTGCCAGGGTATTGATCTTTGCTGTTTTTACAGAACACCCCAGAGCAACACACACTAACAACTGTTCCTGGTGGAAAGAAGGCTCGGTGCTCTAATCTCCAAAGCCTTGAGGGTCCATCCAGACAGCCACGCCAAGTCCTCTGCAGCGGGGGCAGCCTTGTCACCGACCCCTGGAACCATGCCTGGGTGAGGACAGGCCACTATCAGGACAGAGATACGACCGGCAGCAGGGAGCGGAGTCCTCTCTGCCTTTCCACTCCTCATCAAAGTGGGCACATTACATTAGTCTGTTTACCTTGCGTTCTGCCTGCACTAATGTATTTGAGTGTCTGTCTGTCTGTCCGCGTCTGTCGTTCTGCCGGTACACAGGACGTTGCACGAGGACGGCCACTCCTTCTGACGGAGAGGAGCGTTGGTGCGGTAATGTTTCACCATTTCCCTTTAATTATTTTTAGAGCACTAAAAACATCTTTCATCTGTTCTCTGCATAATCAAAGTGCTTTTACTGTAAAAGTCATTAGATCTGGCTACTGTTACACATTGTACCAAACAAGATTCATCCAGGGTAATAATGAACGAATGGAAAAATGTGGGTTTTCGTTCAATTGTTTGTTCCCAATTAATTAGGGGCTCACATGAAGACGAGCTTGTTTGTATTTCAAACACACGGATTTGAAGAAACGCAGCCATTCTGGGAAAGGCTGCAGTGTTTAGTTTGCCTTTCACTACCACTGATTCAACATACATGTGCTTACCAAATTCATCCGTGGGTCTTTGAATTCAATTCTCCTCCATAATACCAGTAACTAAATACCATTTTGGGGACCCTTAGGAACATCTAATCTAGAACAATCTAATCACCATGAATTGGGTACCAACGTAAAGCTTCTTGGCTTTCATTTGAGCCTGCGTACATCCATGTGGG
Organism: Hoplostethus mediterraneus; assembly: GCA_034670385.1. NCBI lineage: Eukaryota > Metazoa > Chordata > Actinopteri > Trachichthyiformes > Trachichthyidae > Hoplostethus > Hoplostethus mediterraneus. The sequence goes on from JAXDDW010000008.1 coordinate 11,027,581, forward strand.
ACGAACGCAGCTCTTTGATGTGCACGCCCCTCCCCAGCTCCGACTATTCCCTCTTTAACGTCATGTTCTTTCAGAGTCTATTACCACTTCCTGGAAAGTTGGGAGACCCAATATTCCAAGTGTGGGATGCTTTCCAGGGTGCTGAGGTACCCGGTGAGGTTTCAACAGCAGCAGTGTGTGAAGTCTATTGGGATGATTGTAAAGATGACACTGGTTATTTCTGTTTATCCTATGCAGCATGGATTGGTGTGTGACTGCAATGCTTCACCGCTATCTATCCCAAAATCACGCGAGCAGACTGAGGCTTCGAAGATACTACTTAAAAATGTGCTACTTCAATGACAGGGATGACGTGGGCTTGATATATGTAAACTCTGCCATGTGTCGATGGGACAACCACACAGTAAAATGGATATTAAGTGAATCACACAGATTCTCTTTTAAATCAAATGTGGACAATGTAGCTCATACCTACTTAATACTGAGATTTAATAACCCTCCTATATAAAGAAGTTACGGATATACAGGGATTAAAGTGGCAGGTGTTCGTGGATGGAATGAAAAAATACCAAAGCTAGCTTAAGGGAGCCGGCCGGCTATTCGACGCGTTGGCTTGTTGTTGATTGCTTGAAGGTCAGTGTGTGATGTATGACAGGCTCATACAAAGAGTTAAAAAAAAAAAAAAAAAGAAGCGTGGCGCAGTAAAACCCCATTAATTTCTGCTGTGTGTGCTATCTCATCCATCATTGCTTAGGGGGGAGAGAGAGGGGGGGGAGAAATCTGTCCATCATTCCCCTCTTTGCATCCCTTCTCCATGTCCTCAAGGATAGGTGAGGGGGAGAAAGGGGACAGGCTGTGATGTAAAGAGTAGCGAGGGTGAAAGAAATGGAGGTTACCTCTGGTGTGAGTAACTGCCTATCACGTTATAAATGAGGTCAGTACGCTAAACTCTACCCTCCTTCATTATAACAAGTCTGCGCCACATCTGTATGCGGGACCTGGCTCAAAGTTGTGATGAATGAGTCCTTGGCTAAACCTGCTGCGTCCACGTGGGGGAATAGGCGCTCGTAGTCTAAATCACCTGAGAGTTAAAGTACGGGTGACCGTGGATAAAAACAGCCATCAGTAACCACATAAAAAGGCAGCCATCCCGCCGAGGAGGGGATCCCCATTCATCACGTAGCGGTTAACAACACAACTCTCATCTGTTCATGTTGAAGCAGCTCTGCCCTGTAGCCTGTTCCCCTCTTCCTCTGCTATTCCAGGTCACTCAGTCCTCTATGTAGAAGATAGGCAAATGCTCACAGACACACACACACACACACACACATACTCCTGAGTCTTACCATACTTCCACTGACCTTTTCCAGACCTTCTTTCCTCCAAACTTTCCTTTTTTACCTCTGGGGGGTGTCCTTGAAACCCAAACTGCATTTATTATTTCACCCCAAAATGGCACAAGATTCTGCAAGATCAACGAAACAGCATGCTACCCCTGGGAACTGCTTCTGTTCTTAGGCAACCGGGGGGGATGGGGGAGGGATGGGGAGGGGAGTCACGCCGACATTTAGAGATGAATAGTTCCCCAGAATTAGAATTAAAAACCAACTCAAGCCCTCAGACTCCCACACCGTCTGCTGTGAGGCTCCTAGCTAAGTAAGCCAAACAGACAAAGCATTTCATCTGTTTAGCGAGATAGCAACATGTAAATAGAACCATTAATCGTTAAAGCTGCTATGTGCACAATATTTACCTCCATATATCATTCCATTTTGATAGCATAGCGTAATGGCTGTAGACAAAAACATTGCTTTCCGTCGCTTTTCTATGCATTTATTATCTACGTCCCAAGGTAGATTTCCTGCGAATTGTGCAGGGATGACTTATGGTGCCTCCACCAAAACAGAAAAGGGGACCGCCTCACTCTGAATGAACAATGTGAAGCGACTCAAAATGGCAGATGGTGGATCCATCCCAGCTACTACAGCCAAGGATGATGGAGGATTGCTCTACTTGTTCACTCGCAAAACAAATACACAGAAAATAACTCACATCCTCACACAAGTTTATTCCAAATATATTTTTTATAGAGGTTGAAAGACGTTTCGCAAGGGGATTACTGGTAGTGATGTAAAACACTACACTATTAAAACCACTCCTCCATTAAGTGTCCTGTTTTGGGCCTTGTAACAGATGGGCTTTAACTTGCTACTGGGAATAGGTAGGAGTTTGACAGTTTAATAACACACCGTGCACAGTGTGAATGAAGCGGTGGTCTTGCTGTTCAACCAATTACAGACGGTGACAGTAATAAAGCAGTCTAGGACACACACACACACACACACGCGTGCCCGGGCTTTTGTTTCAACTTGGGGGTGGGCATGCACAACTATTCAGGGAAATCACCAATTACGACCAAAAAACCCCAAAGTCACCCGACTGATTCTCACCACACAGAGGACATTAGGACACGAGCTTTTCAGTCATGCTGTAAGCTCACAAATCCAGTCGCCGACGACTCCCTCGTGTCATCATCCACCGAGAGGTAGATTTCACTGTAACCTCGCCCAGGAGAGGGATGAAAAACAAATAAGGAATGTGAGCCAGAGCAAAAATGACCTCTGATCCGATTAGTATCTCCCAATCCAGTTAGGCTGCCTCACTGATGTATGTTCATGCTCCGCTCAACTCCACCACCCTCCTCTAATTTCCTCACCTCTCATCAACTACGGAAGATACACAATTACAAGGGAGTACATAAACACACACAGCCATCCATTTGTGCACAAATGGAGGTGCCCACACAAATACGCAAACAGATATGCACACACGCACACACACACACACACACACACACACACACACATGCTACTTTCTTCCTTACTTGTTTACTCACGGTTTGTGCCTCATCTTCCCATTTTCCCTCCAGTCTAATTACCAATGACCCCCAGAAACACAGCGGCTAGGGATTTACGAGGCAGAGGAGGGACTGGGAGATTGAATCTAATCCAGCTACACGGGGAAAGGGTGACCTTTCTGGAAGTTACAGTTTTATTTGTATTGTCCCATGATGCAACTGGATTAGAGAATTATGCCAGGGGATGAAGAACGCTATCTATGAAACATAAGATAAACCTCTGTCATTCATCCATTCATCATTTACTCATCTTAGGGCTACGAGAGAGGGACACACTAATCAGCTTCCTTGGCCCTGGTGGGGGGTAAGAGGAGTGGATCAGTGAAGGCAAAGTGCCCCACTGCAGCCACATAGGGAGACGCGTCCCCAGGAGACATACCATCTGTCACCCTTGCACCTGCTTATGGAGGTGTCACTCCTCCTGCAACGCGACCTGCTGCTTGATGCCATGCTAAAAGAGCAGGCTGCGTGCTGGGCAAGCCTACGGGTTTGCTTACGCTGTCTTGTCTGCGCTTGGTATACACCATGTGTCTGTGTCCTCCACTGCTCAGTCAATTAAGTCAATTTGGGTTTTATTTACCCGGGACAAAAAAAATCACACACGCACAAACAAACAAGTCTTTTTCTTTGCATGCATACACACCCGTTATCCGCACGCTATCTCTAAGACATGCCGCTGTCACGGTCTCCATAGTGGCAGAGGACCCTGGCGATGCCGCCGAGCTCCATTACAGACAGGCCACTCACGGCAATCACAATACACCATCAGGGGTGCACTCATACACCAACCCTATCAAGACCGCTCCACTTCGAAAGCCCAGTTAGGACATCCTATCTGCAGGGCATCCAGAATTTAGAGCTCATGATAGGTTGGGGTGTCGTGGCTACGAGATTATGGCTAAGACACTAGAACATAAATCTGGCCTGGTGTGTGACATTTTACATTTTCACAGGGAGTTGGATTTCCTGTGGAGCACGACTGGAGAAAGAGGGGTTAAGAGTGAGAGACAGAGAGAGAGAGAGAGGCAGAGAGACATCAAAGGGTGAAAGAAAGAACAGAAAGGAAGTGCATACTCTTGGTATTACCTAAAAATACCCAATACTACAAAGAAAGGGGGTGAGGTTGACAAGCTTAATCCAGAGGTGTTTCAGCTTGCAACAGCTTGCTACCAATGGAGAAAACCTATAGGAAAGCTCTTCCTAGTGCTTGTACCCGAGTGTAAATACTCATGCAGCTTGTATATGTGTGTTAACATGGCAGTGGCCAACATAAACTGGAAAGCTACTGATGTTCACTCAAAGGAGAACAGAAGAGGAGACTCAGTCCCACCCAGTGAGCCAACCGACCACCCTGATTTATGATGAACTTCATCAGAAATTCCATAAAAGTCCAATAAAACGTAACGAGCGGGAGGAAATCACACTGTGGAATGATGATGATCCAAAGAGCTGTACCGCCTCAGGGAAATACCAGGAGGATGGGTACCATCTCAAACCATGCAGCCATGTAAGGCTCCAGTCACCGACAGTGTTCCAGTGGTTTATTTTATTGGGCAGTATTGCCATGGAAGGATTTTAGTGTTGAAGGGTGTATAGTACAGTGGGAGCTATGAAAAGGCCAGTTGTGGATGTGATGACAATGCTGTGAAAGAGGAGACAAAAAGCAAAGCGGAGCAAGACAAACAGGCGACGATACACAAAGAGCACAAAGGTCATCCAATAACTCTTACAGGGAAATGAAGAACAGCCTGGAGACGCTAAACACTAAGATAGTAAATAAGCTCCAATACCTTCACTGCTAACATTAATTGTAATGACAATTTTAGTAGTTAAGCCACAGAAATAGAACAAATATTTAAAATTCCCCTTGAAAAAAGGTGTTTGTGTGTGTGAATCATGTGAAAGCTATGTAGTATAATGGCTGATGAAAGGTGTCCAAACATTTCATCCCACATGCAGATGGAGAGCTTGTTTATAATAACCTGATATCTCAGAAAGAGCAAAACAAATATTTCAGCCAAGCTTCTCGGACACCCCACACAGCCCACCCTCCCCCACACGCGTCCTGATGAGACTCACCACTTGGTTGCGTATGCGGTGGTAGGGCTGGATGATGGGCAACCCCAGGGGCGTCACCCACTCCACAGTGCGGCCAGACTTGGAGATCAGCCTGGCACTGTCTGTCAGCCAGTCCTGCAACACAGGGAAGTGAGGGCACATGCTGGGCTGAGCAAAGTAGGGCACTTCACCAATCACTTGTGTGTGTGTGCGTGCAAGACTCAAGAGATAAAGGTTGAATGAAGACAAAAAAAAAAGAAAATCAGCAAGTTCTGACAGTTGGCTGATGAAGTTTTCATGTTGTGCTGTGTGGAGGTTTTAATAAATCAGGCACTGTGGTGTATTTAGAACAACAAACAGAGAGGAGAAACCTCCCCTCCGAGGTATAAACAGATGATCTATTCATCTAGGTTGTTCCTGCAGTCCGTGGAGTATTCTACTGCAAACAGGTGTTGCAGACTTAGCGTGGAACAGGTGGAGAGTTGTTGCTTACTCTGGAAATTAGAGTGCAACAGTGCTGTCGGCATAAACTCTGACACAGTTAATCTACAAGAATGGAAGCCCTATTAATGTCCCACCGGCATCTCCACACACACACACACGCACACGCACACGCACACGCACACGCACACACACAACACACACACAACACACACACACACACACACACACACACTCACACACACTCACACACACTCACACACACTCACACACACTCACACACACTCACAAGGGCACACAGACAGCTGTAGGAATGACAAATATGTCCCAGTAGCTCACGTGTAGCAACCTGGCCCAAAGCTGCTCCATTCATCAGCCTGCCTGAGATGAGCCGGCTAGATAGCTACATCGACTGATCAATCTAGATAAATATCTCTGATAGATCTGATAGGTAGCAGAGAGAGAGAGAGGAGTGGATGGAGAGCTGCAGCACAGTTAAAAGGAGAATGAATGGGAATAAATGGGAGACGTACATAGAAGAGAGGTCAGGGGTGACAGCACTAGGGATTGATCATCCATCCCCGCTCTCACTCTCCACTTCAAAACACAAGGAGACGTGACCTATTTAAAAGCCATGGGCACACCACACACACACGCACACACACACACACACACACACACACACACACACACACACACACACACAGGGGCAGCAGGTCAGGGCCATGGAAGGATGGAAAGGGGATTTTTCATTTCAGGCTGGGCCGTCCTCAAACATTCCCCAAAGGATGCGAGCAGACAGTGGGTGGTGGTTCTGTTAGCTAGCCAGACTCTCTCCCTGTGGAGATAATGTACAATCCCCTACCAGGTGCATGTCCTAAATGAATTGGGTCTATAAATGGAGTCTACATGATGAATGGGTACAGCTGCAAGGGTAATAGAAAAGTAAACTAGTCATTAATAAAGACAAAAAAAAAATCAAAAAAAATCACATCCTATATTCAGTACTGGGTATGGAGAGGTGCACAATAGACATCGATGCTACATGATCTTGAATGTTGCAGACAAAGTTTGTTGAATGTGACTTACAGCAGATTCACAACCTCAGTGGAAACAGTATTCATGTGGAGCTACTGTAGAGAAAAAATACTCTACTACTCTACTTCAACCTTTTTGTCATAGCAATTAGTGATAAAGGAGTGTGAATTTGCACTGGTGACAATGTGTTAGATGAGAGTGTATTACTGTATGCAGGTGTAGTGTAACCCACCTGGATCTCTCTGGTCCCTGTAAACATCTCCTTCAGACCACTGAACACCTGACGCACCAGGTAATGGGACGCATCCCATACATACTCCTGGAAACACACAACACACACACACACACACACACACACAACCAAGAGTTCCTCGATTAAATAAAGAATAGAAAGGCTTATATAATGTAAAGTATGATGAATGTTGCAGCGCTGAGCGAAATGGTCTTTTAAATGGTATATCATTACAGTGAAATGATCTCCTCCTCAGTAGACTTTCATCTACTAGCTGCCTCATCCCCCATCTATTCCACTGTAATCAGTCACAATTAGACTTCTCCCAAATTCCCTGTTTAAACAATTACAGACATTAAGCAGAAGTCGTTTAACACCATCCTGAGGCTGTTAGATGCTAGATACACCGAGAGCGGGATCACGGCGATCCCATCTGCACAGACGATGCAATTAACTGTAGCCACTGTAAGGAACAATATGGCTACTTGGCAGAGATTAAACACTACTGAACTCTAAAAAGATTAAACGCTTCCATTCTCCTTCTCATTCAATAAAACGGCGGAAGATAAATGGCGCTTTGATGGGCAACGGAAGTGCAATAGTTTAAAACTAAAACGCTATTAAAAAAAAAGTGTATAACGGCCGTGAATAGAAAGAATATCCAACATGTCTAAATGGGGTGAACTCCTGGCCTCCCTGGCACAACCATGCACTATTCTACTACAACAACACAATACAAACTTACTAACAGACTCTGCTCTGGCTCCATGCTGCTCACTTGGAGACAACGGGGCAGTTAATTACAGAAATCCCTCTGGGTGGAAAATCAAATGTACTGCAAATACATGCAGTCACTTCCACCTGGGTGATGAATGCCTGCGTGCACATGCAGAAGGCAAGGGGGCAATAAAAGGAGGCGTGGGGATAGACCTCAGACCTCATCACGAATCCATCTGGGATCAGCAGGCTGTGGGTCTAACACTAAAAATGTCTACTGAGGGAAAAAAAAGTAGACAAACTGCAGGGAGAGATCCCGTGCTAAAGGTCACTCTGTCATGCCATACTGATGCCACGCTAAAAATAACACCGGAACAGGAGAAGGGAGAAACCCCCCCGTCCACGACCCTACCTTGGGGAACTCATCAATCTCCTTCAGTCTTTTCTCTATCTGGAGGCGTCCGCCGTAGCGCGTCACCCCGTACACCACCGTCATCACAGTCTGCTTGACCACCTTCCTGCTGATGAAGCCCTCCAGGACCTGGGCGATCTTCAGACCCTTCTCTGCATCCCGCAGTCGGAACTCCTCCACCTGAGAGAGAGAGAGACACACACACACACACACATTTTGGGGGACATTTTGAAGTCTTTGATACTGTAGAATCCACTCTTGTCACCATAGCAGGCGGAGCGTCTCTTAGCTATTGTACAGGCTTATCCCCAAGAGTAAACAATCAGATTTAATTCATCCAGATAGGTAGCTTGCTATTTCAAAAGCCTGATATAATCTATCATCCAACAATAACTGCAATTCCCGAGGTAACAATAGGAAAATGGGATAGGGACCTGCAGAAAACTGCCCTCTACTTTCAGTCAGCTCCCCCAGCTCATTGACAACTCCACAATACTCTTTGCAGCTACAGTCATTGCTTGTGGAAAGCTTCGGCTGGGACTTTTTTTTTTTCTTCCCCCCACAGCGTCAACACACTCTGTTCCCTCCGGTACTGAAAAATCAATAGCTTCACTATTAACTTCAAGTTGTTTCCCCCTAAAACAAGCAGGCTCAAAGCAAGCTGGGTCCTTTGATTGAGCTGTGTGTGCCAGTGGGACTTGCCCTGTGTGAGCCCTCGGTCGGGGAAGGCAAAGTCTGCTCTCACTGCACACTGATGCAAGGCATGGGAAAGGGAGCGCCATTAAATGCAAGGCCATAACTGGAAAAAACTTCAAATGTATTCACAATGCTTCGTCTGTCACTCACTAAGGGATCAAGTGAATCGTCTGAATATTAACAACTGAGGAATCGCAACGCACCACACGATCTAAATCAACCACAATGTGCAGTGCAACTACAAATCTATGCAGTTCGAAGAAGCAAATCCTGACCTGTTGTGCTACTCCGCTGTACACATCTTGGGGCACATCGCAGGGCATGAGGTTGACTGACGTGGCACCAATAACATCTCTGCCCAGGGCTGCATAGTGCTGGAGACCATTACAGGAACCATCCTGGAGGAGAGGTGGAGAGAGAGAAAGGGGGAGGAAATATGGGGAAGATGGGAGCACAGAAAGAGAGCATGGGAGAGATCAGGACAGAAAGGGAGAGGGCAGCACAAGGAGAGGGGGGTGATTAAAGGAAGTTGGGAGAAAAAAAAGAACAAAGGGAGAAAGGGGAGAAGGTGAAGATGAGGAAGAGAGGGTAGAAGGAGAAGGGGAGGTAAGGGGAGCAAGGGCAGAAGGGAGAAAGAGAATGAAAAACACAGATAATCACCAAGATGAATTACAGGAGCACCAGCTAGGAAGATCAGAGGAGTGACTTTGTTGAGGTCATTAGTCTCAGTTCATAACAACATCCTGCCATGACCCACGCACTCAAACTAAGTGTCACTTAAGTTGAATTTTGCACCTCAGTGCTCTCAATGTCTCACACACCATTAAAGAGCATCTTAAATGACTCCCCTCATTGAAAGCAACACATGGAGGTGGCATCACAGAAAAGGGAACATAGATAAGACATATTTACTGAAGTGACTGGAATATAATGAGGTACCTGAGGGGCGGGCAAGGTGGCTTGGCTCTTTGAAAAATGATACAAGCCACATATTATGGATTATTGATATGAGCCTGCAGTTAGTAGGCTATATTCACAGTAAATATGTGCCCCAGAAAAACAAAACAAAAAACAAAACAAAAACAGTTGCCTTTTGTAAAACATGACTTAGCACTCATAACACAATAACATGTTTTAGCTTCTGTGAGAAAAGACCACATCTCAGTTCTACCTGCAGCTGTGCTCTGGTGTCTACAGGTTTATGGCAGATAACATGAAACGGTCCCAGGTGGCTGGGGAGGTCTTGGCTTGTTAGCTTTGATGTGCCTCTAAAACAGCATTTTAACACATGACTGAATGGTACACCTTATTGTTAGGAGGCTATAAACTGGAGTTATGTTAGTCCTACAGTGTTTAAACTGTATATATATATATAACACATATATTATCACCTCCACTTACAAGAGTCAAGTGTAGTGAATTTACATATTCATTTTTTGGGTACCTCTTATACACAGTGACTTCAAATTCAAATAAGAGAGAATGCTGGTGATGGACACACCGACTACAGCGGGAATCAAACCTGTGACCTTTTATTAACCCGGACAGTCTCTCTAACCACTAAGCCACCCTGCCAGCCCAGTGACAGTACCTGGTGAACAGGGAAGTGAGAGACGAACTGCGTTGGGTCGGGAGATCTCACAGCTTTGGCTATCTCCATGCAGCAGGCCAGAGCCTGCCAGGGCTCGTCTGCACTCATCCACCACTTCTTACCCTGACAAGAACAAACACAACGACGTGACACGCTGATCCTGCAGCAGAAACACACAAAACAGCTTTTTTTTTTTCTTGCGTTTTAACAAAAATTCCCCATCCCCATTAGATTTTGCCACTCCAATTACACCGATTCACTCACTGTGAAAGGTTGTGCTACGAGTTTGAAAATCAATTTCATTAATTAAACATAGAAAGAGCCAGTGTCATTTTTTCCCCCGTAAGAGGTCTTATATCCATGTTTGGAGAGGACTGTAGCACCACCACCAGTTCACCTAGCTGCAGCCTACCCAGATGTGTTATGTTACAGCTGGACTATGTTAGAAATAAACAAACAGAAAAGATCCAGAGAGACACTGACATTTAGAGGGTTGTCAGCAGAGTCCAGGATGTCCTCCATGATGGAGTTGGCGTACTCCAGCCTGCCCAGTAGTGAGCTCCTCTTCTTCAGCCCTGTCAGGTTGACCAAGTGGACCTTCACCCAGTCCAGACCCTTGGGGCCCAGGGGCTTCCCCTCGGCAAACACGAGGACGGCCCGCGTCACATCGCTCCCCAGGTGGTTGAAGTAGGGAGGGCAGGGGTAGGTACGTCCCCGGAAGTCCATGTTGTGGGGGAACCAGAAGACCTCATCTCTCATGTGGTTGGCGATGGAGAGTTTATAGAGAGCATCCATACGCAGACTGTGCATCTCGCTGCATTTCTTTTTAGCCTTGATCACCTCCCTTTTCATGTAGGCCTTCTCAGTGGCGGTATAGGAAGGATCCTGGGGGTTGAAGTGGGGGACTTTGGGGGCCTCTGACAGCGGGGGAGGGATGTCGAGCTTCTCACTTCCCCGGTCATTGAAGATGGAGATAATAATGTCCAAGAGGGGCTTGTTGATCCTCCACGCACAGTTGCCCAGCAGGTTGAGGGAGTCCAGGACCGCGTGGAGGTTCTGGCATTTCTTCAACAAGAGTTCATGTTGGGTGGCCCCGTCCACCGTGCGCATCAGCTTGGTAGGTGTCAGCAGATAGGCCCCGAACGCGGGAGAGATCCAGGGCACAGGAGGGCACAGCATGGGAATCACGTAGGAGTCAAAGGTCAACTTGGTCTCCATGGCTTCCTGCTGCATCTGGGTCAGGATGGGGTGGGGCTTGATGAAGCCGACCTGGTGGGTAAAAAAAAACAACATCATAAGATATCGGATTAGAAAAGAAGAGAAACACAGTGAGTGGGCGCAGGAAACATCTCTCTTTAAATAGAGATACATGTTTCAATTACACTTAAATGAGGAGCTTGGACAGCCAGGTCAAGGTTAATCATGACGCCTGCAGCGTGGAGTGTGGCTGATTTACTTCCTGACTGACTTCCCTGTAACTATGAAGGATGAATACATGAGCTACAAACACGGACGTCTGCTCCATGCCAGCTTTAACCAGAGATGACAAGGAAAAAAACAGCAGCCACAGTACGGCCTACCACACCTCTAATTACACTCTTTTTTTTACTGCTCCTCACCACGTTATGCATGATATAGGCCAGAACATGAATCCCAGTTGAAGGGGGAAAAAAAATACACATATGTATATAGAAATACATAAAGATGATTAAATGGAATGACACCTACACCGATCCATCACCCTCGCAGAGCAATACAACACCTCGGCGTTGCTGTGCCTGTCGTGACTGCTCTGTGAAATCATTAAGAAGCACCCCCGATGAGCCGACCTCCCCCTCCCAACACGGCACAATAAATGAGAGTGACACAGATAGAGAGAGAGAGGGAGGGAGAAAGAAGAGCAAACACAGAGAAAAAGAAAGAAACACTGGGATGTGAGGGAGAGAGAGAGTACAGTTTGCGCCTCTCTCTCCCTCTCACCCTGTCTCTCTCTCGTTCAGTCCCTCCTAGGACTGACCAGACAGCCTCCTCCTCTCCCCTGCCAGGGTCCCAGGACAGTAAATCAGCCAGCCAATTAAGAGGACACTAAAAAAGGGATTAGCCCGGAACCTATTCATCTTGCTCAACTGCTCCCTCTGCCAATTCGCATATGGGGAATTTATTTTATAATTCACATGCTTATGAGCGCCACGCTGGACAGGAGTGAAAGGCTTGACGAGGCAGAACGACAGACGGCCCCGTCCAACGTGAAGGTCGTCTGTTACAAGGCATTTTCTTTGCTTTTGTCGTACTGCAGTTCTTGCTTGCTCAATGGGAATGTCAACTTTAAGATTCCTGAACGTTAACAACACGTGCTGCAGTAAACCAAATTAAAGAAATTGGGAGAAAAATGTGGAATAGTTACATAGAATATTTAACTGATGTAGGATGTGTACAGTGCACAGCTTTGGCTCAAACATTTTTAAGCCTTTTGAACACAAGCCTTTAAGCCTTTTCCAGGAGATCCATTCAAACTAATCCTTGACCATTTTTTCCACTTAAATCTCTGTTAAAGGGATATTTTTTTAGTCAGGTTATCAAAGGCGTTCAAATCCTATCAGACCCAAATCTGAATACTCTCATTAGGGAGACCCAACACCCAGCAGACCCTGGGTTCAAGCCCCTGTGCGGGTAAGCATCCCTGTGGAAAGAGGCAAGCGAGAAAAGGATTTCCCCATCGGGTTCAATCACGTATCACACTATTAGTATTGCACTTGCACATCTGCTGTACCTGTCGGGTGCTACGGAAGGTGTACATGTGGTAGATGATGGGGATGTGTTTCCTATCATGGGCCGGATTCAGGATGTCGCTGTTGATTTTGAGGTTCTTGACTATCAGGTCCACCATGTAGGTGCCCAGCTCCACAGTTACCATGTATGGCCAGTGGGTCTCGTCCCCCTGCAGCGTGGGGCCTGAACTCTGCTCCGTCTCCAGCTTACACCACTGTTCTCTGGGAAGGACATCGTACACCTAGGAGGGAAAAGAAGCACAAAGAGGCTTATTTTCAATTAGTGAACAACAGATTCTACCAATAGGATTCAACATCATGGGGTATGACTGTCTTGCAAAAAGCATTATCATTAAAATACCACCATGTTTTTAAATAAGTTGCCAGTTTTTCTTGGTAAAGTTGTTGGTAAAGTGCCAAACACCCTTTGTTGCACTGCAGATTTTAATAAAACAACTAGTGAAATGGGGCACTCCTGCTGCAAGAACCTTGATAAATACTGTACAATCCCAGATGTATTACAATTTCAGCCATTAACTGTTTAAGGAAAAAGAACATCCCATAGCTGTTTACAACAGCTTCAAGCAACCTTAAAGAAAGGGAAGATCTAAGGGAGTAATTACAGTATATGGGTCAGGAGGAAACATTATGCAATCTCATCAGCATTAACTCCCTCTCAGTGTGAAAGTGGGAAGATATAAACCAGATGGAATACAAAATCACTGAGTGAAAAAGAAATATAAGCATATTTTGCTCAGGTAAATTGACTTGGAATGCATTACCTTTTGAAAATACACATGAAGAGGTACACATAGAGGAAGATGAAAAACTGAGAAAGAGACAAAGTCTTTGGTATGTTTACCTGGTTGAGTAAAAGAAAATAAGATCTAAATTCTCTACCTTGGTATCTTTGGCCAGTAGGTCTGTAAAAGTGCTGTAAATGTTGCTCATCTTTTCCACCATTTGATTGTGGCCCTTCTGTCGCACAGAGTACTTGGTGTAGACCCGGTTGCCCAGCTCTTTGGCTAGAGTCTTGAGTGATTCTCCACTGGGAGGCAGGTTGGACACACTCTGGACAAACGGCAAAATAGTTATGACAATTTTGGCAGAAAAACAAGCAACAGTGTGCCCAAGGCTCTTGTCATTTTTGATTCAATTTAGTGCAATACAGATCACTCCAGCTCTTTAGTTTTTCCTCACAGGAAAAAAAAACAACACAACTGAAAATGGCCCCTTCAAAATTAACATCATATCCTGTGTCTTTGAAACTGTTAACAATTATTTCTGATCAAAGCATGATCTACGTCATTATGAAAAAGAAAGCTTGACGAAACTGGAAATTTTATTTTGTAGTTACTCTGATTGGTTGGGTTGTATTACACAATGCTGATGGAGAGACACTGAACCTATAGTCTAATGTAAAGTAAAATAAAGCTGCCATTGATCAGAAAGGTTCTTGACTTCTCATTGTGCTGTAGGCCAAGTTAGTTGGGTCGTATTACCTGCATCATGATATCGACATACTCGCTATCCTCCAGCAGACAGAGGTAGGGGTAGAGGTTGAGTCTGTAGTCCCTGGCGTTGGCGTTGGTGTTGGCCAGGATCCTCTTGCTCTCCCTCAGGGCCTGGAGGAGGATCTTCTGCCACTGAGACTGCTGCTCCGCCAGCAACCTCCTCTGATAGAGCAACACACTTGTCAGTCATCCTAATAGTAACAATGACCGACACGGAGAAAATCCATAGAGGATATGTGAAAGAAAATGAACAACATTCCCCTTGAGCAGTCCCTTTTTATCTTGAACAAATTTGTCCCAAAACTGAAAGTCATTCTAACCTGAGAAGCAGAAGATGGGGCTATCTCTGTATTAGATACAAACCAGTACAACATGACTGTGCAGTCTGTTTCATGGTTAGGCTCATTTGGTCCAGATACCTCCAGATGACAGGAAAAGACCAGAGTATCCATCTGAGAGGAGCATAACTGGGCCACAGCCTGATTCATCTAAGGAAGGGAAAGCCTTGTCTCTTGTCTCTGCACACAGAGTTTTGGGTTGGTAGACAGGTGGGTGCGTGTGAATGTAAATGTGTGTGTCCCTGAGTAAGTGTAGCGAGTGTGCGTGCACAAGTCTCCTACCCAACTCTACAACATCCCCTCCCAGTCTGTCTGAATCAAAGCAGAGCCCCAGTCTGGAGAGGTGACTGAGCGATCTCTCCAGAGGCCTCCATTACAATACATTATTATTCTGCCCTGCCTGTCTGTAAATGCTTCCTGACCACCAGGGACCCACAGCCTGCTCCCTTCCTCCACCTGCATAGCCTATCTGCAAGAGGCAGAGGAGCCAGGCTGGACTGTAAATGCCAGAGTTGGCGAGATGAAACACCACAGGAATATGATGATCCCGCCTCCCTAACCTGCTTGGCCTTGATGCATAATGTTCCAAAGTTGAAAATGAGGATAAGAAACTTTTCTTACTGGAGAGAAGGGATACTCTTTAACATATTAAAGGCAGTACGTGTAGCACTTTAACATCAATAAATCATTACCACATTCATTTTGAGACATTTGTACGATTACCGTTAACAAACAAGAACATGGCCAAAAAAAATTGGCAGCCCCTACCAACCTTTATACCTGCATTTTACATTGTGTGTCACCAGGTTGGAGTTAGGAAAATATGCTGTATTGCTTCACAGCACAAAATTATATTGTTTTATGGTACAAAACAGGAAGTGGGCCTCTGTTCTTTCACTGCAAATAGATAAAGTAGTAACATCCTCTTTGCAACAGAAAGCAACAGGGTATAGCAGACATGTGGTCTTCATTTTGAGAAACATTATAACCCACAATCCCACTGGTGTGAGATAGAGGCTACAATTAGACTCAACCATGCTCTTGTTTGTTTCTGATAATTACACCATGATACCACAATTAATAATATATATATTGACGTTTACAAATGCTACAGGTAGCACCTTTAATAAAATAGGACTATGGGGTGGTGCACTCAGCATCACTTCTGCAGAATGACAGAGACAGCAGGTCCAGAATTGTGTTAAATGAATCATAATTTAGAGTCATTTTGAGTGAACGGGTGCCTGGCATGGATTTCTAGAACGAAGCCCAAACCAACAATTACCAACAACTGAATCATCTCTACTTCATGACACGCCATCTTCCAAACACCTAAATTAGTAGTTTTAGCATCATATAATTATAAATCTGCAATTGTAGCTGTCTGTGTGGACCCGAGGAGAAGAGAGGAGGAGTGGTGGCAGGTGGGTTTGTTTACCATCTTGGCCATGTTGTCAGTGACAGGCTTGCCAGCCTCCACAGAGTCGATGGTGATGGTGCAGGCCTGTTCCATGCCGAGCTGCCGATTGAAGCGCTCCCGGAGCTCCTCCTGAGGGAAGTCCAGTTTTGGGTACTGGTGGTCTGCCCTCTGAAAACACACACACACACACACACACACACACACACACACACACACACACACACACACACACACACACACACACACACACACACACACACACACACACACACACACACACACACACACACACACACACACACGAAGACACACACACATGGCAGTGGGTTTTTACAGTTCTGATCCAAACCAAACTTGAATGAAAACTGAATATATCTGATCTGGTTTCTACTGTACTGGCATGGATATGTGTGTGTGTGTATATACAGTATGTGTGTGCATGAGTGAAATAATAATTGCATGCATCGATAGCAGCCTTCTCAGACCAGCGAGCAAGTCGAGTAGGAGAACCATCTCAGTCCGCTGCCAACAGAATACGACTGGGCTTCAATCACACTTGGTTCGGCTCCATACTGCTAGTGTGTAAGCTCATTATTCTCAGTCTAATAAGGTGTAGAAACACGGCGGGTGCTTTATCAAATTGTTTTATCTGCCTGCTGGTACCTTGACCAACTGGCATTTTATTTTCAGGATTCAGCTGTAGATTCAATTAAAGTTGCAGATTGGCAGCTTGGGTAGTGAAGGTTTGGAGTCAAAAGGCTGCTGGTTAAATCCCTGGCACCAACAGAGCCCAATAATACTGCAGTGCACCTGAACAAGACGATCTAACCTGTAGTTGGAGCAATATGTTGCAAGGAGGGGTATTAAAATTGGCACTGTGGTCTAGAAAAGCTAATATTACTCAGAAAAGTCCTGAACTGAATCACTGAATCATCTCTACTTTTAGAGGAATTTGTCCACCCAGCTGTTTATTTCTATAAAAACATCATTATATCATATTTCATGACAATATAGATTGAGTGACAATATACTGTTACATGTCTGCGATGAAATGATATTGTGACAATAACAAAAGGCTGGACGCCAGAAGGTCCCAGCACCACTATAACCATTTGTGTACAGTAACCACCGCCAGGTAGGAGACCACTAAGCGGGGCGTATGGGAAAACCAGCTGACCATGACCGTGCTGACAAACGCTCGGCCCCAATTACCACCCAGTAGATACGGAAATGTTCCTCCGTCACATTTTCCCAAGACTAATTAAAAGAAATAAGCTTAAGATTAAGGGCTAGCCGGCTAGCTGCTCACTGACAACCCGTAGAAGATGGCAGCAGCACATACACAGTTTTCATTGTGCAGACACAAATAGTTAAATGGTTTGGGAAGCTGCTGCCTGTGCACATGCAGCACTACTGAAGGGTCCCGTATGTTACATGTCCTCATTTATTATTGAAGAGAGTATGAGCTGGCCAGGGCAGAAAGGACATCTGGATATTATCAGTACAGGTTGTGGGGGTGAGTGGATGTGGTACAGAAGTGAGAACCTTTATTAACTCGTAGACAGGAGACGAGCTAGACGGTAAATCGGGCCTCAGAGGGGGCCTCGCGTCAATGGCAGCCAAAGCAAAGCTTAAGCTTGCGTGGCACATACATCACCAGCCAGAACAGCTCTAGTACAACAGCAGCGCTTCACAACAATAAATGGGTGGAGCTAGCACCTCAGTATCAGTAGATGGAGATGGGATCAATAGAGGACTGATGCCAGTGAAACAGTGTTTGGTTTTGAAAGTACAGGCCTGCAGCTCCTGGTGTATAAAGAAGAATAAAAAACAACTGTACAGTGAGCAGTGTGTTTTCCATACTTTCATCTTTGACGCTGAATTGTTGTTAGATCCGGACATCTTGTAGCTGTGTGATCTGATTTTTAATCTTGATGTGAATATATGAATTATATATGATTTTGCTCCTGTGTGTGTGTGTACTGTGATCTAATTTCTCAATACAGTGTGTGAGTGTGTGTGTGTGTGTGTGTGTGTGTGTGTGTGTGTGTGTGTGTGTGTGTGTTAATGTGTATGGTGCCTCTGTGCCTCTGTTGTTTCTGGCTGGATGCTATTGAAGGAGACAATCATACAATAAAGAGCACCGATCAAAACTGTCCTTTCCCTGGCATCTCTTCCTCTCCTTTCCCTCCCGCTCCTCCTCTTCCTCCTTCGCTCTGTTCACCCCTCCTCTTCTTCCCTCTTGGGCCCCAAGAGAGGCTGCAGTTTAGCTACACACACAACCTAGCCTTAAACCTCATAGGGATTTCCATTGTATGTAGGCTATATAGGCTAAGCATACATATGAAAAAAAAAAGAAAGAGAGAATAATATTATAGTCTCTGATGACAAACTGGAAACTAGATCAAACTGCATTTTCTACCAGCTTCAGCTTCATCAAAATAACAAGTCACACCAGCAAACAATCTTCTAATGAGGTTGTGTGGTGCTGCTAACTGAAAATCCTCAGGAGATCTCAGTCGGCTATTCAGCCATCCAGCAGACCAGCTAGCTGGCCAGCCTGTCAGTCAGCCTACTAAAAAGTCAACAAGGCAGTCGGTCAGTTAGACAGGTAGTCAGTTAGACAGGTAGTCAGTCAGCCAGCTAGTCAGTCAGCCAGCTAGTCAGTCAGCCAGCTAGTCAGTCAGCCTCAGTAATACAAACAGAAGCAGATTACAACAAATAAACCTCGTTCGGCCTGTTTCCCGTTTCAGTCGGTGATGATAAAAATACATCACCTGCTGACATTACACACACAGGACCACAATAACATCAGTAATATGGACAATATGTCTCTGACAAGAGAGGAAACTATGATGCAAGCAGCACCGCTAATACTGACAGGAACAGAAAACTGTAAATGGATCATGTGAGGAGAGGAGAGGAGAGGAGAGGGGAGGAGAGGAGAGGAGAGGAGAGGAGAGGAGAGGAGAGGAGAGGAGAGGAGAGGAGAGGAGAGGAGAGGAGAGGAGAGGAGAGGAGAGGAGAGGAGAGGAGAGGAGAGGAGAGGAGAGGAGAGGAGAGGAGAGGAGAGGAGAGGAGAGGAGAGGAGAGGAGAGGAGAGGAGAGGAGAGGAGAGGAGAGGAGAGGAGAGGAGAGGAGAGGAGAGGAGAGGAGAAAGCAGAGAAGAGGAGAGGAGGGGAGAGGAGAGGAGAGGAGAAAGTAGAGGAGAGGAGAGGAGAAATTAGAGAGGAGAGGAGAAAGTAGAGGAGAGGAGAGGAGAGAGGAGAGGAGAGGAGAAAGCACAGGAGAGGAGAGGAGAAAGCACAGGAGAGGAGAGGAGAAAGCGGAGGAGAGGAGAGGAGAGGGGAAAGCAGAGGAGAGGAGAGGAGAGAAGAAAGCAGAGGAGAAGAGAGGAGAGGAGAAAGCAGGGGAGAGGAGAGGAGAAAGAAGAGGAGAGGAGAAAACAGAGGAGAAAGCAGAGGAGAGGAGAGGAGAAAGGAGAGGAGAGGAGAAAGCAGGGGAGAGGAGAGGAGAAAGGAGAGGAGAGGAGAGGAGAAAGCAGGGAAGACGAGAGGAGAAAGGAGAGGAGAGAAGAGGACCCATTAGAAAGCTCCCTCTATAAATAGATCCAGTGTCTACCTGCCTGTGAAGTGATGACAATCACGTCTCTGCTAGTCATGCTGGAGCCTCCTGACAGCTTCCTCAGCTCTGATACTTTGACTCACTCAGCATTCACACAGCTCAGCCTTGAAAACCACTTTCATTTATCTATTTATAGACTTCAATTATCACTACAGCCATAGAGCTCCACTGTCAGTCTACATCACTAAATAACTTCCCTTAACTTGTTCCCTTAAGGCAGTTTGCTCTTAAACCACATAATTGAGAGGATCCTTGATGCTCCATATCTTTTAAAGTAGCACACAAGGATGTGGGACAGAAAATGAAATCACTGGATTGAGGTAAACACACACACTCACACGCTCACACGCTCACACACACACACACACACACACACACACACACACACACACACACACACACACACACACACACACACACACACACACACACACACACACAGTCTGAGCCAACCTGAAATAACCCACTGGAACACAAACAAGAGATTACTACATCCACTGAAATTCAATTTAGCTAAAGACCATCTGAAGCATGAAGATCAAGGCCTGAAATTAACACAAGCCAACACTAAAATGTTGGTGACCTACATTAAATCATTTCAGATGAAAACAGTTGGTCAGGTCATTTCCCCCCCCCCCCCCCCTGTGGATCCAAGAAAGACATGAATGTGGACTGAACTGGAATGAAGCTCTCCAATAGTGAATGTATTGACTTCCCCACTTCCTTGGATCCTCCTGATCCTTTTTAGGTTAATTCAAGTTGCCGTTGCTTCTCCGTCCAGCACCTGGTGAATTCATCTTTGTGCATATGGCATACGACAGCCTATGGCCTGCATTAATAGTTACTTTGCTCATGGTCAAAGGCCGTAGCGACCCTGTGCTACCTGTGCGTAGAAGTCCTGGACCAGCGGTGAGGAGCAGGGGCTGGTGGCCATGCTGGAGCTGGGCTGGTAGTCCGGCTGGACGGCGTGGACGGCCTTCAGCACCATGTCTCTCTCATCCTGCCTGAACACACAGTGGCTGAACAGATCATCCGCCGTCAGGCCGTCCTCCTCCATCTGGCTCAGGCACCTGAACACACAGGGACATACATGGGATTGGATTTATTTGAAATGAATTTAAAGAATAAATATTTTCCTATGATTCCTAGAAATGTGTGACACTCACTGAAGTGTCCTATGTAGGCTAAGTAGACAAATCAGAAAAAGTATGTGTAGATCCTGATCCAGGTCTAACAGGAGGACAGGGGAAAGCTCTAGTATATGATCCGTAGACTACCTGAGCATCTGATACACTATATACTGTACAGCCAAACTATGCACTGCCAAACTATAACATGATCTGAAGGAAACCCTGTACCATTATTGCACTATGGCGCCGTATATCCTGTGTCACTCTAGTACTGGCTTTTATAACATAGTGGTGTATTGGAACGGAGCTATATTTTCCACTCTGAAATGTAATGCCTGAGCTTTTGAGTGAAAGTATATGACTGCAAAACATTTCACTTGCATTGTCAGGCTATAAAATGGTCAAAGCCATGACTTGTATATGTTGATCTGTAATGAAAGAACTTAGAAGTCACTTAATAAGTAAATAAGTCATATGTGAACCAACTTACAATTTAGAAGATCAAATGCATGTTGCATTGTATGTTTAAAGACGATGTGTCAGGCCAGTCGATAATCTGTTCCTCATGAGCAGAAGACAGACTTGGAGATCAAAGAGCTGGCCAGAAAACCGCCGCCACAGATGACAGGAGAAGTAGGTTTTCATTTTAATGGGAGATCATGATGGGTATGATGAAGCAGACTTTGGAGTCTGATCACAAGTTCAGCGGTCACAACCTGCTGACCTGTCTCTTCATGTGGGGACCGGGACTAAAATAACCACCTAGTCCCAGATTAATTGGGGTTTGAAACAAAGGCCCCGCTCGGTAGGATCGTCGTGTATGGCTTCGCTAGCCTGATCGACAGCAGCGGGAATAGCAATTTGAGTATCTGCACTGACGAGCCATTCTGGAGGTACGAGGTTGGTCCAGAGGCAGATGGGCACCGACTAGATCAGTGAAATGTTTATTCAAACAGAATCTCCTGAGGAGAGCGCGGGTCTCCATGACTGGACTGCACAATGCAGATAATGTACTGGAATACAAACGAGGGGTGCAACAACATGATTATTTCATAACTCAACTTGATATGAGATATCTAACACGTTCAGGCTTTATTCTTCAGTGATGTGTGTGGGATTAATTGGCTAAGATGTTCAATGTTTTATGAGCATAGTGAATTATTTGAATTGTTCTAATTAATATCATGATTGATGGGTCTGCCCCGTGACCTCGATGTACCCTCACCTACCGAGTTAATATACAGTTACATGACTGTTTGATATTCAGGGAGGGAAAGGGCCTGGGTACTGCAGATTAGATAAATACTGCTGATAGAGTAAGGCAAGAAACTATACAACTATTATTGTACTCCACCTCCTCCATGTTGGCTGAACTGGACTCGTATACTTTTTATAAGACCGTAGTATTTTGTGTAGGTAATGTAATTATTAATTATCTCATCCTGTGGGTTAAACCCTTGATGGTGCCATGCTTGCCTTGAGGTGTGTGATGCCTCTCCCCAACAGAAGCGGAGGTGCCTGAAGACCTTATGTCGTTGCACTGCCCTCTAGAGTTTAACATCGGGACTACACGACTATGAGGGGAAACCCATTTGTCGTCGACCCGTGAGGACGAGAGAGCTCTCCGTCGCCCTCCACGCCGTTTCCTCGAGACAATTATTAAATAACAGTGCACTAATTACCATCTGGAGGCAATCCTGGCTCAGCACCTTTCACCGAGTTAATCTAATCAGAGGCAAGCAGCGCTCTGCACATAAATGAAGGAATGGAAGAGCCACTGGAATATTCTGCCACTTTCATGTCAAACGGCTTACTGTGATCTAGTGTATGTTTGGAGTATTTCTCAGGCAAGCCGAAGAGGTCAAATGTTTGACTTTTTTAAGTCATGCCTGGGCGGCTCTTGTAACGTAATGTGCAATTTTGGTCTGAGCAAATGAAAGGGCCTTGAACAAAGAGAGGATTAGGCCGAGTGCTAGCAGTGTGGTCCGTAGGAACAAAGAGGGCAGGGAGGTTGAAAGATAGAGCATAATCAGCCTTGTGACTGCTCTGCTGCACCCTAGGGAGAAAGGAGCTCTGGAGGGCACAGCGCTCACAAAGGGAAAACTTATAGAATTGAAAAGGAGCACGACTACAATAGTGTGTATGTGTGTGTGATAGTGTGTGTGACACAGAGCGAGAGAGAGAGAGAGAGAGAGGAGAGAGAAACAGATTTGCACATAGAGGGCATGGATGATGCAGGGAAGACTAGAGAGAGGCAAGAGTGATATCAGGAGACTACAGTAGTAGGGAGAGAGACCAGAGTAGACGACAGACAGACAGACGGAGAGACAGAAAGCAGATACAAAGAAGAAGAGAAGGGACAGCATGCGAGGACAAGATGGACCGTTTGGCCAGCGGCTGAGCAAGAGAGCACCACCGCAGAACAACAAAGTCATAAGCATCAGTTTACAGTGATCGATGGACCAACCAGCTACATACCACCTCCCTTGCTGCCCCGCCACCTGCTCTGCTATAGGACCAAGCAGCATAGGGTGACATCCCCGGGGACGTAGGGGTGTGGGTGTGTGTGTGTGTGTGTGTGTGTGTGTGTGTGTGTGTGTGTGTATGTGAGCAAGAGGGTCAATAGCACGCTTGAAGCTGATTGAGCAACTAATCAATCCAGCAGTGACCCGGGCAGCTCTGTGATATCTCATGATTAGATCATGCTGTGAGTTTGGGCTTTACTGTGCTGTGTGTGTTAGAAACTCTGTTGCCTATTTCAAAGAGGTGATGCTTATTGTGAAAGTACATTTCCACAGACCTTCAGTACCTTTTAGATATTAGCTGATGCCATTTCTAAGTGTTAGCAGAGTTTAGATATCGACAAGCATCAAGGTAAATAAAACAAAAACGGTGCCCTGCGGTGTTTCTGCTCCAATAGCTCAAGACGAGTGTCAGGCTCCTCAGGAAAAAAAAAAGTCAAGTTTGTGGTCTGACCAACATCCAGTCACTCCTGCCACTGCAGCAGGCCAGCTGATTCTACTGGCAGCCATCGAAGAAGGGCACTGATTATGATAAATCTAGTCCTCCACTGGGGTTGTGGGCTATGCAGAGATGCCGGATAGGTTTCCTGTGTGCTAATTGTCATGCAAATAAATCTAAGTCTGAGGGTGACACACGGTGAGTGACATTACAACTCAACTCATAATACTCGTCAATGGTGATTTGTCAGGATGACCTAGTTACTGCTCCGGCACCACTGGGCTCCAGGCTGTCTCGGGCGTCCTTGAGGAGAGAGGTTGGATATGCCAATATGCCAGGTTGTCAAAGCAAACGGGCCCTCAACACAGTACACCACACAACGCACACTATTGTCAGTAGAGTTGTGCTGTCTTGTAACAATGAGTCTAGGCCAGCCACATAAAGACCGAGTCAGCATCCTGTTATAACCTCGATAATTTTAAGTGGCCTTCAGTCATTAAGGTGAAACTTTATTGATTTCCCGTGGAGACATTAGGTTGTTGCAGCAGCAAAAGTATCAGGATTCAGCAAGGAAAACACACACAGCACACACACGTAATATAAAATAAGCAATAAAACCATAAAAAATGACAGTGATATGCAGAATATGACAATCAGGGAGATTTGGGAAAACAGCAATATACGTGATGAGCAGATGTGCGTCTGGGATCAACGCACATTGTTCATGTTTTCCACAACAATTCCCCTCATAACAAATCCCCTTATTCTAAAAGAGGATGCACAGCCTGAACCACAAGCAGTAGATGCTAGCCTCCTTCAAATGGTCTTTTCAGGTTAGTAACAGCTAGTAAAAATGTTACAGGCCTAATATAGCAAGAATTAGTGACATTCATAAATATCACACAAGTCTTTATGCCAGAACTCACATGGGATAGCGGCAAAAAGTGAGAACCATAAGGATAACATGACCCCTGCTGGTAAACCTCTGTATTGCAATTGCATCCCTTTAAATCTTCATCGCATGGAAGACCCTTTAATAGTGCTACTATAGTATAAAGAGTAACAAATGTGTTATCCACAGGAAAAACCATTAACTAAAATATTCCTTATAATGCATGTGAGTACCCAGAGCCGGTAATACAATCATAATCCTGATTTATGAGAGTGTGCACGTGTGTGTGCGTGTCTACCTGCTGATGACACGTGGGGAGCAGTTGGGGCTGCGGCCCATACACTCCAGAGCAGCGCAGTAGGATCCCAGATTAGGCTTCAGACCAGCCTCTTCTACCAGGATAAACATGCGGCCAATCTGGTTCAATGTGCCCTGCAGACAGAGAGACACAGGGGGGCATCAAGCACTGCCAACAGCTGACGTTGACACCAGCGTGTGTATTGGCAGGATGGAAAAGCTACTGAAACATTCCACTGAAACAATTACTGACAATTATCTCTCTGGCTGGGTGGGACCATTTGGGGTGATTCACCTATTCAATGGTAGAGATGCTTAGACAGCTGTTGTCATTCATGGTGACAAATGACTGTCCTGGGGAATGGTTAGTAGTAGCATGGTAATGTAATGCAAGTAATGTAGAGGAATGTAGTAACAGACTAACTCATCCTTCAGTAGATATTTTATTAATATTATTATCAATATTATCACAACATAATGACTCCAGCAAGGTTGCAAAACACTTACAATTAGCCTTAAAACCTTCACATTTGACTGGAAGCAAACCTCTAAGTACCAATGTGTCCATCCCTCCTGACTCATATCATCATATGTTTTCTGAGATATGATGGAAGTTTTTGTCCCAAACTTCTAAATATGTGTAGGTTAGTTAACCACAACATTTCTAAAGAAATGGTTCAAAAGTCTTACGTTATTCTGCCTGGGACATTTCATCCCGGGACATTTGCTGTTAAATCTTAGGCATGTGCGGTTAATTCTTAATAGCCTAGCCACAGAAACATCGGATCTCACCTTCTTGGCCCAGACCCTCATCATGATGTTGTAGATCCCTATGTTGAGCAGTTTGCGTCGACTCATAACTCTGTGCTGGCTGAGCAGGAATCGGTGGGCCCGCTCGAGGTCCCCGGAGAACACGCAGGCCTCCAGGTAGGAGCGGATGCTGAGCTGGACGTCCCCGCACGCGTCTCCCTCGCCGTCCCTCAGAAGGCGCTCCGGGTTGGCCGAGGACGTCCACTGGCTCACCTGCTGGTTGAGCTTCCTCTCCAGCTCCTCCACCTCCGCCAGCTCCTTAGCCCTGGCCTGGGCATCAGCCGCAGACTGCCTTTGGCCACCTCCACCGGGAGCCTGCTGTTTGGAGTCCTTCCCTTTCCCTTTAGAGGCTTTACAAGGTGTAGCTGCGGTCACTGTAGTCACGGCGGCTGCAGCAGAGGTGGAGGTAACTGATGATGACACCGCAGCCCTAATTTCATCAGACAATTTCATAGTACCTCTGCTGTTCTTGACAAGGAGTGCAGTCTGTTTAGCTGTGGTAGTTATGGTTTTATGTGATGTACCAGGGAGCATGAAGGTGCCTTTGCTGCTTTTAGATGTTGGTGATGGTTTCTCCTTGACATTCTTCTGTATTTTCTGCTGGAGATGTTGCTGTTTTTTTATTTTGTTCTTCTTCTCCTGGCTTAGTTTTTCCATCCAGCGGCTGGGCTGGGATTTAGACGCTCCTTTGGCAGCGGCCTGTCCTGATTTAGGAATGTCCACTTTCTCCCGAGGGGCACTTTTGAGACTCTTGCCAGATGAAGCCCCTCTTCCTGAAGAAGAGGGAGCTTTGAGAAATTGCACCTTTGCATGTTGGACATCTAGAATGACATCAGATTGGAGTTGCTGGATCCTGGCCTCAAGCACTGGGAGGGAGAAACAGAGAGGGATAGTAGGTTAACAGAGTAACAGAGTAATACACTGGAGTACAGAAAAGTACTGTAGGCTACGTTGACAATGCAACAAATCTAACCCACCTAACGTGATTCTCATATGCTATGAGCACAACAAGGTAGGACACACAGGAAGCTTTTCTATATTTGTTTCTATGTTCGTATTTTGGCATGAAACTCGGTGCGGCGTGGTATTAAAAATGGTGATACCATTACAATCCCAGTTGTTCTGTCTGCTAGAATAGAACCAACATACCATCTAAGAGTTGAGACCGTTCCAGTACGTGCCTCTTCCCATCCTCTGTCTTTGGGATTAGAGGTGAGAAATGTCTTCGCTGTAGCCTCAAGGGTGTCTCTGAAAAAAGTGAACAGTGTTGATAGGAAGTAGCAGTTTACTAATGAAGACTACAGAATGATGCCCTGTGTTAATATGCCTAAACTTTCAAAACAATTAGGACAGTAACCTTTAATGCATCTCTGCTTAATGCAGTTAATCACAGTTAATTAACAAGTAGTGTGCTGCATCGTTTCATTGCTGTCTGTCTAAGGTCGCGGTGTGTTAAATAAAGTGGTTCCCAAAGTAGGGTCTGGGGACCCTTGAGGTTGTTCCAAAATGAGTAACAGATTAATTTAGGTCAGACTGAGGACACTGACCCATATGGCCTGCATTACATACTCCAGATTATATGGACACTGACCCATTTGGCCTGCATTGCGTACTCCAGATTATACACACTACATTTGTCTTGGGGTGGGGGATGCCACTTTGAATTGCCCTAGCAAAGGTTTCTTCCATTTTTTCTCCTATAGGGTTTTTGATTGTCTTCATAGGCTGGAGGTGCCGGCCAGGTTAGGCAGATTAGGTGCTTGCTATGTCCTCCTCTCTGTTAAATCCTTTCAATCCATCATCCTGTTACTGTACTTTTATACTGAGCATATTCTGGAAATTGTCATAATTTGATTTAGTGATAACTGAGTGTCATATATCTACTGAGCTTGTCCTGGTTAGGCTTGTAGAGCCCTTTGAGGCTTGATGTGATATCCGTTAACGTTATGTCAGTGAGAGAGACTGTTACATGAAATCTGATCGGTGACATAACGTGCATCTATCCGGTGGTCCCCCACAAGAACCCTTCAATCAAGACCCACCCTTAGCTTAAACCGACGTGTATATCGCCCCCCTAGCTCTCCTCACAGAGACCAAGCTAGTGTTGGGAGCAAAGCGGCCAATGAATGGCTTCATGTTGTGCCGTGAAGGTCCCATCTGAGTCGGTAGGACACCCGTAGGCTCACCTGATATTCGCCTGACAGCGCCGTCCCGCACCGTGAGGCACAGCAGACAGCGGTCCGCGTGAGACACACCGGCGACACACCTTTCAAACAAACTGCGACGGCTCAGACACTTTGAGAAGGTACAAACTCTGAGAAGTGACATGTTGACATAATAACCGCGTTACTGCCGTGCACTAGGCCGCCATTTTGAAAAAGACCAAGCTAATGGATCAGGAAGGTTCGCTGTAGTTTAACGGTCGTGGGTAGAAGATCGCAGAGAAATCGAGCGAGGCTTTTTTTTTATCCTCTTTCTTGTCCTATACTGTGATGTTCATAGTCCGAATCCTAGATATGAGAGATATTTCAACGACTACATCTAACAGAAGACACCATGGTTCAAATATCAACCAAATTATGTTAGATTTATCCATCATTTTATCCTTTCAATACTAATTTCTCAGGATAGATTCCATTTACTGCTTTATCCACTGGTTTATATTAAATATTTTAATGAAATTGTTACCCTTCCCTTCTCATTCTTTTCAGTAGGTTTAAGGAAAATTATTAAATAGTTATGTATAGTATGTATAGTAATTGGCCTATAGGTGGCAGCCTCGCCATAGACAACAAGAACTATGAAAGTCAAGCTGGAGGTCAAACATGAGATGTCTTAAGTTCAGGAAGGACCAAGCTAAAAGAGTGTTTTACACTATACATAAAATGATACAAGCAAAATATTTTGTATCAAATTTTGGCATTTGCATTGACAGTTTCATCTTTGTATGAATCTCCATAAAGAATCCTTTGGGCTGTTTAACTTTTTGCTCACACTGCTTGATGGAGGATAATATGTATGAGTGATTTAGTTTGAGAGAAAACACATTGTTTTGTTTTTGACATTTCAAGCTTCTTGGCAAGCAAACAAACCACCACTAAAATTCCAGATAGGTCCAAGGCAGATTGCCCAAAAACTTGTAAGACTACAGTCCATTGTGGTAGTTAATTTAAAGGCGCCGATAGTTCCTAAATATTTTACTCACTGAGGAAAAAAACATCAAATATGTGGCTTCATTCATTTTCATTAACATAACCTAAAGCTGGTTAATATCACTCATGCTGTCTGGCATTCATGCTGATTTCAAAAGAAACAAAAAAACTTGATACGGCCTAATGAAAATTATTCCCCCTTTTCTGTTATTTCATTCAACTTTTGAAGTTCAAGCATTGGACAGTTCAGATCACATCAACTGTGACTCAGCTCCAAATTGAAACTAAAACAGAATTCATCTCCGTCACATCGTGTATGCTTTCTGACCCCCAGCAGTGTCAGGTTCCCCTTGTCATGCATCCATAAAGCATTCTTAAACACTTTAGCAGCCCCTTTGTGTCTCGGCAGGCTGGAGGTTAACACAAGCACTACTTGAGAGAGAGAGGGAGAGAGAGAGAGAGAGAGAGAGAGAGAGAGAGAGAGAGAGAGAGAGAGAGAGAGAGAGAGAAGGGGGGTGCATAGAGGGAAATGAGGTCCAGGCAGTACATCTTTTCTCAATGGAGGCAGTGGCTGAGAGCACAGCGGTGGGTGTCTGCTGCTGAGCTGTAGGTGAGGATCAGGAGGTGTTTGTTGCCACGGTTCACGAGCAGGGCCCCTTGACAGGCTCGTTTGATGTGGTCGGCCCCTGTCGGCGGCTGGCTCTTTGCGCTGGTGTGACAGTCATTGCCGGGTGAGTGACTGTCAATGCCTCGACCAACAAAAGAGGAGAAGACAGCCATTCATGGGGCCTGATAATGGCCAGGCCAGGACAAGGCTGCCATTCTCATTCACTTTGATCATGTGGATTCTTTTGCACACCTTTGTAGGGGCTCACTATTTGTTTAACAGATGGAGAGAGGGCTGTTTTTGAAAACTGCTTCACCTGGCCAGGGAAACATGACGGAGATACTTTTTCATGGGATGCTTGCGTTGGTAAATGCCTTTGGCATGTGTTTGTGTGTGTGTGTGTGTGTGTGTGTGTGTGTGTGTGTGTGTGTGTGTGTGTGTGTGAGTGTGTGTGTGAGTGTGTCTGCACCTCTTAGATGGAATTAGTGACCTGTTCCCGGTGGAAAAAGGATTGCTTCTCAAGGCACTTCCTCATGGGCCGCTTGGGTATATGTGACATCTGAAAGTAGTATTTGGACCTGATTCTCAATATTTTTGTATCACTATTGGGCTACAGCTGAAGGATGCTGTACATTAGGATGTTTTACAGTCTACTGTAAATTGCCAAACCATTCAAACGAACAATAATTAAAAACTATTCCTGATCACATTGGTGATGACGTTACTCTGTCCATTACTGTCCATTACAGTGAGGCGGGCAGACCTCGGAATGACCCTGCAGGCTTGTGCAAAGGCCTTTACTGTAATTTTGACCATTGTGACTCACACAGCTCTTATTGGGTTTCCCACACACACTTTAAGATGGATTCAATTAGTGAGTCAGTTAAGAAAATATCTGAAGATTTGTCATGCTGCTATTTACAAGTGCCTCTTAATGGAATAATGGCTGAAATTGGAGAGGCCCAAGTAGCATTCTGCCTTTAATGATGCTGCGTCAACCTCAGCACTCTCAGTGCTACTGTGTCCGTCATAGCTAGTTGTTCTTCGTTCTCATGTGGAGGGCTAAAAAAAATGCTGAGCCAGCACGGGTTACTCGGGTTTTGTTTTTCTTTAACACCCTCCTGTTCTATCTCCGTCCTGTCCTATCTGTTTCTGGTTTATCAGGGTTCAAAATCAGCAATGTACTAGATATTTAATCGCACTTCTTCAACCAGGCACAATCAGCCTGTTGGAGAGGCTGGATCTCTCAGAACTGTTAACCGCATCAGATAGACGCTCCACTTATCGCATTGCCACCGACAATGGACAATGGTCACGAAGCAGGATATGCAAAAAGATCATGTCCTCAGTTCTGGTGGTCCGGTCAGTTCCTCAACCAGCTCCGGATGTTTGTTTAGCCAACCACATCGGACAGCTCTGAGATATCAAGAACACCTGCGCTGGGTTTTAACCAACTCAACAGGAAGTGTTGGACGTGTTGAAAGGACAAATTGCATAATCACTGACAGTATAACAATTTGCTGCCAGGGAATAATATGAATGAGATAATTTCCTCATGTGAATTTGTGTAACTCTTTGCAGCGTGGTATCCAAAGAGCAAGTCGATTGTTGTGGTGTATATCTGGAAACAGTTTTATTAAAAAAAAAACTAAAAAAAACACTACACTGCTAATTTACAAAGTTGTAGTGCCAGTATAGTTCAAAGCTGTAGGTCAAGGGTGAGCAGCTAAAAGAGGACTGCAGAGAATGAAGGGGAGAGTAATACCACAAGAAAGACAGAGAGAGAGAGAGAGAGAGAGAGAGAGAGAGAGAGAGAGAGAGAGAGGGAGAGGGAGAGAGAGAGAAACAAGAAGTTAGCAGGCGGACAAAACAATTAATAATAGGGAGCTATTACTGAGGGATTGTCAGTGCTAAGAGGGAGGTCGGGTTTCAGACCCTTTTGAAGACTTTGATGGTACAAAACAGGCCTCATTATAGAGATATTATCTCTATTCATACACTTACAGAGCCGCTTGGATCCCTGCTGGGAAAGATTAGGTTCCTTCACTTGAGAACATCCTCCTCGGGTGCCTGGGCAGCAGAGTGGTGTTCTCAGCTGAGGGCACACCCACACAGCCCAGCTTAACTCAACTCAGCCCAGCTCAGCTCAGCTCAGCTCACACCACCCAGGCCAAATCATAACCTGTGATACCCAGGGAGGAAGATACAGACCAACCTGGGTGCGGACGAATCCATCTGTGGCACACAGGCACCGGGGCTGACCAGCTGGCTGGCAGGCTGGCAACTGTTAGTGTGGTGGTGGTACTGGGAGATCAAACTGAAATGACAACCAACCAAGTCTTTTCTCAATTGGAGAGAGCTTTTTACCGAAGGGTCCCTCCACCTGCTTCGGATCTTTGAATTTAAAAGTCAAGCTGTGGTTTAGGACTTTGGTTTACATGATTATTATCAGGCTGCCATACAAGCATATAAGGACGTAATGTTATGTGGGTCATGTTTTTCCTTAAAGTTTAAAGTTTAAAGGCTATAAGGCACTAGCACTGATTTGATAACCAATTACAAATTTCAAATGATGGAAACAATTCTTGACAGCAGCAACACAATAGTCCATTTATTAATCCTTCAGTAACATCAAACATCGTTAGAAATCGACGGGACGTTGCACTTGAAGACGCCTAACAAAGAAATACATTATGCTTGTGTCTGGTTTAGCACAGAGCTCAGAGCCCAAACGTTTGCTTCCAAGACACCACAAAGCAATCTTCTGCCACATCTGACATTCAGATGAGGCCCAAACTTTGTTGTTGACCTCGGGGGGCGAGACGACTTTTAGGAATTATACAGTACATAGAATGATTGTATGATTTTAATTATGGGCAATTTCAGTAGAGGAAGGGCAACTGGAACTTCCTGCGGGGTTCTCTCTGTTTCTCTCTGTCGCTCTCTCACTTTCTCTCTCTTTCTTTGTATGTGTGTGTGTGTGAGAGAGAGAGAGAGAGAGAGTGTGTGCGCTGGAGGGACACCACCCTGACAGAGAAAGCTTGACAGAACTTGCCCTCCGTGAAGTTAGAATATAGGCATGACCACCATTTTGTTGATAGTTTCAAACAAACAAAATTTAAATACATCATTATAGAAAGAAAAAAAATTCAATAACAAGGAACTATAGTGTTGTTGTTCATGCTGTGAAGTCATGCTCAGAGACTAGCATGTGCACCAACGCAGTTTGGCTCAGTCAGCAACTGTGGGAGACGGGCAGCTTGGTGTAATGGGAACAGTTCACTTCTCCAACATAGCTACATCAAAATAATAGCTTCCTCAGGAAAACACTACTTTTTACTTCTGACAGAAATCAAACACATTCCAGATAAACAAGTAACCAATTGATTAATTAGCTTTGGCAATGATAAAGTAGTCACTAACGCCATCACTTTTATTGGTATTGTTATAAAGTGTCTCAGTATTCCCTCAGAGAAACCATTATAGCGATGTTTGAACAGCACAGTAATCTTGCATTAGCCACATTTCCCATATAAAATGTTGTTTTGAAGTTAAAGAAAGTGTTAATCAAACCAATGATGGAATTAACAGTTTCTTAAATGCATTGTTTGTATTCTGAAAATACAAATGCCATATATTTTAATTAAATAAACGTCTTGACAGCAGTAATACATTTTTAACAAGCTCTACTGTACATTTTGGTCAGAGTGTTGTTTCATACATTTTTAAGGCATAAAGCAAAGGCAGCTGTGATAAAAAGTCTTTCTAGGACTGTGTTGAGGAATATTGTTTTCCATTACGGTGCTGATAGAGAGAGCTGGAGCACCCTAAATCAATTACTGGGCCAAGCCTGCGAACACTCAGCTGTCCTGAAAACTATTTACATCTTTTTTGAAGATGGGGAAACAGCTTCATACAAATGCTAACAAAAAACACATTCACATTATACTCTCTCTCTGTCTCTCTCTCTATCTGTGTGCCTCTCTCTCTCTCTCTCTCTCTTTGTCTCTCTGTCTTTCTCACTCTTTACAGTTCCAGTAATGTTGAAAAGCTCATGCATGGCGGTGGCTAAAAAATCCTCCTATGTGGAGCACGTCTGACTTTTCGAGGCGACAGGAGGAGAGATTAGAGCAGGAAAGCGGATAAAGCCAGAGTAAGTGAAGAGACACTGCAGCGTGGTTTAATTGGGGGTGAAAGACTGTGATTTTTACGAAGGGCCCATGTAGATCTATGCTGAAAGAAGCTTTGATGAGGAGCCCGGCGGGCACCAAGGACCAGAACATACCGGCAGGTAGACAGGAATGGCTGGGGGGGGTTTGGGCGTCGGACCTGGGAACTGAGAGTTAGGAGAAAGAGGCGACTGGTCTCTTTCTCATTGTTTTTTTATGATGGCAGGGTTTAAATGGGGGCTAGGGGGATAGCGAGTCTCTGGGAATAGTTAACAAGCTAAGGAGTGTGAAGTGACTGTCGCCCTCTCTGTGCACGCACTCCTCAAACACACTTCCGGCACCGGACAAGCGTGGCCTCGGGGTGGTACACATCATTGAAACAGGGACCCTTTTTAAAAGGGATAATTGCCACCCCTAACTGGACAGCCTCACTTGAGAACATGTGCTAGGAAGTGCTCTCTCTCTCTCTCTCTCTCTCTCTCTCTCTCTCTCTCTCTCTTTTAATGGATGGTGAGCATCTGTATGCAAAAATACAAAAAATAAAGTTAATTATTAAAAGCAGTTTGAACAAGTGCAGCCGCAGATATTTTGCAATAGGTTTTTTTCTTCTCGTTGTTGTTCCTCATATTGTTGTTCATGGCAGGTGATACCCTAAATCATGTGCTGGACAGCTGGACAGCTTGTTAGTGGGCATTTCTCTTTTGTGCACTTATCTTTGCATTTCTGTCACTTGTGACTCAGGTTCAGTTCACAGCCTGTAAAAGATGGCCAAGAGTGTGGGAAGCTGCAACCAACGTGTTCTTCATTTCCGTCCTGGTCTCACACATTAAACAGCAAACATCAGAGAGGGTGTTTCATTGAAATATTAACACAGGTGATCAGAAAGTCTCTCGGGCTTCATCTGGACTAACTCTGCCGACACTCCCAACCTGCCCCGTGTTTCCGACCGCTTGATGATTTGAACCAGTGGCCAAAAAAGAAAAGGCTGCCTTAATTTGACCCATGTGGCCAAGGAGAAGAAAAAGAGAGCAGAGACAAGTCAGCGTTTAGGTGTCAAAAAAGGTCTGCTTGCCGTGTCACCGGACAATAATGAAGTCGGAGCTGATTTGACCTGCGTTGAAAATGCTTCACCGTTCACATCAAGCGGAGACACCAGAGGTCACGGGGTAAGGATGGGGATCTAACTCTTTCCAGGTGTCTGTCGCCATGAGAAGAGCAATAAAAAGCCTCAGATGGCAAGCCAGTGACTTGTCGCTCGTAGGAACCAGGATGGAGAGAAATAAACTATTGTGAGAAAGAGGAGAAAAGGAGCGGTGTCTGATGC
The DNA here is from genome assembly GCA_034670385.1 of Hoplostethus mediterraneus. Taxonomy (NCBI): domain Eukaryota; kingdom Metazoa; phylum Chordata; class Actinopteri; order Trachichthyiformes; family Trachichthyidae; genus Hoplostethus; species Hoplostethus mediterraneus. The sequence goes on from JAXDDW010000008.1 coordinate 11,062,689, forward strand.
AAGGGCTTTTCTCATTTGTTTCAAATGGTTATGAATGAATGCAGTGGCCCCACCCCTCTCCTTTCAAACCCCCCAGATGCTGGCCCTGCCCAGAATAAAATGCGGGACAACTCCAGCCACTGCTTCCACCGGAGAGGGGACTGACTGACTGGCTGACTGGCTGACTGGCTGACTGGCTGACTGGCTGACTGACTGGCTGACTGGCTGACTGGCTGGCTGACTGACTCCACACAGCAGAGCGTGAGGCCATTCACTTCACTGCTTCGCTGCCCCATACAAGCTGACACACACTGACTGACTGCCGCTCACTCTGACACACAGACACACACTCTCCCTGCCTCTCTCACTGCTTCCGTCTATCCTTTCCTCCCTCTCTCTCTCTCTCTCTCTCTCTCTCTCTCTCTCTCCCTGTGTCACAAACACATACCAGCTCTCTCTCCCTCCCTTACTCACTCACTCACTTACACACTCCCTCTCTCGCTCTGCTCTCTGCCTCTCTCTTTCTCTCAGTATCACACACACTCACACATACACACACACAGTCAGTCAGTAGCCCTCATTCAAGTCCCTCTCAGCCACGGGTCAGCAGCTCAGACAGGCACCTTATTCCACTCCAGCTGGAAAGAGCATCGCATCGCAAGGTGCACACACACACACACACACACACACACACACACACACGCACATACACACATACTTACTCACACACACACACACACACATACCGGCAGACACTCACACACCCCCACACACAGAAATACGCACAGGCACAGGCACACTCACACATATACACATACACACACACACACACACACACACACACACACACACACACACACACATGAACATACATCCCAGGACTTTAACTCTGGAACGGGAAAAAGGACCTCAGTCCAAGGAGGAGGACAAACAAACAGAGAAACAAGGAGCCAAACTGGACGAGAGCGCTTTACTTTTAAAAGCGGATTCGTAAAATGACTCGATTTTATGAAAGGAGTGGATGAATCGAATCGAAAAGAAGAAGGAGGACATATTACCAACTGGAGAAACTTTGACCAGCTCATCTCTGCGGGACGGCTTTGCTGTCAGCCCATGCTTCCTAGAGTGCAGGCGGGTCGTCGGTGACATCCAGAGGATCTGCTGTTCCTGCCGGTTCCCTCCCTTCCCTCTCCCACCCTCTCGTCCCTCTCGTCAGCCCTCCGCCGGGGCATCTCCCGATCAGCAGCATGCCTACAACTTGCGCAAGGTGCACCTCGGGAGTCTGACCCACCATGTGCAGATGGATGCCATCCGTGGCCGGTCTCTGTCCTGAACCTGCCCTTGGCACCGCCGCCACTGCAGCCCTCGCCGGGCGACTCCCACCCCTGCCCAGCGCGGCCTCCCTTTGCCTGGCGTGCCTCACCCTGCTCCTGGTCACCACTGGCATCGCCACGGGGGCCTGTCCTCCCGGGGTAGGGCATGAACCCCTTCAGGTGCTCGCGGGTGGCATCAACTGCTCATGGACACTGGAAAGGCACACCCGCAGTTACAATCACCTAGAGGGCGACGTCCGACTACGGCGACTTTACTCCGCCAACAAGTTCTTCCTCTGCATTGACAAAACAGGCAAGGTGGACGGCACCCGGCGGAAAAACTACGCTGACAGTAAGTAGTTTGCACTGGCAGAATACCTCACAGCGCTGTATCTTTAATGTCTGTTTAGTGACAGAGAAGGGCGGGATGCCCTGTGACGCTCTCAATTTTCTCTTTATGGTTGGACTTTCTTATCTGTGTGCTTTTATAGCAGTTCATAGGGGTATCCTGTGGTTATATCAGACTTGTATCAGTGCTGAGCTATTTGTGTTGTGTTTAGAGTGCGAGAGACACGTTGCTAGGTAAGGAGGGAATACCCCAGTGTTGATTCAGCCTCCTCATGGGAAAGCCGGCATTGTGTTTACAAGAAAGCTGACTTGAGGAAAGACATTGTGCATCAGTTGGCCATGCAAGCTGGGCTTGGGAAAAAAGCTTCAATTTCACTGGGGATTAACTTGTCAAAACTGTGTTGAAAGTGCACCAGTTGTAAGGGACAGATGTAGATGAAAAGACTTCTAACAAATCTAAAACCAACTTGTGTTGCTCACAGTTTTGCACAGACTAAGTCAAACTATTAACCATTACAGAGACTGCAGTTCTGATTTGAAGTCTTTTTGATTTTAACTACTGAGAAGAGAGCTGATTCTCTATCTCTGTGTCAGTGTGTGTGTGCGTACATGCATCTGTGTGTGTGTGCGTGCATGCATGTATACCTGAGGGCAATGCGTGTGTTTTGTGTCTGTGTGCATGCTTGCGTGCATAGGTGACAACTTCAAACTAAAGCAGCGACTTGGCCTCACATCTGCATCCAGCAGGTATATTGAGCCTTTCTTTAGCGAGTGATTTACCAACGACAGTCAAAGAGTTTTCTGCCAGATTTATCTGTTTGTCAGGTACACACTGGTAAATCTCTCTTTAGAAACTCCTATCAGCGTGGATCTCCCGTGGCTCCAACACATCGTACCTCTCAGCACCTGTTCAGACAGGGCAGCACCTCCCAATGTGCTCTCAGCACTCAGTATGCAGCGGTGCAGTTGTGTCCCAGATAGATTATTCCATTAGTAGGCCTGTAGTCTATACACAGTCTGTGGGTAAGGGACACCTGAGAAGAGGTTGTTCAGAGAGCAACCATGCCTCTTCAATGCCTCCATCAATGGGTGTCTTTCAGATGTTTGACCAGGTCAGACGAGTCGACTCTGGTCGTGAGCTGACCTCCCTCCCCGTTAGTCACTGACTGACTGATTGACTGGATGGCCCTCGGAGACGTTTATGCCTTTGACGGTTATATTTATGTATTTAGTTGTTAATGCCTTTTTATACAAGCGGGTGAGTCAGAGTTTTTCCATGCAGCTACTGGGGGCAAGAGCAGCTGCCGTGTCCAGCCAACAGGCCAGTCAGTCTGTTGCCACTGTTTCAGACTCCAAGCTGCAGACTGGATGACATTTGTTAACCTGCTGGGATTAGTCACCTGGCAGAATCTTTTAAAACCACACACACATCGGTATAAATTCAAGTTGAGGTGAATTATCACCGTGTTAAAATTGCACTCGTGTGCCTGTCCAAGTAGGGACTTCATATTTTCATATTAGTGGTAGTATATGTCAGCCACTATAATAAAATATTACTCCCAAGCTTTGCTTGAATTTGACACTTAAGCATTCTCGTTGGAAGAGCAGTAGCTATTGCAAATTGGCAACATGTTGGAATTTAAATTGAAACAAGTGTTCATGGTCTCTGCAAAGCAGCAAAAGTGATGCCTTTCCATGGTCGTGTCACAAACGCTTAGTTGGTTGTAGTGGCTCTCCATGAAAAAGTGCAGTCCCCTTAAATGTAATGCCCTCACACTTTAGCCATCATCCTCTCATTTCCTTTGGTGGAAAGAACGATTCTCTCCATGCTCACGGAGAGAGAGGGTGTGTACCTGCACCCTGAGCTGAGCGCCGTGCCAAGCCAGCGGTCATAAAGGCTTTGCCTCAGAATTAAGAAAACGGACCTTGTGGTCAATGTGTGGTTGTACCTCAATACGGGGCAGATCTGGTTTAGGGCTATTTTGAGGTCTCATTCTGTTTCTGTGTGAAGCTGCCACTATTACCATTGCATAAGGAAGTTTTCAATCAGACTTGCAGCCTCCTGACCTTAGAATTTATTGATATGGTGGCCGTGCTATAGATTAGACAGGAAGGGCTAGGAGGAAGTGGTACATAATTAATGACTAGACCAGTGACATAGATACTGCAACATCAGAACTACTGTCACACAGGAACGAGATCACATCTCTTTCTAGGATTTAGGAACATTTTTCAATTGTCTCATTCTAAAAATGATACACCTGTATGTATCATGTACGGACATATACAAGACCACACAAAGCAATAAAGACACACAGAACAGACACACACCACACAATGTCCGAAAACCAGCACTATTAATGTATTATCACTTCCACATGATTTCATTGTGGTTGTGCAGGTAGGGAAGCCCTCAGCAGCTTAACCTAGCTCAGCTCAGCCCTGCTCAGCACAGCACTGTCCCCACAGCTGAACACAGCCGGGCTGTCCAGGAGTCTGGCCGACCCCTCCTCTGTCCTCTGTGTTGCCCTTACACTCTGTCGACACGGCTGCATTGCCCCGACAGCTCTGCCTGCTACACCCAGCCCCAGCCCTCACCTCCACCCCACTCAGTTTTTCCAGCCCCGACTCCCAACCTCTCAGGTGCAAAAACAGTTGGAATTAGTCAACAGGCTCTCTGCTAATTGAGGTTGGAAAATATTGTATCAATCCCAGTGGAGCAGGGGTATGGAACAGCTGAGGGAAGAGGCAAGAGGGAGAGAGGCTGACTTAGAGGGATGGTGGGTAGAGAGGGGCTGGAGGGAGATGATATAACATTAGATGATTTCAGTTCATGAGGAAATAAGCAAATAAATGTTTATTCTTGTTCAGATAACTATATCGTCCAGAAACACACTTAAATATATTCTTCCATTTCTTATTAAAGGATGGAGAAGAGAAACGTTTCTGCTGAGTGATGAAATTTACCATTAACATCGCAGGAGACAGACAAGAGAGAGGCTGAATGTGTATCACTGTTTCTGTTCTGAGAGAGACATTAACACCCTGTCCTGTCTGTGTCACATTCAGCACACATGTGCGAGCCACACACACACACACACACACACACACACACACACACACACGAGTGCTCAGATGTACCCATTCCTGAAACTTGTTATTGCCACAGCCAAGCCGTAAAGTTACCGGGCCTTTGAAGTATTTGTTAATCAAACCATGTGGATAGCCATCAGACAAGATAAGGAACCTAACTATCACCGGCACTGGCCTGTGACACCACACATGCTAAGTATAGGTCCACACATGATTACATCCCGCTGGATCACAGACGTTACTAAAAATAAACAGCGACGAGAAGAGACGTAGCCCACAGTACTTTGAGTGATTGGAGAAAAAAAGGGCCTCGCTGTGTTTTTCTTTTGACCTATGGTAAAGCAACAAATGATCGAAGGGAAAAACACACCCAAGTGTTTACAAAAGCTCCAGAGGTAGGTACGCATCATATCCTGTCCTGGGTCATCGGTCATACCCTGCTAATTAGACAGAGCTACAGTACAACAGCTGTGCAGGCACGCCCAGCAACCACGGCGTGATCAATTGCAATAGCCAATCAAAGAGTCTAGTAGCCTCGAGTCGAGTTAGAAAGCACACAGGGTAAACATTTTGCTCCTTGTCCAATTACCCAAGTCAATCCATGAATGATTGCTGTTAGACTATGATTACAAACCTGTTTTCTATTTATTTCTCTCTCTCTCTCTCTGTTTTCCGCTGAGGTCCTTTTGTTGGCATGACTCACAGCATATATTTTTGCATTTCATTTTTACATCTCATATTAAAGGATGGACTGTTAAATTTTGGGTGTGTGTGGCTGAGGGCATCAAACGCTTGTGCAGCCTCCAGGTAGTGACAGCCCATTCACCCTTAGGAAATAAGGTCACCCCACCACACCGCCACAATCAGAGAAGTCACTGCCGCTAGACTAACTCCATTCCTCCTCTACCTCTACAGCCGTGAGACTCTCAGAGCCAGGGTGTGTGTTGTGTTTACCAAATTTCCTTTGGTTTGCAACATTTTGCTGTTTGATGTGAGAGTTTTCCGAGTTCATGAGTGTATTTCACTTGGACGGGCACCACGGGAAGAAAATCTTCCACCCCGCTAGAATATGTTGTGGAAATGATTCTAACTTGTTTTAGGCTGGGGAAACTGTCACTCACTAAGGAGAGAGCGACTGACTCGAGTTTGAATAGTCTGAATAGACAGGATAAGTGCTTCAGACATGCTATATCCTCCTAAAGGTGTGACTACATTGATTGCGTCAGAATGCTTATATAGCAAAAGGGATGAGATAGAAGTGGTTCAAAAATATTTTATTAAAGTAGAAGTATTGCTACATCTTTTGTATTATGCTGAGTACTCACGTCTAGTATAGTAGATCACTCATCTACTTAATACTTAATACTTAAAACTTTCTACTTAATTTCAAGCAAAACTCACTACATTTTGTGCATATTCCAAAATGTCCCCTTCCCTCAAAATTACCCGTTTTAAATCATTACTGTCATGAATCCTGTTTGGGAATGTTTCTATTTAGCTCATACCAACAAAGCTATAGTTCTTATCAACGCTGTAGTTGTAGGAGGTATCACCCCTGCAAAGGGATGAAAGTTGTTCCAGATTGACAGTTTTTTTCTGTAACTTCCAGATCTCATTGTATTCACTACTTGTTCATCTAAATATAAAACTATTCAGAAACTATGCTCATATATATATATTCACATTGAACCAAAGTCAGAACCCCAAAAGAAAAGCATCGCTATTCTCCATTCATCAACTCATCTTTTCAACGAGGCGGCATTTTGGGGACAAAGGTCTTCACCTGCCAATACAGCAGACACACCAAATGAGTATGCTGCTCTGTCTCTCGCTTCGGAGGCGTGAGAAAGTTTCATTCTGTCCTGACCATTCTATCTCCTCCTCATGACTCACCATTAATTTTGGTAGAGCTCAGACAGGGACGTGTGACTGGATCAACAGCACCAGGGCTGGAGGGGCAAAAGAGGGAAGCACCTGGCCAGAGGAAGGCCTTTGGTGTTTTGAATCGGGAGAATACACATGTTAATGAGGCTAGGAGAAGGGCTGGGGCGTGCTCTGCTCAGTATTGAGGTGGAAATTAAAGGCTAGAGGAGTGCTGGAGCCTTTCCCGTTGCTCATTAGGCCTTATGCAAGGTTTCCTCTGGGTCGTCTCAACTGAGAGGGGCTTCGTGGACATGCGGATGCCAACAGGAGGGGAAAATCCCACGAATCCTGCCTTTATAATCCCGCCCAATAAGGACAGTGGCCCCAGCCTGAGTGGGAAATGATGAAAATCGACCCCTTGCCAGCTGTTCCTGGCTGGCGAGACAGGCATGGAGCGGCAGAAAGTTAAATAACACATCACTGACACGGTGCATACATGGTGAACATGCATGTACGCACACACACACACACACACACACACACACACACACACACACTACCCTGGGAACATCGCGGGACAAGTGTGTCAATGGCACTCTAATTAGACTAGCCTCCCTGGTTTCTGCCACCAGGGTTTGATATCATGAATAGTCTCTAAAAATGTAGCAATTAGTAGCTAACAACCTTTAGCAGTCTGGCTGTGGCTCCTCGCTAGGCTTTACTGGGTTCATCAGCAGGTTTATAGAGTCTGACTTTGGCTCCAGCAGCCAGTTCCTTTATAACACCCCACAGCTCTGAACATCCTGTGGGTGTGAAGACAACACAAAAGAGAGGATTTCACAGTGCCAATAACCAGCCAGTTGGATCCTGAGCCCTATGATAAAAGATGTTCGCGCTGATGTTCTTAAAGGCTTGTAAAAGTGCAGAAGACGACTCTGAATAGGAGGTTCATACTTTTGAAAAGCTTTTAGGAGCAAAATGATTAAAGAGGGTGAAGATTTAACTCTGTAAATGTTTGTAATGTGAACCCTTTTTTAAGCCATTACACTTGCTTCTATTTTCCAGTTTGTTCCCATAAGTGGACTATCTGGTGCGGTCCAAAAGCTACTCCCTCAATGATTTAGGTTCTTTATACACCATTGTAATGAGCCACAATTCATTACAGTAGGGCGATGCAATGTTATACATGGCCTGCCAGCCAAGCAGTAACTTTTTAAAATGGGAGTGAAGTTTGGCCTTTTCCTCAATGAGAGGACATTAACGCTGTTATTACTATGTGTGTTTTTTGTGAAAGGCGTAAAATGAGTATTAATTAGATCAGTTGGGAACAGCCAGCCAGCGAGTCTTACTCATGCAGCACCATATGTTTGAAATCGTTTGCCAAAGGAAATATTGTCACCAAGCAGCAACCACCACTCACATCTCAACCATACACATAAACAATCACACACACACACACACACACACACACACACACACACACAGACACACACAAGCCTATTGACTTAAGGGAGACAGGGCTAGTCTCTCCCTTAGGTAGACCAAGACAAACTTTAATGGTTTTGTTTTGACCCTTCCAATAAAGCTTCTCACCTCCCCTGCTCGAGCCGAGCCAGACATCATGTCTTGGAAGGCGTTTAACCGTTGGCCCAGGAATAAAGGCAGCTGAAAGAGAAGCCCTGCTGTAGACAGGGAAAAAAGAAACAACTTGGCATCCCTGAATACAGCCACGGCTGACTGCCTGCAGGAGTTTAAAGGTGTACAAATTTGACCTTAAATCACAAATCACGGGGAGCCTAGAACTGGGAGTCCCAAAACGGCGACGGTGAGAGAGGCAATAACAGCAGGAATGCGGTGCACCTGCTGCCCAAAAGACACATATCCCTCCCTGTATGATTGGGTCTGGATCATAAAGGAAGCAATAAGAGGCAGTAAAACCAGGCGCCTCAACCCTTACCGTCAACATTCAGGTAAATCTGGAGCTGTCAACCCTTTTCCTGTGAAGGCCACGAAGGCACACCCGTTTTGCCTCATCATCCCTGTACCCGTTTTGCCTCATCATCCCTGTATCCATCTGACTGACGGGAGCACGGGGGAAGCTCTGCAGACAGACCTTAATCTCTCTCACACACTCTCCCTCTCCCTCTCACATCACACCCACAGAGCAACTGCATTCTGTCCGTCAGTCAGGTAAATATTGACTTGCTGTCACGCAATCGAGTAGAAATCAGGTTTACAGCTCCTGACTGCGTAATGGGCTTGGTACCTGTCTAAACAAGACACATCTGAGGGGGCGTGGTGCCGTGTTACACTGAAAAACACAGTAACTGTAATTAACAAATCCTATTGATCTGCGCTGCAAAATTCAGCTTCAGATGATGTTACATGACTTGTCACAGAGATATCACATTACTTATGTCTGGGCCCTCGTCGTTGTGTGAGTCAGTCTTATATAGGGTAATTCAAGGAGGTTTATTGGAAAAAGAGTGAGACCGTTCTGTCCATAATAATTCTGACCGTAATAATTTCCTCATACTCAACGTGTGAGCCCAGCAGCACGCCTCAGAAGGTTTCCACACTGAACTCTGAACTCTGCGGAATCAGCCCAGATGCAGGGTGGCAATCAAACAACATCTAATGAAGAGGTAGGCTTGTGCAAGTGATGAATGACTCATCCATGAAAGCATTGAAAGCAGAAGTGGGAAATTGCAGTCAAAACTATTTGGTTGTCCTTACCACTCATATCTGTTATTATCAACATTGTCATCTATAACTATTAGATACAGCAGACATCTTGAATTATTTGAATTCCAATCCCAAATGAACAAATATGACTTTGATTTTGACTCTTCCTCTTGTTTCTGTGACAAAGCTCCTGTGAATGGAAGAGCGAGGCTAGAGAAGCCGCTGTCTGGAGTGAATAACCTTCCTTGCAAAATGCATTTCCTGAAAGTAGAAGTGGGATAATGAATGCAAATGTGCAGGGCTCTGAAAGCAGCGCCTCCCATGCAGGTCTGCACATACCAACAGGTTGAGGCCATGCAGCCTCCTCTCTGAACCGCAGTACACACATGTCCACCCGTACCTGCTTTTTATCTGCGCGGCCATTTAGCTAAGTGAACACGAGCAGGATGTGAGTATCGTGTCAGAGCTCTTTTGCGAGCGCTTTGAATGTGTGTGTACGTTTCGAATGCATGTGCCTGTGTTTATACTTGTGCCATTGCGGGAGCATGAAGTGGACTCTAAACTGAAAAAGATGTGCCTTTCCTTTTCCCTAATGCCTAATCTGAACCAGACTCTACCTTGCACTCAATTCAGATGTGCATGTGTGTGTGTGTGTGTGTGTGTGTGTGTGTGTGTGTGCTCGTACGCTCGTGTTTTTTCCCCCCGTCTGGAAGGCCGTGCTCCTCGTTAGCGGCGTGCACAAAGCGTTGCGGTGTTATAGTTGAGTCAGTACAGTCACCTACATACATCGGACCGCTCCCTCATTGACACCGAGACGTCTGTCCAGAAACGGAACAGTTACTGTTACTGCAAACTCATCTATATCCTTCATATGAAACAATGTCTCCGGATATCAGATGTCTTTGCGTCTATTTTAAAGTGACTCAGCGCAGGATGGGTCTCAGTTGTCATAGTGGATGCAGGGAGAATGACACCCTCCTCCACCCCTCCACCCCCATACAGCCTGCAGTCGTCTATAACCAGGCAGGCAGAAAGAATATTCTGATGCATTTGAGTAGCAGCTTCAATATGAAGTGTCTCTCTATATCTATTTATACACACACTGTATATCTTTCGCTTTTGCTTTGTCCACCCCTCTCTAGGTATCACCATCTCTCTCTCTCTCTCTCTCTCTCTCTCTCTCTCTCTCTCTCTCTCTCTCTCTCTCTCTCCTCCCCTGCAGTGGATAGGATTGGGGTCAGGGCCCTTTGGCCAGTGGAGCAAGTGACAGTTCTGACAGGGCCCTGATTTCCCCGTTGTGCCGTCTGTCACCTCCCTCTACGCCTGTCTCGTTTTAATAATGTAAATACAGGGCAAGCTCGGGCCACGGAGACGATTCTGTGTCATGGTGCTCACTCAGTGGAACCTCACATGTCTGCAACTCACACCTGAGACACACACACACACAAACGTGCACGCGATGCCCGTATGGATGAAGTCAATTTTGGTAAATTGGGTGGTCCAAATAAGTTAATGCAATAGCCTGTACAGCCAAAGCTTCTGGTTTGTAAAGCACATTACATTGTGTTTACCAGTGTATCCTCTGTCAGATCCACTGTGGTTGAACCTGACAGGGAATGGTGGTTCAGTTCAGATGTGGCCGCCCGTCAATAACTGAGTGTAGAGTTTTGTTACTGAGGGCCCAGTGAAGATGAAGGTAGGAAACTGTAAACAAGGCCTTTGTTTCCCCTGATTCTGTTTCCATTCAGGGTGGCTGAGTCTGGTCTGGACAGCCACCCAAACCAGCTGCAGATGCAACACACCAGCTTACTGCAATTTAGTGGCACAGGGGAATGACCTCAGTCTAATGTGGATCCCGCCATACCAGCCACCCCCCCCCCCTCCCTTGCTACCAAAGTGCAGGAAACTGCAGAAGCCGTGAGTCACAAAGCTCTTGGCGGGCGAATCTGCTCGTAACTATCTGTGAAGCCTTTGATAGCTTGCCTTTCGCTCGTTACGGATGTGATGCATGATTTGGAGGCAGTTTGCCCCCCTCGCTTCTTTCTACTTGATTAAAGAAAAGGCCCCGTAGTGGGTAGGATTGCGGCCCCTCGGTACCACACAGGCACAGACAACCGGGCAGGGCCCACACTGCGGGCTTCGTTAACCTTTTTCACCTCCCCAATCCCTCAGCCTCACTACTCCAGCCCTCAGCCTCACCCCGAGCCCACTCCCTCAGCGTGTCCTCTAGCGTTACCTTCGTGGGCTGGCCGTCCCCCCCCCGCCATGCCTGCGAGTTTAAGGGTTTGATCAGTGGAGGATCTTTGCTCACTGATTCAGCACCCTGGAGGTCCCTAATGAACTGATTGATGTTCCATTACATACAATCACAGCTCAGCATGCCAGAGGAACTCGGCTCTCAGTGGTATAACTAGCATGGAATGCATGCTGACAGGACATGCAGGTACGCCAATTTCATGTGTGATGGGGGGTGTATGTATGTGTGTGGTAGAGGAGATCCTCAATACCACCCTCATCTTTGACCTGCTAGCTAAGAGAGCCATGAGATGAGATTCTTTACGAGCTTTCTCATTGTTGTTCACTAAATTTCTCTCTTTCCATTTGCATTTAGTGCTGGCCCATCTGCAGTTTTTTGAATAGTGAAATTACACACACACACACACACACACACACACACACACACACACACACACACACACACACACCCAGATGTGGCCGGTGATTCTGAAGGATTGGGTCAGTCTGTCTGGGGATAAATCAGACAGACTAATCTGTCCTGTGAGGGGATGGAGGGTAATTGGTCACATTTGACCCCCGGCCCCGTGGACTGTGGGAACGCAGGCTTTATCTACCAGCGGTAATTGGCTAATGAAACACTTCCGCAACTCCTCCACTAGATTGTCGTCCACCGGTCGGGATAGGGTGAGGCAAGTGTGTGTTTGTGTATGTGTGTGAGTGTGAGTGTGTGTGGCAACAGTGGCCAGGAGGCAGAGTGAGCGTGTGTGTTTGTGAGTAGTCCAGAGAAAATGGCAGGATGCGGAACTCCCTGTGGCCATCTTTACAACTTTATCACCAGAATCAGCCTCATAATGCCTGCAGCCTACTGATACATTGATAGAATACACATTCATGGGTGTGTGGTTGTCATTACTATTCAAATGTAGGTCTGAAACAGAAATGGTGGACGTAATTCAAAGGAAATCTTTAGCCAAAGGCAAGGCTTTTTTGTATTGCGCTTATTATTAGTGTATCAAAGACATTTGGATGTTTGTAACGTTTCGAACATGCTCACAATACCAAGGCCTGTAGACATAAAGGGTGGGAATCTAAGGTCTTGTGCTATTTTTTGTTATTTATATTCATTGCGTGCAATCATTTATCTGGGCAAAGCCATGCCCACGTCAGTATAAAGACAAGAAAACTGGGGTGGGGAGAGCAGGGTGGGGGGGTGGGGGGTACTAAGAAAAAAAGGCTAAAGTTACGGTGGTGAGACAATGTCTCTGAGGTCCCATCAAGTGAGCCATTCATAGATGCAGGCCTACCAGTTTGTGGAGCCAGGGAGACACTCCGATAGAGTGGGGCCCAGGGTGGCCCTGTCTTTTTGTCCCAAGCTGACCCCTGCTCTCCCGCCTGGCCTCTGCGCCCCTCACCTGGCCTGTCCCAGCGCACTGGTAACAGGATACCTGTAATTTGCTCTAATGGCCTTTGAAAGACCTGGCTGGGCTAATCCCTGGAGTACTTCTCCCAGCAGCGCCACATGAAAGGGTGGGGGTAACAGGGCCGAGTGCGAGCCCTGAAAGAGGACCAGCCCCTGGATTGTGTGTGAGAGAATGTCACCCCTCGCGGCCGGGGCTGGGGCTGAGGGAGTGTGGGAGTCAGCTTTCAGCAGATCACCACCGTGTGGCTTGTTCACAGGCTCAAAAAAACTAGACCCAGGATTGTGGAGAAGTAGATTGTCTCTACTTTACACCTCCCTCAGTGGCTTAACCTGGCAAGCAGTGGGAATGGGCTTGGAATACAGCCTGCACAGCACCGTGTGAGAGTGGACTTCAAATTGAGTCCAGATTCCTACACTAATTTGTGCTATGGAATGTTTGTGTGTTATGGATGACGTATGTGCATCCAGAACTAGGGGAGATTGAGATCCCCCATACTGCAAGGCTGTAAGGGATGCTGTGTAATAGCACACGCAGACCAAGCGTGACCACTTTGTATCGCGTTGCTTCACTCGATCAAAAGTCATCGTTTGTGGCTGTTTCACCGCGTCTGTTCTGGGACAAGAAGCATCAGAGCATCTCTCCTTTTTACCTTTAATTCAATCCAATTCCCTTTCATGAGCTAACATGCTAAGAGGCTACAGCTATTTGGATGTGATGGCATAGGCAAGCAAGCGCATTACTTGTTTAGCCTAGCAGAGCTACAGTTAGCGACTAAACGTTTTAGGCTACTTCCAGTAACATTACACACCAGGAGGACCAACAGTCTCCAGCGTATTATCCCAATGTGATTGGTTCTCACGCCGGATACTGGTTATCACGTTGCTGGCCTGGTTCACTTTGCCCCCCTATCCCATCATGCCATGTGCATGTGGTTATTCACTTCTCATAGACAATGAATGGAGGGGAACTGTTGAAATCGCATCTGGTTTGCCGTAACAAGCGTGTACGGTACTTGTACACTCCTAGACCTGCGTCCGCGAAGCTTTTATGATTGCTGGATGACAGGTCGTCCCGTCAGGAAGCGTATAAAACAATTGCTGAACAAAAGGGCTGGGCACTGAATATGGACTGACAGATTATAAAGACAGGGCAAAAATAATCTTATCAGTCCCATCTGCACTCTCATGCCCCAAGAGATTTTAATGGAATGTGGGAACAGCAAGTGATATGTGGGCAGGGAAGGCCAGCTCTCTGCCAGCCCTTTCTTTCCTTTCTTCCTCTCCTTTCTGTCCATCGTCCTTGTTTTTCATTGGGGTGAACACATGCAAGGGAATGCACTCACTAAGTGTACACGACCCCTCTCCCTGCCTTCCTGTGTCCTACTTCCTCAAGGTACAGCTTACCTAGGACACAATATATACTTGCATGACTGTAGCCCACACACACACACACACACACACACACACACACACACACACACACACACACACACACACACACACACACACACACACACGCACACACTCAGGATCCCATGTGGATGGAGCGATATGTTTGCAGCATCTGTGAATGTCTACTGTATGTGTGGTTGTGTGTGTGTGTGTGTGTGTGTGTGAGAGAGAGAGAGAGAGAGAGAGAGAGAGAGAGGAATATACCAGATAATGGTGTGCCAAAACTGGCTGTGGTTGCTGTCTTGTTTCTCGTTTTATCCATTTATTTATTTCAGGAAGAAAATCGTTTCTCTCGTTCAATTAAAACAAAACAAACACCAGTTAAAGAACTGAATGATTGTTTAACTGCCCAGAAATGACAGGGCTAAATTAGGCATGAGAATCTCTATCACCCCCACAAACGCGCTGCAGCCCCAGACATCCAGACGGGCTGAGATCATCTGAGGAACAGAACCAAGTAACTCAGCATGTTGGCTCCATCAGGCTGGCTTGGATGTGCCGCTGTGACCAACATGCGGTGGAAGACCAGACGGGGGTTGGTCAGTTCATCTAGCATGTAGGAATTTCAACAATATTTTATTTCCTTTTCTTTCTTTGGAGTATGTATTAAATCTGCTCGTCTCATTCCTGGTTTGCCATTTTCAGTTGCTTGTGTAGAAAAAGGACAAAGTGGCAAAAACCTGACCCTTATATAAGCAAGCTGTGCTGCCTTTGTGTGTGTGTGTGTGTGTGGGACCAGCCCAGGTCTGCTCTGCTTAGCTCAGAGGAGACATGTCTCATAACTGTTAGGGTGGGATGAATAAATCATCCCAGTCCTGTGAGAGTTAATAGGTATGATGCATGTCCGGAGACCCGGGGCAGACAGGCAGGCAGGGAGGGAGAGGGTGGGGGGGGGCGGGGGGGAGACCCGGGGTATAGGAAAGAACGAGACAGGGAGACATGGAGAGACCAAGGATAGGAAATAGGCAGGAAGGAGGAGAAAAAGCAAGGGAGACCGGCAGGCAATGGAGACCGGCAGGGAGACAGGTAGCGAAGCCAAATGAAAAGCAAGCAGGCGGGCAGAAGGGAGACAGGAAGATAGAGAGAAAGACAGGTATGGAGGGAGGGAGGGAGAGAGGGAGAGGTGCTGCCCAAAGCCCCACAGCTGCCCTGCTCTGGAACAGTGGGCCACTCACACACGCACATACAAACGCACACACACACACACACACACACACACACACACACACACACACACACACACACACACACACACACTAACGCACAAATCCTCCTATTCTGGAACAGTAGAGCACTCAGGGTGGCAGTCACAGCCCCTGTTAAAGAGACTGTAAATGTTATATTGCTGTCCAGTTCTGGTTGGTCCATTAAACAGGTGAGGGCATCGCACCAAATGGATATCAGCAGAGAACTTGTACTGAAATTTGTCAGGAGTGAAGTAATAGAGCGTGCAGCTGTAAAAAGAAAACATCAGATTTAGAAAGAAACCCCAAAAGGTCCCGACTCCCCCGTCGCACCGGGAACCTCACCGTCCACCATCTACAGAGTGGAAATAAATTGTCCAACTGCATTTTATGAATGTCCAATTCAGTAATACCCTCGGTATAGGCAAGGATAGTACTCCTATCAAAAGATCCCATTCATACTGTTAGTATGTGCAAAAGCGGTAATCCTCAAGTTCCTTCTGTTTTGAATTTGGAGACATCTTTAGTTTTTGCGCTGCACGTCCCAGAGATCCCAAACCATGTTGCCTGTACTGTGATGTCTTTTTCCTTGGATTTTCTATTCACAAACTTTTAATTTCTATAGGTACTGCTCTTATCTTTGTCTGTTTAGCCATGGCCATCAGTGAGGAGGCCAACTACACAGTTCTTCTCTTTACTCCAAACAGGAAAGACAATGTAAAAGCTTTCATGACTTGGCTACAGGTTGAATCACTGTTGTGTTGCATCAATCGATTAATTTTATTATATTTGATATATTTATTTATGAAAACGTTGCAGATTAATACTTTAAAACTATTACACATGAAATTAGAGGAGTGAGGTATATTAGAATCAGTTATGGTGTATTGATATGACCACATATCAGAATCTACTCTTTCTTTACCTTCTGACACCATGTAAACTCCACTGACCCCTTCAGCATTGGAAATAGCTTTTAGGGAACCCCCCCCCCCAACCAACCCCATCTGCTAATCAGGAGCTGTGTGCTGGATGGATTTGTCCCAGAGGCCAAAATTTCAGTTGATAAAGTATACTCCACTAATCGTAATCCTCAATCAACCACCACAGTCATGGTTCATCGGGGGACTCTGCCTGCCCTTGACCTGCTCTGTGTGTGTGTGTGTGTGTGTGTGTGTGTGTGTGTGTGTGTGTGTGTGTGTGTGTGTGTGTGCGTGTGCGTGCGTGTGCGTGTGTTGGGACTCTACTTTGTCCTCTGGTTTCAGCCAGCCCAGCGTCTGTGGAGCACTGATCAATGCTGCTTCCTGCCTGTGCCTCCCTGACCTGACCAACCCTGTGCTCAGACACACCATAATGAGAAAGACATGTGGCTAGAGGCTTAAGGCATCAAGTGTATCCAAAAAGATCCAAGAAAGACAAGGTCCTTCTTCTCCCTCCCCTCCGCAAATATAAAAATGCCCATCTTTACTTCCAAGTGATGTTGTAATAGGTACTCACACTCACCTAAATCTGCCAACCTCTGTTTTCTCGAGTCCTGGATCCAGAGCCACCTGAGAGCTAAGGTTAAGGAAGTTTAGTGGTTGATGCTTTAGCTAAGTTGCCACTGCATGTCATTAAACTGCCTGAGTATATCTTCATGACAAGCCTGGCTGCTAAAATGCATCCAAATGCCATTTGAAATAGGTAGAATACACATTTAAAACTGCAGGCTATGTAAGCGGAGGCCTCCCAGCGCAGTGTGCTCCTGTAAATGATCTCTTTTCTGTCTGAACAGCGCTGTCATACTGTCATACTCCACAGCGGATGGAAGATCGGCTTTCAGATCAGACACTCATTAAAATTAAGTTATTACTGACCCAGTCCAGCTTCCAGTATATGAGCTGGGTCTCCTGACAAGACACTCCTTCATCTTGGATCTATGTGCTGTCGATGTAATCCATCAACTCATTCCCATTCTGTTACTATAAGCATCTTTCTTTTATTACGCCTCTAGTGGAACGTATCACGCAAAGCTGTGGTTTGCTGTTGAATTTGATACGATGAAACGACTTTAACATTTTAAAACTCTAATTTTAATTGATGATATTTCTGTAAATGTTCATTTTTTGTCTGAAAGAGGAGACAGGGACTATTGGTCATGCCCCCTGTGTGAAGGAGAGGCAGTGAACCTGGTGCTGACACACCGCTCACCTCGGATTTGACCCATCACCACAACCTGAGAGCTGTCACTAGACTTCTATGTGACTCATCCGGATGTAGATAATAGCCTCCGGTCTAAACCCATTTAATGATCATGTTTAATGGCGTATTAAATGATAAGGCAGCAAGCGATCATTGCCCGTGCTGGTTTAGATCGCACTTCAGTGTTTTTGACTCATATTGAGATATTGATATTGCCATTTGATTCATAAAAGCTCACCATAAGCATGACATTAACAACCTACGAGAGTTACAATAATACTGTTTTAAACTTAAATAGTTACACCAGAATCTAATTGTAATTTGGTGAAAACTTGAGTCCGGTGTGCATGTCACACCTTTTCTTTAACTGAACATTGAACACAACTTTACTGCTCCACTACTGAACTAAATGGCAAAGGCTGATTAAGTCCTCACCCATTATAGTAGCTGGTGTTTTACTGTACATTCAGGGGTTAACGTGAACGTTTCCATATCACACCATCTATCAAGTCCTCCGCTGGAACGCCTGTTCTCATGGTAATCTTTCAAGGTGTTTAAAGCAGTAGTGAGTGATGCAGCCTTTGTCTGTGCCGTACTTAACCGTGCGGCTGCTTCGCCCAGTCCCAGGCCCTTCAAGGGGGTCACGGCAGATCAAAGGTGCTGGTCACAGCCATTAGGCCTAGCAGCGGAGACCCAACATGAAAAGCTTGTGTTTTGAAAAGGAGGGCAGAAGGAAAAAAACAACAGGGCCTTCTTCGTTTAAAAAGCAAGCAAACTGTGAAATAATTGAAAAGGTATGTCAATCAAGAGCAGGAGCACAGCGGGAGCTTCAAGATTCCCAGGCTCTGCTCTGGTCGAGCACTGGGCCATGGAGGGCTGCTCAAGGGGGCAACCCAAGAAATTAAAGACCTGAGAAAGGAACAAAAAGAAGACGAGAGGAAAGGAGCAGAAAAATCTCTTTTTCTCGCTGTCTCTTTGCTCAGTCTTTCACTCTTTTCTACATTTAAATTGTGATGAAGGAACCCTATTCAAACATCCTGGTCATTAATAAGATCTTGTCTAGCTCTTCACCTCTCAGGTGAGTATTCAAAGACTTATTGGGGGTCGGAGCGGCAGTGGGAAGCGAATCCCCTCACCACCAACACCCCCATCTTATAACCAGCACCTACACCCTGTACTCCCTCCCTCCTCCTCCCCCATACCATGAGTCTGACAAAAGGGAACCCCGTGAGAGTGTCTCTCTCTTTCCTTTCTGCCTTTTTTTTCAAGGTCAGAAAAGACTTGAATGATCTGACGATGGGCTAACTTCCAAAAAAAAGGGAATAGAAAGAAAAGAAAGAGTAAAAAAAGACTGAGTAAAAGACGTTTTCTATGCTTTTAAAAATCCCATAGAGGAGAAATAAATGGCAAGTCCACAGTTGACTAGGCATGTATAGTCCAGGATTTGCTTGTAATGGCAGCTTGAGCTTATTGACAGCCCCAGCCAAAACATGTCAAAGGTTAAGCGATCTTGCCAACTGCAAGTAGGAAGCCAAACGTATCTTTTTCATAAGCTCAATAGGACCATCAGTTGATACATGCGCAGCGTAACACAGCAGTGAGCTTCAGGTTCCTCTGAAACTCAGTAGCAAAGAGTTCATTTGTCTCCATTCTTCCCTTTTATCACTTTCATGTCATTTTATTTTACATTTTTAAAAGACTTTAAAGAAACAATAAAATATTTTTAAAGAAACATTGCTTGGATGAAAATGACACAATGCAATTTTCCAATCCAGACGTTAAATATGAATACTTGGCCAGCTAGGATACTAAAATAAAAGGAATTGGCAGAAGGACGAATTTACCATATGTTACAAAATGTGATTTGGAAGAGACTGAGAGAACCACTGAGGGGCCATTTGTCCATGTTATCTAAGCTTAAGTTGGTCACAGGGGGAGCTTAAAGTTCACGATTTACCAATTTTGACAAATTAATTTTTGTTTCAGGATTATCTCAAAAAGCTGCCACAAAGAAAATATCTGGACAGTGTTTAATAAGGAGAGACTTTTTGTAAGAGCTCTTGAAAGTCTTATGCAGTCAGCTAGAGTGGATGATGCTGTCTTCAGTCTTTCAGCCAACAACTTGATCAATAATTTCAATTTAAAATTTTCAAATAAAAACATATATAAACTGAGCCAACACATTTCTGTTCTGAAAGCTAAACTCGGCGTACAGCCTCCCGGTGAAGTGACCTTGGGATTTCCGCAGTTTGGAAACTCTTCTAATAGCTTAGAAAACCTCACTCTGATTTCTCAGGCTCTGAACACAATAGAGTGACTTTTCAAAGGGGGGACTAAGAGTTATATGGATCTAACTGGCCTTTATAAATGTGTGGTCAAGCGTCCAGAACCCAAGTGATTTCTTTAAACAATGTGAAATCCCCATCTCATGTCCTCAGATCTTTTGTGTCTACTGGCCAGTACACCAACATGTATGGATGAAATGACAGAGGGTATGAGAGCTAAAGAGAGAAAAAAGAATAGTTAGATTTAATTTTGGGAAGATGGGGAAGACTTTTGTTCTGAAATGAGATATCCATGATTTTAAAAGTGTCACCTACTCCACATAAAACGATTGATAATACAATATAAAAACAAATAACGACACGTTTTAACAGGACAGCTGTAAGCTGTAAGTCTGTGCTTGGCAAAATTATCGCTCTTTATCTTCAAATTTTAGAGATACTGAACGATGAAGTACAGGGAATGTTTCTCCCCAAAATGGATATATAGTGTTGAACAGAATACGTCTAACATCAAACTTATATGTGATCTTCAGTTGTCAGGAAATGTGACTGTGGCGTACTCTAGTCCCTACAATGTCTCAGACACTGTGACAAACATGCCTCCAACACACCTACTGTGCTTGGAACTCAAAGCAGAAAATAATGGCAATTAGTGCTGGCAGCACTTTCAGGCACCAGCGCTTTTCATTGGCCTGGACAAATCCCCCATAAACCCTTGCAGCGCTCCAATCGCCAGCCGGGCCCCGGCTAATTGCTTATGAGTTCCTTGCACGCTCACGGTGCCGCCATAGCACACCCGGTGTTTGTAAACACCGCTCGTAAAGAGGAGGTTGCCATCAAAGTGTTAATGCTTCCTCGGAGGATCAGAGGCAACTGAGGCATGTTGGGAGTGCAGCTGGGCCGGTACCTGGATGGACCCTAGCTGTGGGGAGCCGAGAGACCGTCAGAGAAGAAAGACACTCAACAGGAGTAGTGTTTGTTTACCTTCTCCTTCCATTTCTTTCTTTCTGCTCCTCTTTGTACTTCTCTCATTGTGTCTGTGTCTAAAGCAGATGACCTCACTTCGTAAGCACGACTACTGATGTTCAGACCTGGTTAGGAAAAAAAATGACATAGTTGCATGTCTGGAGTGACAGGACCAGTAGATGTGTGGTTTTCCATTTTGGATATTGGCCCTAAGAACAGGAAAGACTAGTAGCAGCCGTCTAACAGAGAAGAACAGTTGTGTGTCTATATATGAGATTATGTATTATGTTGGAGTGAGTTATTATATTCGACAAAGTAACCAGACACCCGAATACCAATGGACTAGCTTGAGAGCAGGTTAAACCCAAAGCTGTTGCAGCAGTTTGGATCCTGATCTGAGACCAAAATGTTACATTATTTAATCCACAAACATATTAAGTCAAGTCGGTGTGCCAAGTTCAGCTTCGCCCTTCTTTCCAAATGCATTTACATAAATAAATGGGGAGGAAAGATGGCAGTGGCGGGAGAGTAGCACCTGCTCAACCCCTGGTGTGAGCATTTATTTATCATCGCTGGATGGGTTTAACCAGCAAGACTGCTCGGAAACTCACTTGCTGCCCTGTTCAGGACTTGTGGTTGTACCTCAGCAGCTGGGGGTTAGTCGGTTGGGTGGCCAGTGGCCCACTGCTGACTTCATGACTCCTACTTCATTTCCTACCAGCATTGGGTTGCTCTGTCCTTCAGCACCTTGATGTGTTGCTATGTTTACAGGATCTGTCCAAAGCCAACAACTCATTTTCAGAAATATCCAGCAGCGCCTAGCCTGTAAAATTTGGAGAAAAGCGGGGGCAAAAAAGATTAGATGTTCCTCAAGATGTTTTCTCCACTTAGACCTGGTTTCCAAGGGTGCAAAAAGAGGGTTGTGGGCTCTCATCAGATAACAGACCACATCATGGTGCCTTTGAAGGTGAGACCAGGCAAATAAAGCCAGGAAGAGTTATCCAAGGGAGAGCTTCATCTCCAGCAATTAGCCTCTATTCAGGACCCTGCGGTAAGCCCTCAAGTCATCTCCAAAACATTTCTCTCTGTTGTAGCCATGACAATGGGTGTGTGCCTTTATTTATGTATGCAGACAAAAACCAGATCAAGAGTGATCCACATGGGACTTGTTTGCAATCAGTGCCCAGAGGAAACAATTAGCCCACAGGCTTGCCAGCTCTTTCATGGGGTGAAGTGAGTTAGAGAGGCTGCTTAAGTGGCTATCAGACACGGGTTTTGTGTCCCTCAGTAAACAACAGTGGGCATCACCAGGCTGGAGTGTCACATCTGGAGTTAGAGGACTTTTATAGGTGTAGGCAGGCAGGCGGGCACTGTGCAGGCAAACAGGGCAGCGGGCAGGCAGGCAGATTGACACTGTGCAGGCTCAGACGCTGTGTGTGCTATAGGGCAGTGTGTGAGGCGGTCTACTGAGATAGTGGAGGTACACTAGGGCTATGGTTGGATACACTCGAGTGATAACTCGCTAGCTCAGGATGTAGTCTGAAACCGTGGGTGATTTCTAATGTCATTGTATGAGGTAATGAGGAAAATGGTAATAATAATCATAATCAAACCAGGATCATAACAATTTATTTATTTCAAATGATATGTTGCTATAAGGTACCTCCGTGTTCTGATTTGATCAGACCAGTTGTTCCCACTGCTCTGATTGTTGAGAGCCAGGCTCTTGATGTTCTTCTCACAAAGGGGGATCTCTTAAATGGGCCATTGTGGGTTTTTTTCTCTTGTCTTGGGCTCTCTCTCTCCCCAGAGCATATGGTCGTCTGGTATCCTAATCGCTAATGATAGAGTGGCTTTTGATGGGGAAACTCCCATAGCTAGATGTTTCTAACCCAGACTCCTGTTCCCTCTTTTCTTTTCCAGGCCTGATGGAAATCCGATCTGTCAGTGTGGGAGTTGTCGCCATCAAATCTGTCAGCACTGGGCTGTACTTAGCCATGTCCAAGAAAGGCACGCTCTTTGGATCGGTGGGTATACAACGTGGCAACATTGTTTCTGGAGGTCAAGATGGGAGGCCTGGGAAGGAGGGGGGCTATGTATGTATAGGGGTCCCAAAAGAGGGCCTACCCAAACATGTCTTATTCTATTGAAGTGAAGGGAAATCTAAGGAATCTCCTGTTGGAAAGTCCAGAGGAAGGTCAGGGTGCTAATATCAATCATGGCTGTACACCTGGGCCAGGTTTGATGATACCTGCAGGTTGGGATCGCATGCAAAGCTTGAGGAGGCTTGTTCCACTGTCAAAATAGATAGCAGAGTAGAGAAGCCTGATCAACAATGACAAAGAGCCAGCTGGGCTTCTCTGGAAGTCTTTGCGTGCCATCTGCCAATTGTTGTTCACACAGCTAGCCTTCTAAAGTAATCACCTCTCTTTGTGAAAATGAGACACACACACCATACATTGAGGTTACCTCAGGTGTGTGGTGTCTAGCACATGTTTCTACATCTTGGACAGAGAGAAATCAGTGACTGGCAATCAGTCAGTGAGCAGCGATAACAAGTGGCTTCATCCAGCCACACAGTAAACAGGACAGATATAGACCTGGAGACCCAGCCTTTACCCAACACTGAATCATCCCACTATCACAGAAAAGCAGGTAAATCACGCCAGACTCGTACTGTCCTGATGCTATCATAGAGAGGGCCTCATTATGGCTGCACGATAACCATCTGTAGTAGGGAACGCAGCAGAAAGTGTTGTCGCTACACTATCTTTCAAGACTCTCCGACTCAGTGATAAGAAGTGGCAACCACACGTGGAAAAGTGGCTGATTACCATCACAGATAGACCTGGTTACTTGACTTCAGAACTGGATCATAAGGAGATAAAATGATCGTGGTAGTGTCTTGGCATGGATGCTGATTACAGTATTATATAATGTAATATAATATAATATAATATAATATAATATAATATAATATAATGTAATGTAATGTAATGTAATGTAATACAATATAATATAATGTTATGTAATATAATTTAATTTAATTTAATTTA
Organism: Hoplostethus mediterraneus; assembly: GCA_034670385.1. NCBI lineage: Eukaryota > Metazoa > Chordata > Actinopteri > Trachichthyiformes > Trachichthyidae > Hoplostethus > Hoplostethus mediterraneus. The sequence goes on from JAXDDW010000008.1 coordinate 11,086,752, forward strand.
ATTTAATTTAATTTAATTTAATTTAATTTAATTTGTTAATTTAATGTTATGTAATGTTATATAATGTTATGTAATGTTATATAATATAATATAATAATATAATGTAATATAATATAATATAATATAATAACAATAATAAATTAACTCTGAACAACTTTAATTCACTTTAATAACACTTTCCATTGTGGCCTACTTAAGATAAAACAGTTGGATTCTCTGTAATGGAAGATCTCAACCTTTCAACCAAAAACACGTGGAAGATCTGTTACTGCAATAACAACCACTGACCTTTGTGCGTCGCTCGGAAGTTGGCCTACTACAGCCCTGTAGGTATAGCAGCCAGCCGTTAGCTATAGACTCATCTCTAATGAACTCGCTAACCTCTCTCTCTCTCTCTCTCTCTCTCTCTCTCACGCTGCAGGTGAAGTACAACCCAAACTGCAAGTTCAAGGAGCGCATTGAGGAGAACGGTTACAACACGTATGCCTCCCTCCGCTGGAAGCACGGCGGGAGGCAGATGTTCGTTTCACTGAACGGGCGGGGGAAGCCACGGCGAGGCCACAAGGCTCGGAGGAGACACCCGTCGACTCATTTCCTGCCCATGCTCCCTTCCTAGCTGCCCAAGCCTGAACTCTGACCAGCAATTGGCTGGCTCACCACTGCACCTCACACTAGTGTTGCTCTAGTCATGACGACTACCATATCATTATTTTTATTATCCCATCCTCCTGTCTCATACATGTACATTTGTTGGGATTTGTAATACTTGTTTTGTGAGCTCACAGCACTGTAGATTTAGCCTAATATGTAATGTTTAAGTTATTTTCTCTGTCTTCTAGTGTAAGGTCCAGTGATACATCCAATACAGTACAGTTATACCCCCTGAGGCTTCTGTCCAGTGATAGTATTTTTCTGTTAGTCTGCAACTTAAGTATAAGCTCACGTGAACGCGATGGCTGCCCGTTTTTCTTCAAACTGGAGACAGTGCTGCATTTGGGTGACCTCACTAGACTGTAAAACAGAGGACTGGAACGGGAGAGCAAATATGGGACATTGGCTTATCATGTAGATCATTCTAGATGTTCAGCTTCATAAAGAACAGAAGAGGACTCTTGAGTGATACTTAATCTGAAATGATAATTATTATCATTGCAGCAAAAAAGGAAAAAAAAAGCAGCTCCTTTTGTCTTCACCAATACTTGGGATATACTGTCACCACTGGATGAGAGACAGTGATCAGCACCTGAATGAACTTTGTACAGATGAGACAGAAATCTCTCACTGACTACAACACATGGACTATGATGTTCAGGTCTCACTGCAGCAAATGTCTCTACAATATGGCAGGAATTCAAACAAGAACTAAGCTAACTACTACAGTCACATGCTGGATTTCCTGAGATGAACTTTGAGTGCTTGTGTAAGCGTGCTTCTGTCAGACTGCCTCTCCCATCCAATACTCCACAACCACTAGTATAGTATACTCAATAGTATAGTCAATACTGGAGAAACTCTGTGACTCATCTAGTCTCTGATTCTTGGTCCAGAATTCATTAGTGAAATAAGTAATGATCCTTCTGAATCACTTTCTACATTTTAGAGGCTGTAGGTGCAGAATACATCACATAGTTGCAACTTAATCAATTAATTTTCGTATACAGTAGTAAGGTTAGTACAGTACATTACATATTACATCTCTGTCAAGTCTTGCTAACATTTTCTCAACAAAAAAAAAGCTGTTGCAAATAGAACATTTAATATATTTAAAACTTTTTGTACTCTATAACTGTTTGAAGTTGATGTTTATTATTATTGTCTACCTTTTGTGTTGGATTGTAGTCCTACTGTAAAAACAAAAAAAAACAAAAAAAAACCTTAATTGTATTCAAGTCCATATTCCGCTCATATTGTATGTTACTGCAATTGGATATCGGTACATTTTCAATCCGTGTATCAACAACAGCTCTCACTTGTTGGCCAGTAATCGCAGGTTGTAATTAAGGTAAAGTCTCAAAGCATACAGTCCTTAGATACAGTTCAGCAATGTAAAATCATTTGAGTGCCTTGGTCCATGCTCAGTTTGGTAAACTTCAATAAAAATGTGGATAAGTTATTAGATCTTCACTGACTCCCTCGTGCTAGCATGCCATGAATCGCAATAACAGTCTCCTGCTCCGGTCTAGCGGCCCTGATTGTAATGGGTTGGTAACATCTCCATCAGAGCCCTACCACATAATCCCCCTCCTCATCATAATCATGACAAAACTCACAGCAGTAGAGGTGTTGATGTGGAGGACCTCCCCTGTCTGATGAAAGGTCTGTGGTTATGAGCCATCCAATGGAGCATCAAGGTCATTTACACACACGCCCTCTGGTAACACGGGAGGCCACTCGCTCTTTTCAGCAAGCAGAAAAGAGAGTCAGGGATGAATAGTGGCTGTTTGGGGTGGATAAAGGCCAACCTTTCAGCCTGTCATAATGTGAGATTACTGTGATGGGGTACATGTCTGGTCAGAATAGCTTGAAGTCACACTGTAATCAGTTCCAAATGTCTGGGTCTGGCACATAAACAGATATTAGTATGGGGGGTCTGGCGAGACTGTTGCCATGCAAGTGTCTTTGTGTTCAGAGGGTCATGTAGAAACTATACTCATAATCGCTCTCCTTATTGTTGCTAGTTTATATGAACTGTGATATATAGTCATGCCACTGAAATATTGAATGAAAAATTCATTCAATAGCGTCTATGTGTTAAAACACATTTCCAAAGCTTAAATCAGGAAATATTTATGTATTTCACTTTAAAGACTGTCTGACTGAAAGAAAACACTGTATAACACTGGAAAAGATGCAATTCATTTCAGTTGTGCAGGTGTTTCTAAACAAGGATGCATCTTCATCCAGCCCTCAGCTGGCCCAGACGCTAGCACACCACAAAGTAATCCCATTTTCTGCCTGTTCTTTTGATTGGCTGGCCTCTTTGTCACAGAGTCCTCCACCTCTTCTCCTCCACCTCTCTTCTCCTCCCCTTACAGTCCAAGAATCTCTCCTTTCTTCTTGGCCTGAAGGTGAGACTGCCTGTTGATGCCAGTTCCAGGGACACCAAATGGGAGCCTGTAATTATCATTGTTCCACCACTGTCCTGTCAGTGCTCTCGCCAGCAAAACAAGAGGGATCCTTTGGCAGTCCTGATCAAAAGCTGCAGCCTTTGATCATGAAACAAAAGGAAAAACCCAAACACTGTGCAAAATCAACGTGGAATGTCCCAAAGATAGTACAAGGAGAATGGAAGTGGACGGCCATCCAGAAAACATCCTCAGCCCCTCCTCTGCCGTGACGTGTTGATGTCACAGGCCCAGGTGTTTCTTTTGAAATATGGGCTGTGTCTGATGGGTGTAAGTGGAGGACTGAGCAAATAAGTCATGCCATATTGTTGTTGCTAAAATATCAAAAGATAGGTAGTGTCTGGTCAGTTGTGTAGCATCCCATGTGTTGATGACTCCACAAAGGCCTATTCTTTGGTTTGATAATCTGACTTGCCCATACTTAAAATGTCATAAAGTACAGTACATTTCTACACGTCTGCACATCCTACATCTAAAATCCAATTGCAATGTTCGTAGAGCATCATGAAAATATTACCGGGGTGAAGGTATTATATGCATGACCTAATAAAAATTGTGTTTATAGAAAAGGTTACTGTGAATGCTTCAAAATTAATTTGCAGTTGAATGACAGAAAAAAAGTAATAATAGAAGCCCATTTTAAGGGCCTTAGCCAAAATCTACAGGGGCACAAGTCATGCTGCTTCAGCGACAACAAACCAGAGCCTCTGGAACCTTTGAAACCCTGTGTGGTCATTTTCTCTCACAGATTTTGAAAAGAACTGTGGTGGGTGGGAAAGAAAAAAAGAGCCCCTCACCACTCATAATACCAATCTTATGTATGTAGACGAAAATGGGAGGGATGGGAGGGGTGGGGGGAGGCAGAGGGACTAAGGCACAATTTTAAAGCGCTTATTGAATTGCCATTACAGCTCCTGAGACTAATTGTGGCTGTTGTATGTCTCTCGGTGGCCTAGGGGGCTCTGGAGTGGCCCTGTATGCTCTTACTCAGTGGGGTTTTCAAACCGAGTGGCCCTGAAAGAGAACAGGACCACCGTAGATCAATGGCAAACCTTTCACTCTTTCACAGGCCCTCGCTAATCCTTCTCATTTGTCTGCCATTTGTTCAGGCGCATTCACAGCTCCCTGAATTTAGGATTAGGCCTTGTTTTGTTACAAAAACAGTCCAAGTTATAATGCTGAATAGATGGACTAAGGAGCGGACGATGAATGAGTGTGTATGTAAGAGTTTGTGAGCATGTGTGCATGTGTGTGTTTATTACATACACTATTATGTTTATTACAAAATTAATGCGAATTCAGAGGCTATCCAGTGTCCCGTCTTACTTCTCATTTTACTGATAAGTGGTACAAATGCTAATGTTTTTTGTTTTCTTTTGCAGAGGAATAGGAGTACCTTTTGTGTCCGCAGAGCCACACAGAGCTGAAAATCAGCAGCATGGCTCTGGAGACTGTATGAAGTTATGTGAAACAATACTTCAACACAATCATGTTATAACCTGATGTCAAAGAGAAGAATGAGATAACTAGCATTTTTTAGTTAATTCAGCCTTTTCTTTTACCTCTATAAACATTTTCAATTGTGTTAGCCTTTCTTTGCGTTACAGAGAGTAAATCTTAAACCTGGCTGCTATTCACATACTAAATTAGATTCACGTCCTATTAGAAAAGTAGCATTAACTTTTACTTTTCAAGATGTGACAATTAAACCAGTTGAATTTTGAATGTATGTCATAATATTAAGAAGAAATAATTTTGTTATGTTTCTGTCACTTTCTCTAAGTTTGTACAATGTGTATGTGTGTGTGTTTGTGTTTGTTTGTGTGTGTGTGTGTGTGTGTGTGTGTGTGTGTGTGTGTGTGTGTATGTGATTAGAATTTGAAATCAACAGGCTTAACAGTCAATAGACTTAATAAATCATAAAAAGATGGAAAAGTTGACTCTTTACAGAATAAGCAGTTAAATTTCACATTCCCTTGGAAGCAAAGTGTCTTTCTGCTTTGTCCCCATTGTGCTCTGTATGAATCTGCCAGGCAGGGCTGGGACTCTGTGCCCTCAGAGAGTCTTGGCAGCATGCTGCAGAGCCATCAGACTGAGGCCTTCTCATCACTGAGTGGATTAGTGTTCATGTCTGACCCCACTGGCTGGACATTAGACAGGGCTGCTGAGTGGCACACGCGCCACATTACCCCTAAAGTCCTGCCATGCCATGCCGCAGGTATGTGGTGCTGACCAGCCAAACCCCATGTCGGACATTCCCTGGATGCCTGCGGCTGAGTCGAGGTGAAGAGATGGAGGAAAAGATGGTTGTGTCAAAGAATTGGAATGGAAGGGACCAGGAGAAAAGAGACAAAAGTAAAATGATTTAGCAGAAAGAGAGAGAGGAGAGAGTAAGAGTCATTTGGTGGGTTTAAAGGGGGGAAGAGATAGAAAATAGATGTTATAGCGATCGTGCAAGGCTGAAAATGTGTGGTGAGCAACTGAAATCTGAATATAAGAATAGCGGAGAAAAGGTGGCAGAGGATAGAAGTGTAAGAGGAAGTAAAAGAACATTTCTGAAAAGGGGGTGGCAGTAAAGGGGTACAGACCAGTCTCCTTCCATACAGTTTGGCCAACTGAGACAGCCCAGCCACATGTTGGCCAATGTCCCAGTCAACATCATGAGGTTGTCTTTGGCTGTTAGTGATTGGAAAAGACCAAAGTCAGGGCCGCTTCATGCAAAGTCTGAGGTGTGCCAAAGCCTATCCACCCTGCCCCTCGAGCTCCGCTGTGTGTGGAGTAATTCTTCATGCCAGTGAAACTAGACAGGCTCTGTGTTTTGTCACTGTGTGCATGGTGATATTTTTGCAACACTGGAGCTTCAAGTAGCTCACACCAAGCCTTTTAACTTCAAAGATTAACAGGTGGATGTTCTTACTAAAAATATGATTTTTTTCCATGTATAATGTTAAAAAATACCTTTATTTTTCCATCTAAGGAGGTTTTAAAATAAAGCTGGTGAGAAGGTTTTTATTGGATTAAAACCTGTGGGTTGTATCAGACATATAAAATATCCGTGACGAGAAAGTGTCAGTTTCCTCAGTCAAGGTCTGTCATCATGTTCTCACAGAGCCTGGGAGAACTTGACACTGGCTGGAAAACTGAAGGATGGTAATACAACCGCTCCAATGAAATCTATGGTGCACCGATTTTCCACTCAAATTCTGACTAAAACTGGGGATTTCTGAAATGAACCAGCCCGTATATAATGTTTATTCAATTCTGTACCCTAGAGGCATATCTAGCCAGACTGTACCAAACAGTTACAGTGACATGCAGACTAAGAGGCTGCAACATTCAAGCCAGACAACCTTGAGTCTAGACAAGCCACGAGGTTCAACTCCAGGACCAAAGTCAGGGCCCCAAAGGACCAATAACCAATCCTTCCTGGCTCGACCCCTTTGTGCATTACACCAAGGTCACCCATGGGCCATAACACTAAAATATCCCACTACGCTAACTCTCCTGAGTTCTTTTAAAATGTAATGAATCTGAAGAAATAAGATGTTTGATTTACATTTTACGGAAACACACAATACTGTGCTTCTGAAGTCTTACTTATAATGTGTATGAGCTCCATTTATTTTTACAGTTCATTGTTTCCCTACCGTAGCTCATACGAGCCCAATGCAAGGGTATCCATGCTAGCATGCGACCAAGCTAGCCTAGCATCCCCCACTGCTCCCGAGCTAAGACTAACCCCACATTCATACCCCAGCCAAAGGCCAGGTAGCCCAGAGCCTCATTACTGATCATCTGTGTCCCAGCTGGAGATCATTAACCAGCAACTAGCCACTCCACTAGCTACTCCACATTAACCCCAGTCACACTTGGTAGGCCAGAGGCTAATTAGTCAAGATCACTTACTGCAGGCAGTGAAATGAAACCAGTAGAATCCCACCTCACAGCTACCCAGCATCTTACAGCTACCCAGCTTGATTTTGTCCCCTCCATTTTCCCTGGTCCAAGCCAAATGCCCACCCCACCATCCCCAGCCAATTGGGTGGGGGAAGTGTCCTGCATAGAGTACTGCATGCCTAAGGTTTAAACTCTGCAAACACTGCCCCCTCAGACACCACTCCAATGTTGACTGCTGCTTTAACTCACACCCTGTCTTCTGCTCTGACTGGGATTGTTCCAGCACACCATGACCACTGCTGTTAAGATGGTAGCAGTGGGTGAGAAATAAACGGGACTGGGTTGTAGCAATGGGCGGGACTCAAACTGGATTCCAGCTCATGGCTAACAAGTAGGACAAAATGGAGAGTGCAGTACATTTAGCAGCAGTCCTAGATGGGGAGGCAAGGCAGGTCCTACTGAAAAGGTCCTACTGGTCTTACTCAACCTCTTCCAAATTACCCCTCTTGTTTGTCAGCCATGTCCATAGCAGGAACCATGGAGAGACAATTTGGAGATCCAACATCTAAGCTTGTTGCTAGGTACCAATTAATTAAAAGAACCCACAGCAAGGGAGAGCATTAGGAGTGTATGCAGCTGAGCTATGCCACCTAACTCACAAATCCCTGAAGTCCATGAAGGACAAGTTACAAGAGCAGGTCTGCCTCAGCACCCCAGCCACATTTTAGAGGCTCAATGAGAGGGTTAGAACTGGCTGAGGTACCATCCCAGAGCTGTCAGGTATACCTTCATGATGTGCTCATCCATGGGGAAGATTTTGACACAGCATTGGCTGCACTTTGACTGGCCCTTTCCAAAATTCATCAGGCAGGGCTCAAGTTGAACCTGATGCAGAAGGAATTCACCTTCCTATTACTATCCTTGTATCACAGGGTTCTTCATAGTGGCTGCACCCCTGGAAAATGTGGGCTTGATGGGGACCTGAGCAATAGCAGGCTTTTGACACTCTTAAAACAACTCTGTGCCAGTCAGTCTTAACAGCACCAGATTCTGAGGGAGAATGCTGCATGTACTGGACACAGATACAAGCAACAATGGTCACCACCAGTGGTTGAACTCGATTGCCTATTATACCAGGATGTTCTCAAAGGCAGCACACAACTACTGTGTGACTTGGAAGGAAGTGCTGGACACTTTACTTGTGTGAATTGAAGTTCCTCATACGCACAGACCATGTCTCCCTCAAGTGATTGAGGGTCATTCTGAGAACCTGTAAACAAGTCAAGGTGAGCCAAGGGAAGCACAGACTCTATGAGAGTGGAAAGAACAGTGCAAGGGCAACACTGTTGACTGGGGAGGAAGACCCCAAGCTGTGCTTGAGTGCTTGAGTGTTTGGGGGCACGCCGGTGCTCAGCATGGTCGGAGATAGCTGCTGCCAGAACCTCCCTGAGTGGGTTGTGGTCACAGTGGGACATCCTTGGAGTGCTCTGGAGATGCTGGAAAGAGATAGATGGTGTGAGAGGTGACAATTAGTGGTACCTAATTGTTGGCAAGAGGTGTTGCACTTATACCATGGCAAACTGTGTGATGGACATTTTGAGGTAACAAGCCCCTCAAAGTGTTCATTGTCTTTCTACTGGAGCTCATTTATGAGAGATGTACATAAATTCTGTCAGAGAAATGACTTTTGTGTCAGCCGTAAAGCAGAGTAACAACAATTTCAAGTCAGAGCCCCAATGGAGTATGTTGCAGCACACCTAGAGGTAATGCTATATAGTTGTTGCTTGGGATTACTTCATGAAGTGTTCGGAAGTCTTTACTGTACCCGACCAGGAAGCTGCCACTGTCTGTGAAGTGCTTATTGAAGTGATCTTCAGCTGTTTGGGGTCCAAGACATGCACAACACCTCTTCACCCTCAGAGTGATGGGCTTGTGTATAGGTTCAAACACTTCTATGAGCACTGAACTCATGCTGGTCATTGCTAAAGACCAGAGGGACAGGGCTCTGCAGCTGTCATTAGCAACACAGGAAACAACAGCTTGTAAGGGAGCTCCAGACACCACCCACTCTGGTGTGTGGAAAACTGCCAGATACACCACAAGCACCTGTCGGCTTGGAGTATGCTGCCTAGTTAAGAGAGAGACTGGATGTGGTGCATGAATTTGCTAGGATGCAGGCTGAAATTGCAGGGACTAGGTAAAAAAGAGCCGATGACCTGCACACGAAAGTGACACACTTCAAGGGTAGAGACCTGATGTGGGCCTATGGATCCAAATGAACCAAGTCGCCCAAATTGCAGAGTAACTGGATCAGCCTGTGTCTATTGGTGGAGTTGAAGGTGAGGTGCTTTACAGAATGAAGCTGCCAGACACAACCAACCATAGATATTCATGACGAGCAGTTGTTCCAGTCATACTATCGCGCCCCGTTCACACCGCAGCCGAATACCGATTGTTTTGTAAATAGTGATATACTATTGTTTGGATTGTCTGATTTTCAGAGTGCGCAAACAGAAAATAAATTACAATAGAAATACATAAGTAACAAAGTAACAAAGTATTACAACTAAATATTACACAACATATAAAACAAGTTGCATAAAAATAGATGTTAAATATGGCCACATAATAGGTTAATATGTAGAACCAGTGCAACCACTGGCTGGAGAGCTTGCTAACATCCCTCTGGTCATATTGATCATGGTATAGCCCATTACCTCTCAACATTTCAGTTGTTTGAGGGTTGTTGTTTTTTTGTACTATATCTAACTAAATATATCTTTATTCAACAAAATATCAGGCTAATTAAAGGTAGCCTATGTAAGATTTTCACTTTAGCCTAGAATCTCAGTAGGTGAAAAGATATGGTGGAGGGATGAACTTCTGAATTTGCCGTTGTCCCCTGTATTCATCTCAGTATACTTAAAAAAGCTCCTCCCCTATAACTAGAATGCCTCCCACCCTTTATAATTGGCCAGGCTCATCCAACTCTGCCTCCCCCAATGGTGGGTGCATAATGCAAACAATGGCAGATGAGCAGCCAGATGAGCCTGATAAAGGCTGTTGGTCTTTCCATACAGAGCTAACTAGGCTAATGTTATGTTTGTTACTACGTGGTGCTGTAGTGGCAGAATACTATCAACGTTATAAACTGTTTGTTTGTTATGCTAACCATGGCTAAGTATAGCCAGACGATTTGCTGAGAAATGATGAGTCAAGGAGTTTAATCTTGTCTTCTGTGTTCTGTTCTATAAATATATGTACAGATAGCAGAGCTAGAGATAAATAGATATATATAGAGAGATAATGTTATCATCCATCACCTCTATTTATGATGACCATCTTGTGTTTTGGCAGAAGCCTTGCTAACTTACATGAATAATTGGTCAGCATGGTTTATTTTAATGTGCCATAGCAAAATTGTTAACCTTGGTGGTAAAAATCTATAGCTCACCAGCCTTAGAATGTAACCCATGCTGATCCCCAGCAATTACTGTTTCACTTTTATCTGTGTTGCACTTTGCACCACGTTTCTAGTAACATTATGATAAAAGTCATGCCTCATAGCTATGAGGAATTTCCTATCATAAATATACTACTACTGTAACTGACATGTGTTGTTAGAAGTTATCACAGTTAGTGTTGAACCACTGCATTAGACTTGTTTCACTGGGTGATGGGGTGTGCATGCGGCGCTCTTTGGAAGGAGGAGGAGGCAGATTTTGTCTTTGTTTTGATTAGATTCATTTATTTAATTTATCTTTGTACCTGCAGGGGTTTATATTTTATATATATCATACACAGTGTAACTTTAAACTAAATAAATCAATGCAATCAAGTAAATTTAAAATAATGGCAAGTGAGAAAAATCAGTTTGATTTTGCTGACATAAATCGAGTACACACTAGTACACAAATTATGAAATTTTGCTCACAAAATAATGGGAATAATATGTATCTACTCAAATGAACTAATATGAGGACACAAGATCTATTTTGTGTGCATGCAATACCATTTCATGCTCTTGATGTATGTTGTGGCCTCAAAATATTTTTTTTCTCATGCAGTCACGCCCAGGGTCCGTTTTGGAGGAAGGTTAGAAGATCTGCCCAGAGGGAACACATGGGACTGTGAGTAGCTGGTGCTCTAAGTTAGCTAATTTGATTATTATTATTAATTTGTTCACAAAGTGTTAAATTAACTCTCATGGATGTGGACTTTATATATAAGCACTGGCATAGTGTTGATTATTACACTCTGAGTGTTAAATTAACACTGACAATTTTGCTGCATACATTGGTCTGGGTTGTCATTGATAGGACTGGTTGTTGTTTTCTAGGGAACCTCTGGGTCGACTGTTCACTGCGGAAACAGGCTTTTTCATTTATTTTGTGATTGGGTCATGGGGTGACAGCATCATGTGTACACTCAACCAACATGAGGGGCCACAAATGCCAATAGTAAAGACAACCAGACAATGCAAATTGCCCTGCAAAATAATATTTGCATTTTTTACTAATTGTTTTCATCCAATTGATCCCATTTTCCCACACAAATTACATAACCACACTCATCAAAACCAGACCAGTTACAAGGAAGCATTAAGCTGTAGCATACCCATCCTCTGACACCACTGCACTATTATTTTGCACTGTAATCTGGACATAGTAGCCATGAGAGGGTATTCCATTTAACACTGATTATTTGTTTGCCTACTTTCTGATACTGGATTGATTTACTGGAAGCTTTAAATCACACGATAAGCTGTTCGGGATTCCCTTGGTCTTCACTACACACTTGCATACTACTTGTATACACTTGCATACTAGTCACTGCTTCTCCTGCATTTTCTTGTGATCTGTGAATGATTAAAACAGGAAGTACAATTCCAAAGGTAACAATCCAATGAGTGACAGGTCCTCTCCTGTCCAACACAATAATCAACCACAAGGTGACATACTGCATTTGTTACTGATTGGCCCAGAGAGGCACTGCATCATTTGTAAGGGGCGGCGTGCTCACTGTTTGGCTTACATTGGTGGAGATTTTTTAATGAATGACAAAGGGCAGACAGACTTGACTGCTGATAGGCAGTTTCATTAAAAAGCTCAATTTGTAGCCTTGCACTGATGGAGATGCTGCACCCTCTCATGGTCAAAAGGCAGAACAACCTTATAAGTCTTATTTCAAACATGTCTGACTCTGGCCCTCTCTGCTGGGAATAATCAGGTACTGTTTTCCTAACCACATAATAACAGCGAGTGGTGTTGCATCTGTATATAATACATCTGTTCAATTCTAGGACCGTGCTTTTTCAACCTCTACATGCTCCTGTTAGGCCAAATTAGGCGAGATAACAATATTGCCTACCATTGTTACGCGGATGACACCCAAATCTATATAGCTCTATCCCCAAATAACTGTCGTCCTATGGACCTGCTGTGCCAGTGCATTAAGCAAGTAAATGTCTGGGTGTGCCAAAATTTCCTTCAGCTAAATAATGACAAAGCCGAGATAATTGTCTTTGCTGCCAGCCAAAGAAGAAAGGCTGAAAATTGCTACATACCTTGATTCCTTGTCTCTGAAAACTAAAGACAAAGCTAGAAACCTTGGTGTTATTATGGATTCAGATCTCAACTTCAACAGCCACATTAAGTCAGTAACAAAATCAGCCTACTACCACCTTTAAAACATAGCAAGACTCAGAGGTTTCATGTCGCAACAAGACCTAGAAAAATGTATTCAGCCTTTATTACCAGTAGGCTAGACTACTGTAATGGTCTTCTCTCAGGTCAGCAGCTCGCTACAGCTCATTCAGAACGCTGCTGCTAGACTTCTAACAAAGACGAAAAAGTTTGACCACAATGCCAGTTCTCAGGTCCCTGCATTGGCTTCCAATGTGTCAAATAATTGACTTTAAAATATTGTTGCTAGTCTACAAATCACTAAATGGCCTAGGACCAAAATACATCACCGACATGCTCTCTCAATATGAACCCTCTAGACCCCTTAGGTCATCTGGGACAGGTCTGCTAACTGTTCCTAGAGTTAAAACTAAACAGGGTGAAGCAGCGTTTAGCTACTATGCAACAAATAGTTGGAACAAACCTCCCGAAGAACTGAGAGTTGCTCCCACACAAACTACTTTTAAATCTACATTAAAAGTAGTTTTTGTTCACCACTGCTTTCTGCTAAACTACAAACCTATACTGTGATCTATTCTCGATTCTAAATCCTGCACTTCAAATGCCGTATCTGCACTGTGATTTTATTCTGTGATTTTATATGTTCTTTTTAAATCCCTCGTCTTCTTTTTAAATTTCTCATGTAAAGCACTTTGAATTGCCTCCGTGTATGAAAGGTGCTATACAAATAAACTTGATTTGTGTAGTGCTACAGATACACTAAACATGTACTAGAAATACTTGAGATCCAAGTCAAGTCAAATTTATTTATGAAGTGCTTAAGTTACACTTTTGTTCGATTGCTTTGACTCATTCTGCACAGCAGAATTTCAATGTACAAAAATGTGCCAAACTGACTTTCAAAATTCATACTCTAAGCAGTGGCGGCTGGTCAATAGATAGCGCCAGGGCACCGCCCCACCACTCCCCACATCCTAGACTTCATTGAATAAAATTGAAAGCTGCGCTCCACAACTGCGCATGTACAAACAGCATTTATCTGAATGCTGCTGATTTACACACCACCAACCACTGGTTGGCAGCAGAGAGCGAGGGGCTGATTTAGTAGGGGGCGGCACGGTGGTGTAGTGGTTAGCACTGTCGCCTCACTCACGGGGCCTTTCTGTGTGGAAAGAACAGGATAAGCGGTGATAGATAATGGATGGATGGATGGATGGTTTAGTAGGAAGGCTTGGCTAACTGTATGTAGTGACACCAATGCTTTATTTTGCTTTCCCTGCACCCTTTTTCAAACGACAGGTCTCAAACCCAGCATGGATTCAGACAGGTTTCAATGACTTAAACCACATATCAGAAAAATCAAAAGCAAATGTTTGGGAAAGTAAACACAGCTGCTCAGCTTGATGAAGGCTACAGGATAGGGATCTGTAAGCATAATGAAGAGGTTGACAAAATCAGGCACATCCTGTCTGAAATAATAAACTGTGTCAAGTTCTGTGGCGCCATAGAGTCATTGAGAAAAATGTGCATCTCTCAAGGAGAGAAGGGCAACATTTATGTACAAAAAGTTTAAGCCACAAGGTGGCAAAGTCATATGTCTTTGAGCCAGTTCACTCAGCGTTTTGATGGCACTGGGTATTTCAAATGTAATACCATATACATTTTTTTTTTTCTTAAATGTTATTTTCTATTAGGTCTTACTGTGTTCATAATCTTCTGCCATTGTCTCAGGGTTCTGTGTTGTCAGATTTCTGTTGCACTTATCGAGGCACTTTTCGGTTACTTTAGTCTTTCACCATTACATATTGTAGTATAAAAGATAATTATTATAAAGAATTTGTACTAATTGAAGTACCTTGAACTTACCTTAAGCACGTTTCATTACAACAAATGTTCATTCAGCTCAGCAAATACAAATAAAGGCCTTTTCATTTATTTAAATACACTGATGATACCTTAGTACATGTTTGTTAGATTTTTTGGTATATCCCCCCCCCTGGAGCCGCCACTGACTCTAAGACACTACATCCTATGCTGACATACAAAGTGCGAAACTCTAATCATCTGCTCCATCCTCAGAGTACAGCCACCTAACATTACAACAATGTTGCAATGCTTATTACTACAAACACAGGTCACTAAATTAATTCAACAGGTGTTTGTAGTCATGTCTCTTTACTTCCAGCAACCTTTCTAAAGGGTTCTTGACAGCTCCAAAAAGGCTTCAACTATGGTACAAGCTTAAAGAACCATTTCCTGGTACTATATAAAACAGTGGGGAACCACCATGGTCCTCTAGTGAGGGCCTACAAATTTATAAGACTCATTTTTTATGCATTAATATATTTCAGATTGTATTGTATTTCATTTGTATTCTTTAAAATCTGGAATTATTTTGAAAATTGTGTTAATTAATTGATATTTAATTCATTAAATGTATTCATTTTGTGTTGGGAAGGAAAGGGTGAACACTGAGGAGGATTGTTTTTGATTACTGGGTAGAAAGTGACTAGAAAGACACAAACAGTTTGAAAGACACTATGACAGCATGGGCTGGAACCCAGAGACTGCAAAATATTAATAGTTGCATGCAGGGCTTGAAATGATCACCCACCAACACACCAAATGCAGGCAAATCATTAGCTAAGGGTGATGTAACATGCTTGAGCAATACAAATGTATTGTTTGGAGTAATACAAGTAACACAAAAATGCATTGTCACATGTCAGGGTTATGGTTGCTACTGGACCCAAAATGCACACCACGACAAAAGGAGTAGGAAAAGAGGATTTAATGAAGGAGCGGGTGAAGAGATGGTGGAGGGTGAAGAGGCTGGGCTGGTTGGAGCTGGGGCAGGCAGGCAGGTGAGAGGGGAGCAGGCAGGTGAGAGGGGAGCAGGCAGGTGAGAGAGGAGCAGGCAGGTGAGAGGGGAGCAGGCAGGTGAGAGAGGAGCAGGCAGGTGAGAGGGAAGCAGGCAGGCTGTTGGGTTGCGGCGAGGAGACACGGGGAGAGATGTTCAGGGGATCCTGGGAGATAGGAGAATGTGGTTACCAAAGCAGGGAAACACACAAGGAAATAACTCAAGTACTAAAAGACAAGAGCGGCCGAGAGAGCGGCTACCACGGTACCTGGCGGAACAATCTGGCGACAAGTGGTTGAAGAGCCGGGGTATATATTCTGCAGGGCTGATGGGCTGATGAAGAACAATGTTTATATATACTACATTACTACAGAGAAAATGGAATGCACAATATAATACTTACTACAAATCAATCACAGTCACTAATACCAATCACTCTCAAAATAAAGTAATTGAGAGCTCTCATTAACAACCACATTAAAAGATTGGGGTTCTGCTATTAAAATGTATAAAATTACATTAAATGAAATTTAAACAAATCTGATTGGCCCTCCTGTCTTCTGGAAACATCCTGCGAGGAGGTCCTGGACGGGACCAAGGAGAGTCACATCCACCTAGCTAGTCCAGACCTCAGCTGGCCTCTGACTGTACTAGTTTTGACCTCTGACCTTTGTCCCCTCCATCCATCGCTCTATAAAGCTCAGGAAATGAGGGAGGAGGGAGGTTGAGCAGGAGGAGAGCCAGAGGGCCCTCCATGAGCACCCAGATGAAAAATATAAAGATACTGACATTGACAAAGGAAGGGCGAGGTCAAAACTATTACAGTCAGAGGCCGGCTGAGGTTTGGACTAGCTAGGTGGACGTGACTCTACCTCAGCCCTGAAGGAGGAGTCCTCCATCTTGGGGAAGATCACAACTCGAAATACAGGTGTGCTTGGTATTCCCATAACAGACATCGTATTTGTGTGAGTCGTGAGCACCTGGCTAAGAGACGAACAGAGACAAGACAGAAAAAAAGGCATTTTGTTCACCTGAAATATTGCGATTCTGTGCTATATAATTTTTTCCCCCAACCCTATCATATAGCTACCCTATAAATGAGAAATAGTCATAAAAACAATACAAAAATGAATAAGTTTCATCTAAATGTACTTCACCTAAACATGTGCAGAAACATTAACTTGTGTCGCTCGTGTTTTGATGTGGGACAACTAGAAGTTAGCGAGAACCAAAAAAAAAGAAGTATTTCGAGCCCTGGGGAAGATCATGGAGGAGGGCTGTCCTTGGCTCCTCCCACTCCGAAGGCTGCAGGAGGCCAGGCCACTCTACTGACAGGAAGACCAGGGACCTAGAAAATAAAATTAAATGAAATGAAGCTGCTGGTGCAGTGTAGTGTTCAGTGCCTGGCTCTCTTGCAGAGAGGCTGCTGACACCGGGGTTCGCTGCTGACATCTAGATCAATCAGGGGTGCATAGCCCCCCTGACTAGCAGACTCCCTGATGTCCTGGAGTCCATCAGCCAGCGGAGTGCTGGTGACCACCGGGCAGGAGAGCGCCTCCCACAGGCGCTGCTTGATCCGCCGTCCCAGCTGCAGGCTGTAGGGACGAGGCCGGCCGGTAGAGTACCGCAGCATGGGGTCCACCACAGACTGGTAGAGCTGCTGGTACTCTGCTGGTACTCGGCCATGGATCATCAGCGGGCCGGGGGTGAAGGGCTGCAGACACCGGGGGCGTGGGGGGAAGGGGCGCCAGTCGGGCAGGACAGCAGCATTACGGATGAACCTTTCATCTATGTGCTCCTGAAGGGCCCTCAGGCTCTCCTCCTGCTCCACCTCCCTCCTGCTCTTTTCCTGACCCTTATAGAGGGATGGATGGAGGGGACAAAGGTCAGAGGTCAAAACTAGTACAGTCAGAGGCCAGCTGAGGTGTGGACTAGCTAGGTGGATGTGACTCTACCTCAGCCCTGAGGGAGGACTGCTCTCCTTGGTCCTCTCCAGGACCACCTCCCAGGATGTCCTCAGGAGTGGAAAGACAGGAGGGCAGGGCCTCACTCTCCTGACAGGAAGACCAGGGACCAATCACAACCAGCTCTACTGCATTTTATCAACACATTTTATACTTTATTACATTTTGACAGGGTGCTCTGGGTTTTACAGCAAAACAGACGTCAAGATAAACTTTATTAAAAGGATAAATATACAGTGTGATTTTACACTTTTCCCATGTATATGTTACGGTAAATGTGGAAAACTGGTAAATGTGTACATTTATGATACTATAAGCCTCATGCTACTGTGACTAGTGTTTTCCAGGAAGCAGGAAATGTACACATTTACCAGATTTACCTTGGGAAATGTGTACACTCACCAACTCTCAATTACTTAATCATTACTTAAAATTTGAAAATATGTACAAATAGAACTAAACAACATGGACCGTTAGAAACTGGACACTTTTCAAAGGTGTTAAATTATCAGGTACAAAAAAGAGAAACATTTGACAACTTGAATTGTCTTTTACTATTTCCACTGGACTGCTAGGCCTGTTAAGTGGGGAGTTGAACAAATGAGAATTATCCACCTACGTGCGTGTTTGAAGAATGTATTTGTTGATGGAAAACTACACATGTGGTATTAGTATTATCTAGTCCTGCTATTTTTTATTTTTTATTTGCCGTCGACGCCTCCTCGGGGTTTTACGTTCGACGGTAAAACGGTAAGTTTTCAGCCTCACCTTCTCCATCATGAAAACTGGTGAACTGAAGTCCAGTAAAAGCTCCGAGGAAGATGAATTCGTCGTGGAAAAATTGTTTTGGTGTAGTAGAAGTTGTTCAGCACAATTTGCGTGGGTATTTCAGTCTGAATTTCAGAGAGAAATGTGAGAAAATTTTGAATGATGCTGGTGCAGTTCGATAGAAACCATAGCAACCTCTAGATGCACGGGGTTCTACCTGATGGATATCGAGGAGGTTTATGTATTGATCATTTAAGCTTTTGACGACACCTCTAAATAACACAATAAACTAAAGATCATTTATAAATCTAGAAATGATTTTTTTCTCTTGCTGTGCTCAACTAATGGTTCGTTATATCAGATGATAAACGATACTAGATGGACTCGTTTTTAATTGTGTACATTTTCAAGGTCTCCCCAAATGAAGACTCAGATTGATTGAACTTTTTTTCTTCATTGAAAGAGGTAGAGGTATGAAATTAATTTCATTCTGTTCAGACACTTCACCTCTAAGATGCACGGGCATTCATTACAAAAAATTGACTTCAGTTCTTTTAAATGGCGCAAAAATGCAGAAAATACACTTAAATGAGGAAAGGTACACAATTACATAAGATAGAGGCATGAAATTAACTTAATTTGTTCAGACACTTCCCCTCTAAGATGCACAGGGCCTCATCTTTCAATCTTTTACTTTTTAATGACTGTTAAATACTAAATGACTGTAATGTAATGGGGACAAAGTGGAGATTGATGCATTTTGCTGTTGAAATTGTAACATTTTTCTCCCAGAGGAGGATGACACTGGGCCCTCCTACTATGGTTCTCTAACTGCCTCTGAGCTGAGCCCCGGATGTTCTGAAATCTTGGAAACAACTACATGGCCATATAAAAGAAAATGTCTCATGACTACTAAAGTGGCACACACACAAAAGAGAAAGTTTTAGACAGAAATATAACCGATAATTATAACACATGACATATTGTTCAGATAATATTCAACTCTACTCCTGACTTCATTAACAAATATAACCTATGAATCAAATAGTAATAGTTTAACTAATCAGAACTATTGCCATAGCTAATATAGATCAAGTAGTGAATTACATCATACCTTAGCTGCCTAACCTTTAGTCATATGTGTAAATTCAACTTTTACATTGTAGGTGCTTTGGCGTTACTTTAAATAAAAAGAGGAAAACCGGACACAAAACGATGTAATAACATTCATATCAGCTATAACACTGCACTCTCTATACTGTAGACAACATTTTGTTTTGGTGGTGAAGTTTTCCACAGTGAACTGAGTGACAACAGGATAAAAGCTCAATGCGAGCTTTGAGCTCCGGTCTAGAGACTTCCATACCTGACCTGAAGCTGTGTTTTGTCTCCAGCTAAGGGATACAGTGGAGACTCAGCCACCAGACTTTACTCAACTCTGGAGCCAAAATAAGATGTTTTTTCCACCCACCATCTCTGGAGACTCAAGGTACCACCACTCCACTGCTATGACTGTTGCTGTCTCTCTCTGTCCATCCATCTATCTAGTTTACTGTATTGAGGATAGAATTGCTCACTACAACACTGTATTCAGACACCAGTATTGGAATGAGACGAAGATTCAGTCTGCAGAGACCAGGCGGTGCAGGTTCAACTCCCTGGATGACATTAAGCAAGCACGTGGTCTCTCGTCATCATTTAACTTCTAGGAATTGAACAAGATTATTTCTCAAGGATATCTTTCACTCAAGGATCTCCAGGAGGTTTCATTCACTAGCTCCATTGCCATGATCCAGGAAGGTGATTTGAGATGCACCTGACCTCTGTTGTCTATTCAACTTCCAGGTCAACTTACCCTGTCATGCGAGGGCAGCAGGTAACATTACTGAGTTTAATGACCGGTGGAAGTTTGTAGATGTGCTGAAGCAGATGTTGCAGATGTTGGACATCTTCCACCACAGCTCCCAGTGAGCCTGTCCTAAGATGCTGTGTGCTTATGTGGGTGGATGAAGTTGGCTGATTCACTCATTCATTGTCTTCCAGTGTCAAGTCCTGTTTTAAGATGATGGACATCTGTCAGAAGCAGATTCTGACAGATCCAGACCCAGGTCAGGTCAAGGATGAAAAGGAAGAGGATTGAGGTTGCAGCCGAGGAGAGTTGCAACAGGTAGGTGTTGTATTGTATCTTCTATCTTTGTTGGCTATTAAGATTCAAGAGGTTAAAACAACCTTCGATCTCTGCAGGAGCTCAGACAAGATGACCCAGGAAAATAATAAGAGGAGGGGCATGTTTGGATGTGGTGAGGGGAGACACAGGTAGGCTCACCTACAGTTCTCTTTCAATTAGTTCAGATTTTGAGAATTTGAAAGTTGTCCATTTTTTTGTCAAAAATTCTTATATCCAATTCATACAGAATGTATATGAAATGACAGCTCTATTATTTTAACGTGAACTGCACTTTCGATTTACGTTGTGATTGGTTGTTAAATGAAAGAAAGGGCTTAACAGTGGCAGAGACACAACCAGGACCGAAGCCAAGAGGACCAGGGTCAGTCCCAATACTGGGGGCAATAGAGCCAGAGCCAGGGCCGAGACTGGGGCCCACAGGGCCACGTCCCGGGCCAAAGCCAGCGAATATAGAGAATATACACATGCAGAACTTCTCGTCCAGTCAGAGTGATGGGATGGCTTTCTGCACTCTGACCCACCCCGTCTTCCCCACTGAGTTTGACTACAACTCGCCCAGCACCCTCAAACACAACTTTGAAATGGATTAATATTAAAATATTACCAGAGAAGTGGACTCAACCAACTTCTTCAACTCTCTCATATATGTACAGTACATACTCACACACACAATAACACACTAACACACATACAGCAACACTATTGGAATCACTGGTCCTGGTCCGTGCCACGTACAGTGTTGAAGCCACTGCAGCAGGGATTTGTGAGCCCTTTGCTGCAGAGTATCTTCATGTGATGTGGAGTCTGATCCAGGCCTATATCTGAATGGCAGCCCTCCCTACAGTAGTCTGGCCTATCCCTCTCTCTTCCCATGCTTTCATATCTCCAGTGAGATGTGAAATGTGTTTTCATTTGTGGATCACAAAACATTTCTTTGTAGACCATGTGACATTTATATTTATTTGTAGTTTTTTCTCCACTTTGTCCTGCAGCAGATTTGTGTTCCACCTACGTATAGCCTTTTGAGCATGGTGCTTTAGAGAACCTTTCTAAAGGGTTCTTGACAACACCAAAAAGGCTTCAACTATGGTACAAACTTAAAGAACTATTTCCTGGTACTATATAAAACAGTGGGGAACCACCATGGTCCTCTAGAGTAGAAGCAGGGCAGAAAAGCCTCATTTCTATTCTTCTGTGTGTATATATTGTGTTATGGCAATTAAATATTTACAGTGGAGCACCTTATATATAGTATTATTTAATAATTAATTGAAGAAAGTGTGTGGGTGCCCCCCAACCGGTCAGCTACCACCACAAAGACCACCTCCATATACAAATCATATTGACTGATAATGAAGTAGAAGATGAATCTCCTGAGGTGGTCGATGAAGAGAACCCTCCATCAAACTCATCAGGGGATCACAGGGATGCTTGCTGTACTTCATTTGAAGTCCTTATGAGGAAATGACCCTTGCATAGTGTTTTTTGATGACAATTATTTAGTGTTTGACAGCATTATTTGATAATGGCCATTGTATTTGAAAATGCACCAATAATTAAACTTCAACGATGAACATATCCAAAGTTCTGGTGCTATGATAAACTTTTGCAGATAATATTCTCTCATTTGACACTGATATTTTTATTTTGCATGCTATATTCGATTTTGAACCAAAAATGAGCAGTATAGCATTCTGAGTTTTGTACATTGAAACTCCGTTGTGCAAATTGAGTCAAAGCAATCGAAAAAAACTGTAACACACAAGCCAGAACAGACTGCACTGAACAGAGAGGAATGGCTGGTAAGGACAGATCAAGTAAATAAGCATCTAAATAAAGTACACCATATATCCAGTGAACATGTAAAAGAAAACCCCAATGAGTGTGTTGGCCTGGGTTTGTGTATGCATATGCATGCATGCGTATTTGTGTTTATGTACAGGTGGGAATTTGTTTGCATCATATGAAAGCATATTTCCAGTTGATGCACAGGATTGATTCTCATCAGACCCACCACACGTCTTTGACTGTTTCTCAATTCTGGTCAAACAAAACATACACAGACTGAGTGGCCTTCTAGCTGACATTTACGATCGAGGGAAACATTTGGTCTGTAGAGTATTTTTTTCTATAACTGTGAGAACATTTTTGAAGCTGGAAACTGTGGTTTGTGTTGAACGTCTGTTGTATCAGGGTGCAAAGAAATGTGTGCTGCAAAGTTTCACCAAAACCCACAACAGTCACGTGATGGTAAACAAAATGCTTACGATCACTAACAAGCATTTAGCTATACTTAAGATACTTTTTTTAAACTCCTAACACAGCAATACACCTACATCACACAATTAGCCAAATAGTTAATTTTCTGCTCAAAACCACATTTTGTTAATTAAATACTAACTCTACATTTCAAAATGCTAAAAAACGTTGTCTACATACACTACACATGTAGTCAATCATAGCACAATGACTTTCAAAATACTAACAATTGATGGCATTACAAAAACTGCATTACTTTTCATGTTTCAGTTCTACCTGCATACAATAGACAATATGCACCAAAATGCACAGTCCTGTTGTGGACTGTAATCTGTAATCTGTAAACTGTAATCGATACGATCTTCAGTGTTTGGCCACATGTTCTCGTCCACATCACATCTATGTCGTCTCTCTCTATGCACCTTGGATAGAAACGCTTGGCATGCACAATATGTGTCAACACAATATGTGTCAACACAGTATGTGTAAATACTTTTCAGTATGTCCTACTGTATGTACTGTAACTCATGTTTACATGTAGAGTAGCATAGTATAAAACTCACTATAGAACAAGACATATTGGATAGACACCATACCTGGACGTATTGGTGCCGGTGCTGGTGACCCGCTCACTGTTCCTTTCAAAAGGAACTGTGTACAACTGTTTCATTCGAACTCTGTGTTTGCTCTATTTTACACAATTTAAATCAGCTAATTCTCAATGTTTCAGTGATCTGTTCATTCAGAAATGCGTATCAGCTGTTTCAATAAAGCTTTTGAGCTGCTGCTGTTGTTGCAGAAGTAGAGGCTTTATACTGTATTTAAGGTTTTGAACATTAGGTTTTCATTTCTGGCATGCTGTGTGCAAGCATTTGTAAATAAGACAAGAAAGATCCATCAGTTGCAATATTTCATCAGTTGGCCTGATGGCTAAGTGATGCAATAATACTGAGAAGAAAATCACGATTCTTCATCATATATATTTTTAAGATTTTGACACTTTTTGAATTTAGCTATTATTTTTCTAATATGGATATTTACTTGGTATAGCAAATTAAATTAATGGTCGAAAAGAGAGAATAATGTGACAGAACTATTGATTACAATTATTCTATACTGCTGAGCCACCAGGACATGTGAGCAGTTGTTTTATTCACAATAACATTGGAAATAGTACATAAATGAAAACACATCAGTCCAGTGATCTTACAACCCCATCACTAAAATACATTAACTGCAGAGATGCATTGAGACAGACAGGATGTGGCTACAAGATGTCAGGTATAAGATAATCTAGATGGAAACAACAAGGCCTCTTTCACTGACCGGCATGCATGATGAAGTTTCTGCTTGTTAATGTTGTGAAATGTCTAGGGCAAAAAGGTAAAAATGATTATGAGATCCTGATGTATTATTTATTTTCGGGATAATAAATGGGACAAAAACACCTTGTGATTTTCTTTCGCTACATTCTTATCAGCACTTGTGAGTGAAATCATAAATGGGGAAAAGGCTCAGAAGATATATGGGATATTGATATGGAACTTGGTATAAATGTTAGTGCTCCTCTTTAGAGCAGATATACCAAATATCTGCCCCTAAGAGTCTGCAAACTGGTGTCAGAGGAACGGAGATGTTGGGAGGGGGTGTAGATGTGGAGGAGGTCTGATAGGTGCTGGGGGGCAAGGGTGTGTGAAGGCACTTGTAAAAAAAGGTTGTGAGATCGAGCATCAATATGACACTAATACAACTATCTGTGCTGGTTATCGTGAGAGAAATAGTATGTCAAATTTGTGTACACAAACAAATCCAAGCTATTTTTTAGCCCTTCTATCAGTGATAATAGTAATAGTGATGAATAGTGATGAATAGAACACATCCTTCTGTAAATGAACACTGACCATCGACCATGTAGTATATCATGTAGATGTCTTGGTGATGGGCATCACACGGAGCAGGGAAAAAGGGGAGTATGCACCTATGCATTAACTTGATCAGCTAAATCAGTTCATCGGTGCATGAGGTTATTAAGCCTTGGTGACGCTCACTTGGGCCAAAACTGTTTCTCCAGCCTGTGCTGAAAAAACAACAGATTTAGACAACCTGATTGGCTCAGTAGGTAAAAGTACTAAAACCCAAACAAGGTCCTGGGTTGGAATATGGAGTAGCAATCCGTTGACATTCTGTAATATACTTACTGTCATGTACTCCTTCCAAATTGGAAATCTTGGAGGAGCATATGTTTACAAATGACTAAAAAGACTCAAGGGACTTTAGATGGAAACTAGAGTTGGATATGGCTTATATGGTGGCTAAGTGGTGCACAATAAGAAAGTCACTTTTGATACTTATTTTATTTTATTTTATTACACTTATTTCTTTATAGTGTCTACATGTATTAGGTATTATACAGCAGATGGCAAATAATTAAGTGAATGTTGGAAGAGAGAGAATAGATTAGACCGCTGAGTCAACACGTGACATATATGATGGAGGAAACCACAAGGCTGTCTATACTGCAGACTCTGCTGTATAAAAGAATCAGTTGGACACCCCTATGAGACCTCTTTGACTGATCTGTCTGCAAGATGCATGCTTTACATTTATTTCTGCTTGTTATTAATCTGACATGTCTAGGACAAAAAGGTAAGATTCTCTCAGGAGGAAAATGTTTATGAGACCCTGAACTATTATTTCTTTTCAAGATTACAAATGGAACATTAACTCATTATTTTCTTTCTATTCATTCTTTTCAGCACTTGGGAGTGAAATCATAAATGGGGAAAAGGCCCAGAGGAAGTCATTGCTGTACATGGCATCAGTGCAGAATGATGGAAGACATGCATGTGGCGGATTCCTTGTCAGCAAAGACTTTGTAATCACTGCTGCCCACTGTGACAAGTGAGAAACTTTTCCTCTTCAAGCAATCTTAGATTAATCTGATATTGAAATCTATTGAAAAAAACACAACTTTAAGTCATATACAGTCAATATTTTCAAAAGAAAGACATCATTGATTTGTTGGCACTACATGATACAATCCCTCATTGATAATTTTTTCAGGGAAGATGCCACAATGACTGTTGTTCTTGGTACCCACAACATCAAGAGTGTCCATGAGAAAACAATGAGATACGATGTACAGAAATACAAACACCCCTCCTTTAAGAATGTCAAAAATGGGAATGACATCATGCTCCTCAAAGTAAGCGGATATTTATTCAATCTCATTTAATAGTACCAAGTGACATTAAGCAATACAGTCTTCTGCAAATCCGTTGTGCTTAGTTTCATTTTAGTTCAACAAATGAAGAAAAAAAAAATGTAGCAAAACAATGCATTTAAAATATTGTCAAGCATGACACATTAAAGTCAGAGACATATTTCCAATGTTTCTGAATGTAAAAAAAGTGATGGTAAATCAGCCACAGCATACATTAACATTTCAAATATACACTACATTATGACTCAGACCTAAAAGATTGATAGGCAGGGGATAACGGTGATTTGTTGTGAAAATTACAGTTTTTAATCTTCAATGTTTGTTTCCAGCTGTCTAGGAGAGTTACACTAAGCAGAACAGTGAAAACAATTAAACTTCCAAGTCCGAATAAACCCATCAAAGCGAACACAAAGTGCTTTGTAGCCGGATGGGGAGCCACTAAAACTAGGGGTAATGCTGTCACTGAGCTGCGAGTTGTGAATATACCTACCATTGACAAGACAGTCTGTCAGAAGGAATGGAAAAAGGTGGAGCCTCCGTTTGACCTTCCTGAACATGTTATGTGTGCAGGTGGATATGGCACCGATAAAGGATCTTGTCAGGTGTGTTCTACACATTTTCCCCACAAATATCAAGTAGTAACTGATTTCTAGTGCAAAGGTTTAATGAATGAACTAATGAAGATGTATTTTCTCAGGGTGATTCTGGTGGCCCTCTGGTGTGCAATGGGAAGGCAGTTGGCATTGTATCTTTCAACTACAAAAATAACTGCCACTACCCAAATCTACCCAACATCTACACAGAGATATCAAACTACCTACCCTGGATCCAAGAGATTCTCAAGAAAAAGGCATGTGTGGTGTAATAGTCTTACACAAAATGTTCTGTTTCTATGTGCTTCTATTATATTGTAGAGGCATTGCAGCATCTGAGTAGTTATGTCAGTGTTTGCTCCTTAGGCGAAATACGTAAAAGAAACTTTGTTTATTCCATATACTAGCTTTTATCTATATCGCATTTCCTACTGAAACCCCCTCGGAATGATGAAAGACATAACATGATTTATACGTTTCTAAAAAGATATCCTCATTCCAAGATACCTCAAAATAATGCCTACCCTCACAAAATGTTTGCTGGTATGAAAGTAAACCATATTATGGGTAATTATTAAAGTTCTGAGTCGTCTTAAGACCTTTGCTTACCAAATAGACAGAATAGATAGACACACTCATGTGTGTTTTTGAAATATTGAATTTCCAGGTGCAAGTTTGCCCACAATGGATATATAGCATTTTCTACTGAAGCCCCTAATATAGAGTAGAGGAGTCAGGAGGTTCTGACATGACACAGTCATACAGACCATAACATAAGGGTGTGTTGGCTCCAGTCTTAGCCAAGCCTTTCTGACTCTCCTGCCCCCACTGTTGGAGATATAGAGGAACTACAAAAGGCCCAAACATAAGGAGCCCAACACAAATTCAACAATGTATATATGTACCATTTCAGATTAAAAGGCAACTTTCTCTCTCTCTCTACTTGTTGTTCT
Organism: Hoplostethus mediterraneus; assembly: GCA_034670385.1. NCBI lineage: Eukaryota > Metazoa > Chordata > Actinopteri > Trachichthyiformes > Trachichthyidae > Hoplostethus > Hoplostethus mediterraneus. The sequence goes on from JAXDDW010000008.1 coordinate 11,114,227, forward strand.
GTCCTTCTTTGCAATATTATTTTAACAAAACAATAAAAATACCAAAGCAACCTTTCTTCCATTGTTACAAATCTTATTTACTAGGGCAGTTCGATTGAAAAGACAGTCTGGAAAGCTTTACCACCCCTGAGAAATGTAATCTTTTGGTGTGCATGAAAGTAAAGTATAAAAGTAAGTATACAAATGGCAGCAAATGATTTTATGAAAGATTAACATGTTTTACCAATGACCAACTTATTGATCATGGTGGAATTGGTGTACCTCTTGATTCCCACATCACACAAAGCTGAGAATGAAATTAATGGTGGAAAAGAGAGAATGGATTAATGTGACAGAACTCTGATTTGAAACCATTACATATTGATTACATTATACTTTACTGCTGAGCCACCAGGACATGTGAGCAGTTGTTTTATTCACAATAACATTGGAAATAGTACATAAATGAAAACACATCAGTCCAGTGATCTTACAACCCCATCACTAAAAGATATTGACTGCAGAGATGCACTGAGAAAGACAGGATGTGACTACAAGAAACCACAAGGCATCCCAAGAAGTTGGGAGGGGGTGTAGGTGTGGAGGAGGTCTGATAGGTGCTGGGGGGCAAGGGTGTGTGAAGGCACTTGTAAAAAAAGGTTGTGAGATCGAGCATCAATATGACACTAATACAACTATCTGTGCTGGTTATCGTGAGAGAAATATGTCAAACTTGTGTACACAAACAAATCCAAGGTATTTTTCAGCCCTACTATCAGTGATAATAGCAATAGTGATGAATAGTGATGAATAGAACACATCCTTCTGTAAATGAACACTGACCATGGACCATGTAGTATATCATGTAGATGTCTTGGTGATGGGCATCACACGGAGCAGGGAAAAAGGGGAGTATGCACCTATGCATTAACTTGATCAGCTAAATCAGTTCATCGGTGCATGAGGTTATTAAGCCTTGGTGACGCTCACTTGGGCCAAAACCGTTTCTCCAGCCTGTGCTGAAAAAACAACATATTTAGACAACCTGATTGGCTCAGTAGGTAAGAATACTAAAACCCAAACAAGGTCCTGGGTTGGAATATGGAGTAGCAATCCGTTGACATTCTGTAATATACTTACTGTCATGTACTCCTTCCAAATTGGAAATCTTGGAGGAGCATATGTTTACAAATGACTAAAAAGACTCAAGGGACTTTAGATGGAAACTTTCAGTTGTAATTTCTCATTCAGCTAGAGTTGGATATGGCTGATATGGCTAAGTGGTGCCCAATAAGAAAGTCACTTTTGATACTTATTTTATTTTATTTTATTTTATTACACTTATTTCTTCATAGTGTCTACATGTATTAGGTATTATACAGCGGATGGCAAATTAAGTGAATGTTGGAAGAGAGAGAATAGATTAGACCTCTGAGTCAACACGTGACATATATGACAAAGGAAACCACAAGGCTGTCTATACTGCAGACTCTGCTTTATAAAAGAATCAGTTTGACACCCCTATGAGACCTCTTTGACTGATCTGTCTGCAAGATGCATGCTTTACATCTATTTCTGCCTTTTATTACTCTGACATGTCTAGGACAGAAAGGTAAGATTCTCTCAGGAGGAAAATGTTTATGAGACCCTGAACTATTTTTTCTATTATTACAAACGAAACATTAACTGGTTGTTATTTTCTTTCTATTCATTCTTTCCAGCACTTGGGAGTGAAATCATAAATGGGGAAAAGGCCAAGAAGAAGTCATTGCTGTACATGGCATCAGTGCAGAATGATGGAAGACATGCATGTGGTGGATTCCTTGTCAGCAAAGACTTTGTAATCACTGCTGCCCACTGTGACAGGTGAGAAACTTTTCCTCTCCAAGCAATCTTAGATTAATCTGATTAGAAATCTATCGGAAAAAAAACACAACATTAAATCATATACAGTCAATATTTTCAAAAGAAAGGCATCATTGATTTGTTGGCACTACATGATACAATCCCTCATTGATAATTTTTTCAGGGAAGATGCCACAATGACTGTTGTTCTTGGTACCCACAACATCAAGAGTGTCCATGAGAAAACAATGAGATACAATGTACGGAAATGTAAATACCCCTCCTTTAAGAAAAGCAAATATGGGAATGACATCATGCTCCTCAAAGTAAGCGAATATTTATTCAATCTCATTTAATAGTACCAAGTGACATTATGCAATACAGTCTTCTGCAAATCCGTTGTGCTTAGTTTCATTTTAGTTCAACAAATGAAAAAAAAAAAATGTAGCAAAACAATGCATTTAAAATATTGTCAAGCATGACACATTAAAGTCAGAGACATATTTCCAGTGTTTCTGAATGTAAAAAAAAGTGATGGTAAATCAGCCACAGCATACATTAACATTTCAAATATACACTACATTATGACTCAAACCAAAAAGAATGATAGGCAGGGGATAACGGTGATTTGTTGTGAAAATTAAGACCTTAGAGTTTTTAATCTTCAATGTTTGTTTCCAGCTGTCTAGGAGAGTTACACTAAGCAGAACAGTGAAAACAATTAAACTTCCAAGTCCGAATAAACCCATCAAAGCGAACACAAAGTGCTTTGTAGCCGGATGGGGAGCCACTGAACCTGGGGTTAATGATGTTGGTGAGCTGCGAGTGGTGAATATACCTACCATTGACAAGACAGTCTGTCAGAAGGAATGGAAAAAGGTGGAGCCTCCGTTTGACCTTCCTGAACATGTTATGTGTGCAGGTGGATATGGCACCGATAAAGGATCTTGTCAGGTGTGTTCTACACATTTTCCCCACAAATATCAAGTAGTAACTGATTTCTAGTGCAAAAGTTTAATGAATGAACTAATTAAGATGTATTTTCTCAGGGTGATTCTGGTGGCCCTCTGGTGTGCAATGGGAAGGCAGTTGGCATTGTATCTTTCAACTACAGAGAAAACTGCACCTACCCAAATCTACCCAACGTCTACACAGAGATATCAAACTACCTACCCTGGATCAGAAGGACTCTCAAGAAAAAGGCATGTGTGGTGTAATAGTCTTACACAAAATGTTCTGTTTCTATGTGCTTCTATTATATTGTAGAGGCATTGCAGCATCTGAGTAGTTATGTCAGTGTTTGCTCCTTAGGCGAAATACGTAAGAAACTTTGTTTATTCCATATACTAGCTTTTATCTATATCGCATTTTCTACTGAAACCCCCTCAGAATGATGAAAGACATAACATGATTTATAAGTTTCTAAAAAGATATCCTCATTCCAAGATACCTCAAAATAATGCCTACCCTCACAAAATGATTGCTGGTATGAAAGTAAACCATATTATGGGTAATTATTAAAGTTCTGAGTCATCTTAAGACCTTTGCTTACCAAATAGACAGAATAGATAGACACACTCATGTGTGTTTTTGAAATATTGAATTTCCAGGTGCAAGTTTGTCCACAATGGATATATAGCATTTTCTACTGAAGCCCCTAATATAGAGTAGAGGAGTCAGGAGGTTCTGACAGGATTCAGTCATACAGACCATAACATAAGGGTGTGTTGGCTCCAGTCTTAGCCAAGCCTTTCTGACTCTCCTGCCCCCACTGTTGGAGATATAGAGGAACTACAAAAGGCCCAAACATAAGGAGCCCAACACAAATTCAACAATGTATATATGTACCATTTCAGATTAAAAGGCAACTCTCTCGCTCTCTCTACTTGTTGTTCTGTCCTTCTTTGCAATATTATTTTAACAAAACAATAAAAATACCAAAGCAACCTTTCTTCCATTGTTACAAATCTTATTTACTAGGGCAGTTCAATTGAAAAGACAGTCTGGAAAGCTTTACCACCCCTGAGAAATGTAATCTTTTGGTGTGCATGAAAGTAAAGTATAAAAGTAAGTATACAAATGGCAGCAAATGATTTTATGAAAGATTAACATGTTTTACCAATGACCAACTTATTGATCATGGTGGAATTGGTGTACCTCTTGATTCCCACATCACACAAAGCTGAGAATGAAATTAATGGTGGAAAAGAGAGAATGGATTAATGTGACAGAACTCTGATTTGAAACCATTACATATTGATTACATTATACTTTACTGCTGAGCCACCAGGACATGTGAGCAGTTGTTTTATTCACAATAACATTGGAAATAGTACATAAATGAAAACACATCAGTCCAGTGATCTTACAACCCCATCACTAAAAGATATTGACTGCAGAGATGCACTGAGAAAGACAGGATGTGACTACAAGAAACCACAAGGCACCCCAAGATGTTGGGAGGGGGTGTAGGTGTGGAGGAGGTCTGATAGGTGCTGGGGGGCAAGGGTGTGTGAAGGCACTTGTAAAAAAAGGTTGTGAGATCGAGCATCAATATGACACTAATACAACTATCTGTGCTGGTTATTGTGAGAAACACATCAAACTTGTGTACACAAACAAATCCAAGCTATTTTTTTTAGCCCTACTATCAGTGATAATAGTAATAGTGATAAATTGTGATGAATAGAACACATCCTTCTGTAAATGAACACTGACCATGGACCATGTAGTATATCATGTAGATGTCTTGGTGATGGGCATCACACGGAGCAGGGAAAAAGGGGAGTATGCACCTATGCATTAACTTGATCAGCTAAATCAGTTCATCGGTGCATGAGGTTATTAAGCCTTGGTGACGCTCACTTGGGCCAAAACCGTTTCTCCAGCCTGTGCTGAAAAAACAACATATTTAGACAACCTGATTGGCTCAGTAGGTAGGAATACTAAAACCCAAACAAGGTCCTGGGTTGGAATATGGAGTAGCAATCCGTTGACATTCTGTAATATACTTACTGTCATGTACTCCTTCCAAATTGGAAATCTTGGAGGAGCATATGTTTACAAATGACTAAAAAGACTCAAGGGACTTTAGATGGAAACTTTCAGTTGTAATTTCTCATTCAGCTAGAGTTGGATATGGCTGATATGGCTAAGTGGTGCCAAATAAGAAAGTAACTTTTGATACTTATTTTATTTTATTTTATTTTATTACACTTATTTCTTTATAGTGTCTACATGTATTAGGTATTATACAGCGGATGGCAAATTAAGTGAATGTTGGAAGAGAGAGAATAGATTAGACCTCTGAGTCAACACGTGACATATATGACAAAGGAAACCACAAGGCTGTCTATACTGCAGACTCTGCTTTATAAAAGAATCAGTTTGACACCCCTATGAGACCTCTTTGACTGATCTGTCTGCAAGATGCATGCTTTACATCTATTTCTGCCTTTTATTACTCTGACATGTCTAGGACAGAAAGGTAAGATTCTCTCAGGAGGAAAATGTTCATGAGACCCTGAAGTATTATTTCTATTATTACAAACAAAACATTAACTGGTTGTTATTTTTTTTCTATTTATTCTTTCCAGTACTTGGGAGTGAAATCATAAATGGGGAAAAGGCCAAGAAGAAGTCATTGCTGTACATGGCATCAGTGCAGAATGATGGAAGACATGAATGTGGCGGATTCCTTGTCAGCAAAGACTTTGTAATCACTGCTGCCCACTGTGACAGGTGAGAAACTTTTCCTCTCCAAGCAATCTTAGATTAATCTGATTAGAAATCTATCAGAAAAAAAACACAACATTAAGTCATATACAGTCAATATTTTCAAAAGAAAGGCATCATTGATTTGTTGGCACTACATGATACAATCCCTCATTGATAATTTTTTCAGGGAAGATGCCACAATGACTGTTGTTCTTGGTACCCACAACATCAAGAGTGACCCTGAGAAAACAATGAGATACGATGTACAGAAATACAAATACCCCTCCTTTAAGAATGTCAAAAATGGGAATGACATCATGCTCCTCAAAGTAAGCGAATATTTATTCAATCTCATTTAATAGTACCAAGTGACATTATGCAATACAGTCTTCTGCAAATCCGTTGTGCTTAGTTTCATTTTAGTTCAACAACTGAAAAAAAAAATGTAGCAAAACAATGCATTTAAAATATTGTCAAGCATGACACATTAAAGTCAGAGACATATTTCCAGTGTTTCTGAATGTAAAAAAAGTGATGGTAAATCAGCCACAGCATACATTAACATTTCAAATATACACTACATTATGACTCAGACCTAAAAGATTGATAGGCAGGGATAACGGTGATTTGTTGTGAACATTACAGTCTTTAATCTTCAATGTTTGTTTCCAGCTGTGTAGGAGAGTTGGAAAATGGAGCACAACAGTGAAAACAATTAAACTTCCAAGTCCGAATAAACCCATCAAAGCGAACACAAAGTGCTTCGTAGCCGGATGGGGAGCCACTGAAACTGGGGGTAATAATGTTGGCGAGCTGCGACTGGTGAATGTGCCTACCATTGACAAGACAGTCTGTCAGAAGAAATGGAAAGACACCCTTCCTGAACATGTTATGTGTGCAGGTGGATATGGCACCGATAAAGGATCTTGTCAGGTGTGTTCTACACATTTTCCCCACAAATATCAAGTAGTAACTGATTTCTAGTGCAAAGGTTTAATGAATGAACTAATTAAGATGTATTTTCTCAGGGTGATTCTGGTGGCCCTCTGGTGTGCAATGGGAAGGCAGTTGGCATTGTATCTTTCAACTACAGAGGAAAACTGCCACCTACCCAAATCTACCCAACGTCTACACAGAGATATCATACTACCTACCCTGGATCAGAAGGACTCTCAAGAAAAAGGCATGTGTGGTGTAATAGTCTTACACAAAATGTTCTGTTTCTATGTGCTTCTATTATATTGTAGAGGCATTGCAGCATCTGAGTAGTTATGTCAGTGTTTGCTCCTTAGGCGAAATACGTAAGAAACTTTGTTTATTCCATATACTAGCTTTTATCTATATCGCATTTTCTACTGAAACCCCCTCGGAATGATGAAAGACATAACATGATTTATAAGTTTCTAAAAAGATATCCTCATTCCAAGATACCTCAAAATAATGCCTACCCTCACAAAATGATTGCTGCTATGAAAGTAAACCATATTATGGGTAATTATTAAAGTTCTGAGTCATCTTAAGACCTTTGCTTACCAAATAGACAGAATAGATAGACACACTCATGTGTGTTTTTGAAATATTGAATTTCCTGGTGCAAGTTTGTCCACAATGGATATATAGCATTTTCTACTGAAGCCCCTAATATAGAGTAGAGGAGTCAGGAGGTTCTGACAGGACTCAGTCATACAGACCATAACATAAGGGTGTGTTGGCTCCAGTCTTAGCCAAGCCTTTCTGACTCTCCTGCCCCCACTGTTGGAGATATAGAGGAAACTACAAAAGGCCCAAACATAAGGAGCCCAACACAAATTCAACAATGTATATATGTACCATTTCAGATTAAAAGGCAACTCTCTCTCTCTCTCTACTTGTTGTTCTGTCCTTCTTTGCAATATTATTTTAACAAAACAATAAAAATACCAAAGCAACCTTTCTTCCATTGTTACAAATCTTATTTACTAGGGCAGTTCGATTGAAAAGACAGCCTGGAAAGCTTTACCACCCCTGAGAAATGTAATCTTTTGGTGCGCATGAAAGTAAAGTATAAAAGTAAGTATACAAATGGCAGCAAATGATTTTATGAAAGATTAACATGTTTTACCAATGACCAACTTATTGATCATGGTGGAATTGGTGTACCTCTTGATTCCCACATCACACAAAGCTGAGAATGAAATTAATGGTGGAAAAGAGAGAATGGATTAATGTGACAGAACTCTGATTTGAAACCATTACATATTGATTACATTATACTTTACTGCTGAGCCACCAGGACATGTGAGCAGTTGTTTTATTCACAATAACATTGGAAATAGTACATAAATGAAAACACATCAGTCCAGTGATCTTACAACCCCATCACTAAAAGATATTGACTGCAGAGATGCACTGAGAAAGACAGGATGTGACTACAAGAAACCACAAGGCATCCCAAGATGTTGGGAGGGGGTGTAGGTGTGGAGGAGGTCTGATAGGTGCTGGGGGGCAAAGGTGTGTGAAGGCACTTGTAAAAAAAGGTTGTGAGATCGAGCATCAATATGACACTAACACAACTATCTGTGCTGGTTATTGTGAGAAACACATCAAACTTGTGTACACAAACAAATCCAAGCTATTTTTTTTAGCCCTACTATCAGTGATAATAGTAATAGTGATAAATTGTGATGAATAGAACACATCCTTCTGTAAATGAACACTGACCATGGACCATGTAGTATATCATGTAGATGTCTTGGTGATGGGCATCACACGGAGCAGGGAAAAAGGGGAGTATGCACCTATGCATTAACTTGATCAGCTAAATCAGTTCATCGGTGCATGAGGTTATTAAGCCTTGGTGACGCTCACTTGGGCCAAAACTGTTTCTCCAGCCTGTGCTGAAAAAACAACATATTTAGACAACCTGATTGGCTCAGTAGGTAAGAATACTAAAACCCAAACAAGGTCCTGGGTTGGAATATGGAGTAGCAATCCGTTGACATTCTGTAATATACTTACTGTCATGTACTCCTTCCAAATTGGAAATCTTGGAGGAGCATATGTTTACAAATGACTAAAAAGACTCAAGGGACTTTAGATGGAAACTTTCAGTTGTAATTTCTCATTCAGCTAGAGTTGGATATGGCTGATATGGCTAAGTGGTGCCCAATAAGAAAGTCACTTTTGATACTTATTTTATTTTATTTTATTTTATTACACTTATTTCTTCATAGTGTCTACATGTATTAGGTATTATACAGCGGATGGCAAATTAAGTGAATGTTGGAAGAGAGAGAATAGATTAGACCTCTGAGTCAACACGTGACATATATGACAAAGGAAACCACAAGGCTGTCTATACTGCAGACTCTGCTTTATAAAAGAATCAGTTTGACACCCCTATGAGACCTCTTTGACTGATCTGTCTGCAAGATGCATGCTTTACATCTGTTTCTGCTTGTTATTACTCTGACATGTCTGGGACAAAAAGGTAAGATTCTCTCAGGAGGAAAATGTTTATGAGACCCTGAACTATTTTTTCTATTATTACAAACAAAACATTAACTGGTTGTTATTTTCTTTCTATTCATTCTTTTCAGCACTTGGGAGTGAAATCATAAATGGGGAAAAGGCCAAGAAGAAGTCATTGCTGTACATGGCATCAGTGCAGAATGATGGAAGACATGAATGTGGCGGATTCCTTGTCAGCAAAGACTTTGTAATCACTGCTGCCCACTGTGACAAGTGAGAAACTTTTCCTCTCCAAGCAATCTTAGATTAATCTGATTAGAAATCTATCAGAAAAAAACACAACTTTAAGTCATATACAGTCAATATTTTCAAAAGAAAGGCATCATTGATTTGTTGGCACTACATGATACAATCCCTCATTGATAATTTTTTCAGGGAAGATGCCACAATGACTGTTGTTCTTGGTACCCACAACATCAAGAGTGTCCATGAGAAAACAATGAGATACGATGTACAGAAATACAAATACCCCTCCTTTAAGAATATCAAAAATGGGAATGACATCATGCTCCTCAAAGTAAGCGAATATTTATTCAATCTCATTTAATAGTACCAAGTGACATTATGCAATACAGTCTTCTGCAAATCCGTTGTGCTTAGTTTCATTTTAGTTCAACAACTGAAAAGAAAAAATGTAGCAAAACAATGCATTTAAAATATTGTCAAGCATGACACATTAAAGTCAGAGACATATTTCCAATGTTTCTGAATGTAAAATAAGTGATGGTAAATCAGCCACAGCATACATTAACATTTCAAATATACACTACATTATGACTCAGACCTAAAAGAATGATAGGCAGGAGATAACGGTGATTTGTTGTGAAAATTAAGACCTTAGAGTTTTTAATCTTCAATGTTTGTTTCCAGCTGTCTAGGAGAGTTACACTAAGCAGAACAGTGAAAACAATTAAACTTCCAAGTCCGAATAAACCCATCAAAGCGAACACAAAGTGCTTTGTAGCCGGATGGGGAGCCACTGAACCTGGGGTTAATGATGTTGGTGAGCTGCGAGTGGTGAATATACCTACCATTGACAAGACAGTCTGTCAGAAGGAATGGAAAGACACCCTTCCTGAATATGTTATGTGTGCAGGTGGATATGGCACCGATAAAGGATCTTGTCAGGTGTGTTCTACACATTTTCCCCACAAATATCAAGTAGTAACTGATTTCTAGTGCAAAGGTTTAATGAATGAACTAATTAAGATGTATTTTCTCAGGGTGATTCTGGTGGCCCTCTGGTGTGCAATGGGAAGGCAGTTGGCATTGTATCTTTCAACGACAGAGGAAACTGCCACTACCCAAATCTACCCAACGTCTACACAGAGATATCAAACTACCTACCCTGGATCAGAAGGACTCTCAAGAAAAAGGCATGTGTGGTGTAATAGTCTTACACAAAATGTTCTGTTTCTATGTGCTTCTATTATATTGTAGAGGCATTGCAGCATCTGAGTAGTTATGTCAGTGTTTGCTCCTTAGGCGAAATACGTAAGAAACTTTGTTTATTCCATATACTAGCTTTTATCTATATCGCATTTTCTACTGAAACCCCCTCGGAATGATGAAAGACATAACATGATTTATAAGTTTCTAAAAAGATATCCTCATTCTAAGATACCTCAAAATAATGCCTACCCTCACAAAATGATTGCAGCTATGAAAGTAAACCATATTATGGGTAATTATTAAAGTTCTGAGTCATCTTAAGACCTTTGCTTACCAAATAGACAGAATAGATAGACACACTCATGTGTGTTTTTGAAATATTGAATTTCCAGGTGCAAGTTTGTCCACAATGGATATATAGCATTTTCTACTGAAGCCCCTAATATAGACTAGAGGAGTCAGGAGGTTCTGACAGGACTCAGTCATACAGACCATAACATAAGGGTGTGTTGGCTCCAGTCTTAGCCAAGCCTTTCTGACTCTCCTGCCCCCACTGTTGGAGATATAGAGGAACTACAAAAGGCCCAAACAGAAGGAGCCCAACACAAATTCAAATGTGTATGTACCATTTCAGATTAAAAGGCCTTTCTTCCCTGATGTTTAGGCAACTCTCTCTCTCTCTCTACTTGTTGTTCTGTCCTTCTTTGCAATATTATTTTAACAAAACAATAAAAATACCAAAGCAACCTTTCTTCCATTGTTACAAATCTTATTTACTAGGGCAGTTGGATTGAAAAGACAGTCTGGAAAGCTTTACCACCCCTGAGAAATGTAATCTTTTGGTGCGCATGAAAGTAAAGTATAAAAGTAAGTATACAAATGGCAGCAAATGATTTTATGAAAGATTAACATGTTTTACCAATGACCAACTTATTGATCATGGTGGAATTGGTGTACCTCTTGATTCCCACATCACACAAAGCTGAGAAACTTAGTGAATTAAATTAATGGTGGAAAAGAGAGAATGGATTAATGTGACAGAACTCTGATTTGAAACCATTACATATTGATTACATTATACTATACTATATATATATATATATATATATTAAAAAAACAAAATTGCAACCCTATTTTGATAAAAAACAGAATCAAGAACTAAACAAACCACATTGTTCAACAAATATAAGATCAACAGGGAAGGTGCTCATTTGACAACAGGTTATGTACTACTGCTGTTCATCCCTCTAAATGGTAAACACTATCTTCTTTATAAAACATCAAGTGTTATCTTCTTTTCCAATATCTTGTTTATGCATATGTTAAACAAAGTCATAAAAAAAATACCTATAGGCAAAAGTAAAATAATAATACTAATAATGAACACTTTACACTCAATGAACATCTTCTGTATTTCTACCATCAACCTCTGTCTCTCAGCTGGACCACAAGGCCAACCTGACCAGAGCAGTGTAGCTGATCCCTCTGATGGAGGGCAGGCTGAACATATCCAGTCAGTGCAGCACAGCATAAGCAATAACAAAACCTTGGCAAACAAGCTGCAGGGGGTCAAAGTCAACATCCTGTCACTGGCAGAATGATGTCACAGATGGGGAGATTCTCCCATCACTGAGTCGATGGTTTGTGCCACTGGAGCCCGTGACTTACAAGGCTTCTGGTGTCTGACCCTGATGTCTACATGCGCTTAACCTCCTACAGGGGATGGATTATAGATGTGTTGAACAACAAGCAATTATACTGAATTAGATGATACTTGATGCAGCGTAGACAGACAGCCTCATCAAAATATAGGAAAGTACATTTACTGCTCTTGTTGCCTCAAAGCTCTGTTCATATGTTGCAATTCATAATAAACTTTGTGTCTATGGCTCTCAAAAGAAGAAGCCTAACAGTTCAAAGCTCAGTCCAAGCACCACACACACACACACACACACACACACACACACACACACACACACACACACACACACACACACACACACACACACACACACACACACACACACACACACTTAGGCCTAGCCTACGTGTTGCACGCAAGTGTCCTTGTGTAGCTGTCACTTATGCTGCCTTCAAGTGATCCTCGTAAGCTCCGTCCTCCAAGGTTGGAAGTCGTAAATATGACATGTAATGCATTCGAGTGTTTCTGTTTGGAAATGAGAAAACGGACCAAAGACATAATAACAGAAAGTCACATCTCGGCAACCCGGGTATGATAGAAAATCCCGATTTCCGTTGTTGTAGTTTGTTTATTGAGTGGTTCGTGTGCAGTAAAATCTTAATGTCGTTATTTCATACACCGGACGAAGGCAGCATTTCAACAACGTGGTTACATTAGGCTATTTTGAGATTTATTTTTTATATAGAAAATGCATTAAAGCAGTATATGTCTGAAATGTACTACTGCAATGTTATGGTTGCTGCTTGATTGTTCATGGAGTAACATCTTGAAATAGATTAAAACGGAATTCTCTTCCTGGTAGACGAGCTACAACTTTGATGAGCCAATGAGCGCTCAGCTCCAGGCGTTTCCCATCACCCTTGCAGTCGTACAGTTACTGGAGAGGGAGCAACTGCAACTGCGGCGCCTTGCTCCAAAAACGGTTTTTCCCTCGGTCCCGTGAGATTTCCGTGGCTCACGCATTCGTTTCCTCCGGAGCAAGTCGGACAACATTTCTAACCGTCATGCAACGAGCCCAGCGAGGCTAGGCTGCGCAAAACTTACTCACCTTTAAACGAGACGATTATTTTGAGGCATGTGAAAAGTCCATGTCATCGTAATTGGGACATCAATTCCCACGGTTCATTGCGCGCATGTTCGTCTCTTCGTCTGCAGTCATCGTAACCAAAGGCTCGCTGGGAACTGCAGTTTTTTCTCGCGTCCTCCCATTTTCCACAGGTTTCGCGAGGTTTGCATGGGCGGGTTGTATGTGGCTACATTTCTGTGCCAGACGAACTGAACAATACTGATATGAAATCTGCGTAAAGGTAAAACTATGTCTAGAAGGAAGGATAACGCTGTTAATATCCAGTTTGTGGTGTTGTATGTTAGCATCGAGGACATTAAAAAAACGGTTGTAGGCGCTTCTACTTTCCTGAAGATCTGCATTGAGGTAGAGCTTGGGCAGACTAGAATTATTGATAACCTATTGCCATCGAACATTATGTGGTGTAGGTGTGTTGGCCTTAGTCCAGGACAGGTAGGCTATGGTTTAACTTGTCGAGTAGTCTACTGGGTTTACCCCTCCATAGTTTGTTACAGCATGCAGACAATAGGTGCGACACATCTAACCGGCTACATACTGTAATTTTTCAGATACAGTGAGATGGCTGACGTATCCTCTTGAAGTTGTGTCACAGCCAGTCTCTCGTATTGTCTCTTTAATGCTAGACCTGATGCGGTTACACACTCAGCCAATACAACGAAACAATGAGCTAACTATATGTGGTATAATATATTACTGAGTCAGACGAACTACACTGTGTTGCTTTACAATATTGTGCATTATAAACAGTGACCTCCATGGCTGTGTAGTTCAAGGAAATAACCAGGAAGTTGTCCCATCATCTTAAAGCCATTGGCTGCTGTGGTTGTCAGTCCCTGCTGTGTAGGCTACAGCCTGTCACAGATCACTTGAAGTGGGCTGAGGCAGAGGCCTTATTTTTTTTGTAACGCTGTAGCGTATGTCTAAAAGCATGGCAGCTTTCATACTCACTCAAATAATAATTGAACATTGCCCTCTCTTTCTCTCACTCATTAGCTTTTGAATTTCGGGAGGCATGTCCAAGAAAAGGGGCAGGTATGTAGAAACATGTAGCCATATGTCATCATATGATGCCATTATTACTGGTGTTCGTATATGACAATAGAACATCATGTTGGTTCAGCTACACGAAGAAGTGGTTAAAACCAGGTGTACCACGTTTCATTGTCAGGAATTGTCCAGTAGTTTACATTGGACTTACGGCTGATCATGTTTGTATTTTAATGATGTATTAAAGTAGGCTATTGCCTCTGCTAGTGCTTGAAAGTATTTGGCAGCATTTTCAAAACCACTCTGCTCTCTACACACCCACACATTCTCACACCATCCACACTGGAAGAACTCATCATGACAAAACATCACTTTGCATGATTACTTGATTATTTGTCTGTTTTGAGGTGGTCTTAATTCAAACTACAGCAACTTGTCAGAAACGGTCTCAAAAGCAGTAACAGCACTTGTAAGATAAATCAAGCCCCACTTTATGTTTTAGCAAATATTGGAAATGTGTTCACCTGCAGTTTGTTACAGGTAGTAGCCTAATCTGATTAAGCTGTTCTGTTTATATAAGAGCCATACTTTGTTTTAACCCTTAACCACACACATGCACACACATATCCATCCTGTCTTACCAGGAAGCGGAGTAGCGGGGAACTGAGTGACACAGTAACCCCCGATCCCAACTGCATTCTGGGAGTCCGTATTCAGCACAACTGGCGCGAGAAGGGGAACCAGAGCAAATGGAAGGGCACAGTGCTGGACAGGCTCAGCGTTAACCCCTCTCTCTTCATGGTCAAGTATGATGGCTTTGACTGTGTCTATGGCATTGAGCTGTTCAAGGATGAGAGGGTGTCAAACCTACAAGTCCTCACAGAAAAAGTTGGTGAGTAGTAGCCTCTCTTTTAGTCTGTGCCAGCTACCTTCCATCAACTAATCATTTAGATTCTGATGAACATCAATGCAAATTTCTTACACATTTTTCATGTTGAATAAAGTTGATTCAAAGATGTATTCATTTATATAAGAGTTGGGTTAGATCACAAATTTGCACACACTCTTAATGCCAAAAAGGCATGCCAATGCAGATAGACATTGATCAGTGGGTAGTGACAGCAGGGGAGCAAATGTCTTATTCCCATGCCATTTTACTCCATTCATATTTCCTTTGTGCCTGTGTCTCCACAGTAAACAACAAGATCAAGATACCTCACGGGGCTGAGGAGCTGGTGGGCAAAGCGGTAGAGCATCTATTTGAAAAGGAGGATGGAGAGAAGAATGAGTGGAGGGGCATGGTCCTCTCCAGAGCTCCCATCATGACCAACTGGTATTATATCACTTATGAGAAGGACCCAGTACTTTATATGTACCAGCTGTGGGATGACTATGCTGATGGGGACCTGAGGATTCTGCCTGAAGCAGGTATTGGCAATGAGCATATAACAACGATTCATACTTAGACAAGACCAAGACACACCTCTATGTGATTTAAAGCAATATTCCACTTTGGTAGAACATTGTCATTTTTGGCACACATACCATGTGACTTCATGAGCAGCCAGTCCCAAACATTAGCTGTCCTTGGAGTCTGTAATCATCACCAGTCATCTGGCTTTTTGTTTTTGTTTTACTCTCATTAGCAAACAGGCAAAACTACTTCATGAAAAGTAATTACTTCTTGAAACCATGGACACAAACTCCACACAGACACAACACTGACTATGAGTTCATACAGGGTTTGTGTGTTCCAATAAATGTCATACTAAAGTGAAATATCACATTAAAATGAAAATGCTCTAAACAGAAGTGTCTCTTGTGTGGATTAGACGAGATTTATGTACATGACAATGTATCCGCCACAGCTAGACATGAGAGCCAAAACTAATCAGTGTTGCTATTAAGCATCAAAACACTTTCTGGAGCTTCTCCATTGATAATGAGGATGTTTAAAAAGCCCCTTCTAATTTCACAACATTAAAATATTTCTCTGCCAACTTTTGAGTTAACACATGTAAACATAATTTCCAATTTACAGTAAATCAGCTGTAATTCCTAGGATTGCTAGGATATTCCAACATTATCCTCATGCATGTTTCCTGTTGGTTTCAGTCTCTTTAAGCTTTGTGTCCGTGGTCATATGTAGCATATCCAGAATATGAACTTTAACTGAGACATGAGCTAGAGCTATTATCCAGACTCCTGTATCGACGCAAATGCAATGAAAGAATAGGACACGTTGACTCTGAACACTGTGACAGCACCAGGTTTATTTTCTGGGGATATGGGTGTATTTTGGTTTGGAACTGGCAGCGCTTCTATCAAGCGCATTTAGGCGTTGTATGTTGTGCCCACAAACTCAATCTTTCATATATTGTCAATGGAGCAGCTCCAGAAATGGTTGCTGAATGACACCACAAATTAGAGCCTTGGTTTTCTGGATTCTAGCTTAGTAGTTCTCTTGCCTATCTCCCTAAATGACTGTAATGTAGCTTTGGGAAAGATTTGTTCATCTTCACGAATAATAATTTAACCATCCAAGGTCATAGTTGAATAGTAATTTAATGTTTATTTACCAAATGACAGCAAAAACTCCAAATGACACAAAACACATTTAAAAAAAACCTCACATGTAACTGTAATTCTAAAATGAACCTCTTATTCCCTCCTTGTTCATTCCTCTCTGCTCAGAAAACAAGCACCTGTTGCCTGCAGACAGGAAGCCAGGCGAAGAGACAGAGAGTCTGGTGGGGAAACAGGTGGAGTACGTTACTGACAAGGGTGTGAAGAGAACAGGCCTGGTCATCTACCAGGTCCCAGCCAAACCCTCTGTCTACTACATCAAATACGATGATGACTTTCACATCCATGTCTATGACCTGGTCAAAACCACCTAGAGATGATGGACACTTTACCTCACCCTCCAGCCCTCCTTGTCCCCCTATCCCCCCCCCCCCCCCCCCTCCATCTGCTTACTTTTCACTCATTGTCATCTCTCATTCAAAGCATTTGCAGGGTTTAACAGATCATATGCTTTATTATTCAGAAAAAGATCTTTCTGGTATGCACAGCAGAACTGTAGCATCGCTATGCTAGGCCATTAGGGGGAGGAAGAAAACCTCATGTGAAAAGGTATACCTCTTGGTCAACGTGTTTGGTTGTTGCTCTGCTACGTAATGGTTTCAGTTTGCACAGTCCAGGCGTGCACTTGCCCAACAGCTACAAAGGGCAGCTGTCCCTAAGATACTCACTAACTTGGCCTTATTTAGAGCAATTCGATTGATGACATCTCAAAATGTAGTGTAATGCGTAACAGTGCTGCCAAAAATAGCCTTTTAAAGCCATTATTATTTGTGATTGTTTTAATGACAAAGAAGCATGATGCACTGCGAAATAAGCCCTTTATCAACTAGTCTGAACTTTTGAGGACCAATAAAGTCTAGAGCTCCGAGGTGCCCGTTAACATCACAATATCAGCAATCTGGGTTTGTTATTGTGCAGCTGATTTTATTGATCTGTGTAAACGTTTGTGTACGTTATTCCCTATTCAATCAACAGTTCTACAAACTAGACAGTACCTGCCAAAGTGAAGAACAGTACCGCACATTAACGACGCTATTGTGTTTTTATATCGAGGCCTTCCTTAGAGGTAGTTACTGATATAGTGTGATTGGGCAGGTAAAGACGTGCATGTGTCTGGCTCTCTAACCATAACATCGGAGCAGGTTAGTATTGTAAGGGATGAATCAAAGCATCATTGAAACATCACCTGAATTTGGTCCTTTTACATTAGACCATGATGAAGGCACCATCCATTCAGATGAATCACTCATTTGGAAAAATGCCCCTGCAACGCCCCCTTTTGACCATGTTTAGTATTACAGCATCCATGGCTGTATTATTAGGCTACATGATGTAGTATCATTAATGTCAGGCCCCTCGCCTTCTAATATTGATGGGAGGTTTCTACGTAGGCACTTATCCTGGCTTAATAGCACAAGGAACATCAGGTCCCTTGTATTGGTAATGAAGAGCCAGTTTGCTAAATTCTCATACAAATTTGATCCCACACAAATCATAAAGTGCCTTCAGGCTTATCATGTTGCAATATTGTATATATCTGCTATTCGCGCTCCTAACCTAACATAGCTTATGAAGGCCACTATTTGGTCTTCACTGTTCATTGAAAAGTTAGATGCTCTAACACAAATTGTGACACTGACAACTTGAGAAAAGTTTTGCAACCATGGATTTATATTAGAGGATATGTGCAATGTTTTGCTGTTGATGCAGTATGAACATGTTCTTTAAATACAACATGCTTAGTCACTGGTTGTATAATCTCATTGTTGGTGATATTGTGGGGAGCACTTAATTATATATTGTATAAAGTTTATATGTTTAGGTTGTGGTACGCTACATTGTTTCCCCAACATGCTTTTTTTTTTGCTTAAGAGCAAATATGGCGGATTATGCTTTACGTCACGCATGAAGAAAACTTAGAACAGTTACTTGTTATAATACATTCTGCTTACAGTATTTAATCTGTAAAATTTGTGTAAAATGTATTGTAATGTTGCCTGTTGTGATTACCCTCATTTATGTGAATATTTCATTAAAACACCACCAGCTTTTAGTAAAAATGTCCTCTACACAAAAAGTATATATCACAAAGATATAATGAAACGACATAGATCAGTTTGTCAGGACAGGAAGTAAAATTTGGGCCCCAAGTCTTCAAAACTACAGACATGAGCACTATACCGAGTGACTCGTCATATCCTAGTTCCAGGAATACATCTCGCCCCTCTCAGCCTTCAAGCCATTCAGTGTATCCCTCAGTAAACTAGTTGATTGGTAGGTATACTGTGATTTTCATACTGTGATTTTTCATGCTTTTCTATTACCTGGCTGTCAGAAATGTGCATGCATCACTTGAATGGAATGACTGGAGACTTTTAAGTCTGTTATTTTGGCAGAGGAAGATTGAACATGTCTGGCAGAATCAGGACTGTTTATTCATCCCACATTTATCCTAAAATTGAAAAGGAGACAAAAAAAGAAGTCCATACTCATTTGGAGGTATACCACCACCAGTTAACACCTATGGTGTGTTTCTATGTTGAGTAGAGTGTAATTCCAAATTACTGTGCGCTCTTCTTCATCCTTTCACTCACTTCTTCCTGTTCTGAAGTTGTAGCAGCATCCACAGGCAATTTGTGTCATCATTCTGTCATGGGTAATAAAGTTTTTTGCACATTTGTTTGCTCTGTTATTCCTTGAATATACGGTGATCATTGCATGATCCAAATGCAATCAATGGATAGTGCAAGTAAAAAAGACTCAACTACTTTTAATAACAAATGAAAAGGTAAAAATGAATCGGTCACAAACTCACTAACAGTGCTGAAATCATTTAATGTGGCTGGCCTACATACAGTAGTCCAACTTAAAAAGACTTCTCAGGACAATTTCCTTTTCCCCACATTGGCTTACTGAATCAATTCAACAACTCACACCAAACATGTTTAGGATTCATGTGTTTTACATCCATAAAGGGTGAAATTGAATATATACAAAACAGACACTCTATAAAATAAGTGAGTTGGATGGTATAAGGAGAACTTGGGTTAAAGCCAAAAGCAAATAAATAACTGATAGCATACACAACGTGAAATATGTCCATTAGTTTGCTTTCTTGTATACAGGCGTTATGTATAGCCGCCAATTGAAAACGTACCCTTCAGGAGATTTAAATTGCTTACAACACAAACTCTTAACTTTTAGACTTAAATTGCTTTTCAACTCAGGGAGTTTTCTTGACAAATGAGTGTTGACCTTTAGAATTCTGTGATCCAGAAGTATTCGTTCAGATCAGCCAAATGATTTGATATAGGGTGTTTCTTCTTTCCCTGTGAGGGGTTTCAACTTTTGAAGAAATGGCATTTCCATAGAGTCATAGAGTCATACACGTCAGGTTGTTCCATGGTGTTCATGTTCATTTGGTGAGGTCTTTCAGGTACTGCGCACCCCGACTGGTGTATTCACCTGCTCTTGTGGGGGCCTCTGAAAGAGCTGAAATTGACGACCGCACTCCTACAATAAAAGTTAGACAAACAAAAAGAAATGTCTGGAAATAGAAACCTTACAATTACCATCAACTTTGATTCGATGCACCAAAAACACATGAAAGGCATCTGATAGCCATTGGTCCTAACAAGCAGGAGAAAGATACTAATCTTGTCGAAATGAACAAAAATGCACAAATCTATAACTGAACAGAAAAAAAGCACTAAATGCCACTTGTGCACTACTGCTGGTCCATCTGTCATTTAATCTAGTTATTATATTCTGGAAAAATTCTTAAAAAGTCTGATGGAGGCCAGCATTCCTGTAGCGCTCTCGCACCGTGGTGGAGTAGCAGTGTAGTATATTTTAACATCTTAATTCTTTATTTATTTATTTAGCCTTACTGTGTGTGACATTGTGGTGCTGTTATTGGTTATTATTTTTGAAAATCAAACACTGAAAATAGCCTAGGCCAGGAGGGATTGCACTGCATCTAACAAGTGAAAAATACAACCACATTCTCAATGCTGTGTGCGTTCAATAATAAAAAAAAAGTTCATACTGTACATCATTACTTCTCCCCTCCCCTTTAAATGAAAAAAAACAACATTCAAGCTTCTCATCCAGTTCTTACCTGAATTCCATGCTTGAACAGGGGAGAATTCAACATTTGGCAAAGTTGGCAGCTGAGCCTAAGAAGGATGATCAGATAGTTTGAAACCAGTCAGGGAAATTATGTAATTAGTCATATAAATTGCAATACACTCACATTAAATCTTGTCAAACTTCAAAACAACCTCAACTGAGAGTGGAACATGATAACATTATTAGAAGTTTTGTCAATAGGAACTACCTAAAAAGCGCACCATGTTTATTATTGGAATAAATAAAGGGAGGGTGACAGGTGTGGGACTTTATGAGACACATATTATTCCAGATTACACCAGAGTGGCAATAAATATACCATGGAGCGGAATACCATTAAGATTGTTTATAGTGAGAGCACAGTAACAGCTATATATGGTATATAAGTTATGCTAAGTTTTTATTTGATTTAATTTCTTAAAGAAATTGTGAACTATCAAAAAATGTAAGGGGTGCCTTCAGTAAATGTCACTTACTACACCATACTCATTTCCTTCTGAAAGGCCAATAGCTAGGACAAAGATGGAGACAATTGTGTTCCCCTGATATGTTTGCATTACTGTGTGGCAACACAGTGCTGCAGCGTTGAATTCTGATCTCTACCTCCAGGCCAAAGTACTTGGTCCATTCTTCTACTGCGGGTGGTACTGCAGCCTTGGCCTTCGCCAGGACGTCTGAGCCCTGCTCACTTCCTCCCAACAGTCCTGAGTCATAGGCAACATAGAGAGCTCCTCCTGCAATGGTCACCTTGGTCGCCAATCTGTCATTGAAAAAAAAACAGAGCCACTCATGCAAATACCCAATGCTCTAAATTCAGCCAAATCCACATCAAGCTGATTGACATAAATTATAAGTCTTGCGTACTATCAGACCATTAACAAGTTAAGTGTTCATCTTGGTGCAAAAATATTGTTAATATGTAGACCTACATCCAGGTTCAAGGTACATACACAGTAATATAATTTTACTAGTCAGTTTGATAACTAACTAGCTAGCTGACTAAGAAGCAACATCTACATGACAGCTGTAAAGCGCTCAGGCTCATGGACAGTTAGCGATAGTTAGCTACATGGCTAGTCGGCTGCCTAACACGGCTTTCAAAGCTAGGCTATTACGAGAGAAATAAGAAATACTCACTTAATTACAGGCAGGATCTTGGCAGCCATGGTATCACAATTGTTAAATTGTGTATTACCCTTTACAGAGCGCCTCGTTTACTATTGAGTGGTATTATAGCCAGTACGCACAGACGGTACTGGACTGCAGGCTAGTTAGCTACATTGAAGGGCAAGGCTGTGTTAGTGGGCGTCTCAATAAAGTTGACTTTAAAAGAGCGATTTCAGAGCCGCTGATTCGTTCGCTCGTCTATTCTCTGCATTTCCTCTATTAAAACGTAATAAACTTTTTTTTTTCTGAGGGACATTTGTACGAGGGATATTTGTATCAAGGGACAAAAATGTTATTCCTGCCAATGGTAAGATACCGCGGTAAATTTAGTTTTATATTGGATATTCGAACTTTGATCATGTAGTTCTCTTAAATGGTACATAACAGGATTAAAAGAGCTGCATATTCATGCTGGTGGTGGAAAACACGTTTCATTCCAACATTTCCCAGAACAACCTTATAAAACTCTAATTAACAGTAGAAATGAAATGGAATGTGTTTCCATTGGGGACAACCTTCTAAGGGACCGTCAACAAGATATACATTTACTAATTTTAAAATTTGAACTGATACCTATTACAACAAATTAGAAATCTTGAATCAACTTAGTTCTGTTCATTCACTCCCACTCTATGCTACACGGGCACTCATCTTTTTTTATGTTTTTACTTAAGTAACATTAATGACAGAAAAAATGCAGAAAAATGCACTTAAATGAGCAAAGGTACACTATGACCCCTCTACCATGCACAGGCACTTATTTATTTCACTTTTTACCATAAATTCCTTTTAAATGCAGATTTTGTTTTTAAAAAGGTGAAAAATTCAGTTGTAAACTGGACACTTTGCAAGAGGTAGTTCGTATAATAACCAGGAGAGGGCAGAAAAATGCAATGTTACACTAAAATAAAAAATTAAGCTGATTTCATACCTTCTTATCTTTTGTCGTTGCGTACCTTTGCTCATTTGAGTGCATTTTAATTGCAATAAAAGGTACTTAAGTAAAAGATATGTAAAATGAATGCCCGTGCATGGTAGAGGGCGTATGAGATTAAGTTAATCTCATACCTGTAATTTATGTTGCTGCATACCTTTGTTTAATGTGTATTTTTTTAGACGTAGCGTTTTTGAACATTTTTGGTGAATATATATGATGTGTAAATTTTAATTTCTAAAATTTGTTGACGGTCCCTTAGACCCAAACGCTGAGCTATTCCTCATAGAAATCAATGAAAAGTCACTTTGCAACAACACAACTAACTTAATTTCTTTAACTTAACAAAGATTTATATATGACTGTCCTTTAAGGTAAGAGTGTATTGATCTTGAGGTGGGCGTGGTCACTTGGGTATGTCATTAACACATTTTACAACCCCTCCATACGTGTACATTCAAACAGAAAGAGGGAGGGGGGACTCATATAAATGTTGTTTCCCTCACATTAGCCAGCTCTGAAAACTAGAGTTGCTTACAGCTAACAACAAATAAGAACCACAATTTTGCAAAATGAGAATAAAGCTCATACTAGCCAGTATAGGTGTTGTTCTCCTTGCTGTCAAGTGGATTGCACCCAGTTTTGATGCAGGTAAGGACAAGGCTATTGCAAGGTGAAAGTTGTTTTTCAGTGTATACACGTTAATGATTATTATGGCAGCTAGTGCAGCATGTGCCTGCAGGTGATTACGTTATGTTAGATCTTACAAGTCTTTCATTGACGGATGGTGTGGCAGAGTTTGAAATAAACACTTAAAAGTTTAAATCATGTGAATAGCACTGAATGTAAGAATTGAGAATATATGTTGCTCCTATTGCCTAAGACAGCTGAATCATCATATGTGGTTATGAATAGCTAGGAAGGTAGATAAGCTGGAAACCAGATAACCTAAGACTCTAATCTGGTGTCAAGATGTACAGCCTAGAAATGACGATCAAAACAAGGCTGATTCATTGGACTCATATAATGTTTGCTTTTCCACTAATGTGTGTTCTATTGTATATTAGCACTAGCAATGTACGCATATCCACAGAACATGTCTGAAGGTACTATCACAGGCTCCTTTTCTATCATTTCCCATTTCCTTCTCCATGCAGCAATACATCTATGTGTGACTGTAGCTTATGAAGGGGGATGGATATGTTCTCATTCTCAGGTGGAAACAAACATTATTGAGTTGTCATAGGTCATCAAAATGGAAATAAATAAAATTCCTGTTAATCATATGCTACATTACTCCAGCAACACAATGGCATCATTTACCTGTATGATGGTGATGAAACTTAAATGATCCCCATGGAGAAATGTGGGCGTAATGAGGAAGCCCACAAACTGAGTGGCGCTAACTGTTTCTGATCTGACATGCTTCCTCTTGTGACTGTGGTCACATCAGAGAGAGCTCGCTGTGTTGGCCACTGTCAACATCTTATAGAGAAGCTAGTGTACACTTTATAGAGCAACTGATTTTCATATGTAATGAAATGATATGGTCAGAGTCAATGAGATAGTGTTAATGCCGCCATCGTTTTCCCTCTGGTTTTTGAATCGGCCAATTCAGTTCTTCTGTCAGGTTCAACTATTTTTTACTCTGCTGTACAGTAGACTACATAGTTGTTGTATAAAACTCAGATCGAGACAGGAGTCCTTTTAAGTCAATCATGAATTACATGAGCACATTTATTTAGCACACAGCATATAAAACAGTTAACAAGACAATACAGGACAATACAAGACAATACTGAGCTCAGGAGAGATGCGGACACATGGGTAAAGCATACGGATCTCTGCCATAGAAGCATCAGGGCAAAGTTTATATAGCTAAAGGAAACAATAAAGGGGATGAATATGCAAAAGCGCTATCTACTAGGGGAAGGACTAAAAGCATTGACGCATCTAGTGAGGTCACAAGGCTACACGCAGCAGATATCTGGGTACACGTGGCTTAAGGAAGTAATGGGGAGGCTTTCTGGATGGTACCGGCTCTTTGGGCGACTATGTTATGATCTGACCTGACCTGTGGCCTGCATTACCAGGCACCAGTCGTTCTCCCTTCATCTAGACTAGGCACATCCTGTTCTCCCAACTATGATATGCAACTATTGACAAGACATGCACCCAGACACCTCGGCGCCTCACCATGTGTGACCCAACAAGTGCATACACTAAGGCCTAATGAGCTTAAGCAACTATAAAACATAGGGGATAACAGTACTAAGGGATAAACAAGAATATAAAGGTAACATACGTAAATTCTACCACAATAGTATAGCATCCTGCAAAACCCCTCCCCCTCTACAGCTCAACTGAGGACTGTGTTCCTCCTCACTACTTAACACTTATGTAGTATTTAGTATTTAGGCCTTTGTATTTTGTACATTCTGCTTTTTGTGATACTGTTATGCTGCTGCAACCCCAGAATTTACCCAGCGGATCAATACAGTATCTAGTTTGGTGAGAGCAACTCATTAAAGCCATAACACAATATATGTCAGAGACCCCGTCTCTTAGTCTTTAATGCTTGCAAGCAGAGCTGAAGCTACACACACCGAGGTGTATGCAGAATGAACTGAGCAATTCAGTTCATCAGATACATTTATACACGTGACCGTGACTATCTCGACATACATACGTAGTTCAGGCAGATAAGTGAAGAATCAAAGGATCAAGGCAGTGCACAGACATCTGACAGAAGAGGGACTATTGTAATAGGAACATTCAGCTCCAACTCCCTACGACTCGTCCTTCGATACCTGGAACTGCTTGTGTCCTTGACGTTTCACAGCAAAATCATCTTTCATAACGATCGATCTATCTATCTATCTATCTATCTATCTATCTATCTATCTATCTATCTATCTATCTATCTATCTATCTATCTATCTATCTATCTATCTATCTATCTTATGGGAGACTTGCTGGTTTATAATCCCTTAATAATATAAAGGTTATAAATTCATATCACATATTATAATGTTTGAATATTCTGAAGGCCACTGTATTTTACTTTAATGACCATATAAGAGTGTGATAAGGAACATACAGTTTATTTAGTACTCTACCACTGAAGAAAAATGCTGTACTGTGTAATGCAATGATATTAGTGGCATAGGGTCCATGGGAACTGTGCAGAACCAGTGCTAAAGTAAAAGTGCAATAAGTTAGCTACCTACTTTTTATTTAAACGCAGGCGCTTTTATCCAGAGCGACTGACAAAGGTGATAGTTTTATAGGGACGGTGCACACCCACCTTAATGATAGGCCACACCCAGAAACCCTTAGGCCAAGCCCACACAGACCTAACATAACTTTAGATTTTGACTAATACTTGGGTCTAAAGCATGTGCACCAAATTTCTTTACATTATAAGATATACATTTTTAGCATCTCCCTCTGTTTTATGTTTCACGTATTGATGTGTGTCTACTTTGTTTCAGAATCTCTGAAAGGCGCCAGGGTGCTGGTGACCGGAGCCAGTACAGGTATCGGTGAACAAATGGCATATCACTACGCCCGCTTCGGTGCCCAGATAGTGATTACAGCACGGAGGGAGGTCCTGCTGCAGCAGGTCAGTGAACTCCACAACACAATCTTATCAGTCTTATTAAACTGAAGTGTGATATGAAGGGGTGATAACAAAAGTAATAACATTACTGTCACATTACTGTTGATTGTTTGGTGTTTTGCACATGCCAGTATCAAAGCCACAGGTTGCTCTACACCCTGTTCTCCAGCTGAATAGACCAGTTCACCCGTTCTCTCCAACCTTGGCTCATAGGTGGCGGAGAAGTGCCTCGGTCTGGGAGCCCAGAAAGCTCTGTATGTAGCAGCAGACATGGCCCACGAGTCAGACCCTGAAAGAGTGGTGAATTTTGCAGTGGACCGACTGGGAGGACTGGATTACCTGGTCCTCAACCACATTGGACCAAGCCCCTTCAGTATGTGGGAGGGAGACCTGGATCACGCCATGTGGCTGATGAAGGTAATGCAGCCATTTGATTGATTGTCTATTAGCAGATGAGATGAGGGGACTGCGCTGAACGGTGTGTGTGTGTGTGTGTGTGTGTGTGTGTGTGTGTGTGTGTGTGTGTGTGTGTGTGTGTGTGTGTGTGTGTGTGTGTGTGTGTGTGTGTGTGTGTGTGTGTTGTTTTTCAAACCTAAATGTACCTACACCAAGTTCACATTCACCAATCACAATAAAACATATCTTCAAAAATACCTGGGTCTAAAACACCAGATTTCTTGAAATTCTATCAATGACATAAACAATTTTGTGACTGTGTGTGTGTGTGTGTGTGTGTGTGTGTGTGTGTGTGTGTGTGTATGTGTGTACTTTTTCAAAGGTCAATTTCTTCAGCTATCTTCAGATGGCTTGGAAAGGTTTGCCAGCCCTTGAGCAAAGTAATGGATCACTGGTAGTTGTCTCATCGCTTTTAGGTAAGTTTGTGTGAAAGAATCTATTGCATCATATGATTGTATTGTATCATATATGTACCCTTATGGTTCTAGTTAGTATGACATGTTGAACTGTTTAGATGCCTTGTGTAACTTGGATCATGTATGCATGCTTCATTAACTTCGTGTTCCTGTATGAATGTATGGATTGTGTCTAGGTCTGTCTCGTGAGGGAGGCTCCTGATCAGAAGCACTCTCACACAGAACAGCTTGTTCAGACGAAGCATGGCCTTGTAGATGTTTAGAAACCAGCCACCTTGTCCTCCCTTTGCTTTATAACCTCTGTTCAGACGTTTCCCTGGCCGAGATCTGCATACCCTACCTTTCATGACTAGAAGACTCTTTGTCAACATCTGAATCCATTCAACAGCTTCACCATTTCATAGAGATGTCGATGAAACATTCCACTTAATGGCAGCAAGCAAAGAAACACGTGTCATGTCCTCTTGAGTGTCTTTCAATACTAACATATTGCCGATGAGAGATTTAACGTTATTGCAAAAATAGCTTTGCAGTCTGAATGATTTGGCCTGTTTAAAACAGTCGCCACAAGCATGGATTTACAATGACAACAAGGCAGAAGACACATCGTTACTTTGATTTGATTGATTTGGTGTTGTTGTGTCGTAGGTAAAATGGCCAGTCCCTTTGTGGCACCTTACAGCTCTACAAAGTTTGCCTTGAATGGCTTCTTTGGGTCCCTCTCGCATGAGCTGGCTATGAAGAAGAGCAACGTATCCATCTCTATATGCACACTGGGGCTCATTGATACTGATTCAGCTATGGAGAAAGTCGGGTGAGTCAATACAGACTGTATTATTCAAGGAATGTCCTATAATAGCTTCTCACAAAATCAGTCTACAACAAACTGGTGATCAATCATTGTTTTTAATGATAATATCAGTTTCAGTTAGATTGATAAATTCTTACTGATACGTATTTGACCTCTGCATCATTTGTTCTTTTTTGCATCGTAGGGGAATCACCGACGTCCCAGCCTACCCTGCCACAGACGCAGCCCTGAGCATCATCGCTGCAGGAGCCACGAGACAGCCGGAGGTGTTTTACCCCTGGTTCACCTACTTTGCCAGTCTTACCAAAGACTGGTTCCCTGCCATCACAAACTACATGGTACGGAACACCTACCACCCATGACAGCTGGCGAGATATGGCACCATTTTGCATATCTTATGGTGTAGCAGTATTCAATACATGGGTATTTAATAATTTTAGATGCTGTCACATCCAACTTAACACTAATTTTACAGCAATTTATTTGAATTTGACTCCATGTATCATGTAATTTATTTCACATTGAACATTGAGTTATTGAGTTCCACTGTGTATTATTTTATTGTGGACAAACCTTTCTGTAATTGATGTATTCTACTACCTAAATTTAACTCCAGCAGTTTTGTCTTAATATTTTCTCCTTCCAGTTACAAAATATGTTTCCTCCCAGGCAAATGGATTATGTTACTATATATAGCAATCTGAACTTTGCACTATTTTACCTAATCTTTACCTAAAAGCTATTGGGAGAGGTCCAGTTCTTCAGTCAACAGGGGAATTAAAGGTGTTTGTTTTATCTTGGCGTACCTACTGGAAAGGACAGGCTTATACTGTACATTGCAATGAACAGTACCGTAAATGTCCACATGGGGGCAGTAGTGCCAAAGTAAAGCTTTATGATGACTTGAGGAACATACTGTATCTGTATCTTCAAGGCTCCAAGAGCAACCGGTGTAGTTGATGCTCCCTGTCCTACTAAATCCTAAATGTATGAACATGATAAGATGTTTTAATAATTGGGAAAATTGCTCATCAGCATGAAAATAAATTATGTTATAGCTTGTAATGATATTAACATGACCAGAACATATTAATTAA
Organism: Hoplostethus mediterraneus; assembly: GCA_034670385.1. NCBI lineage: Eukaryota > Metazoa > Chordata > Actinopteri > Trachichthyiformes > Trachichthyidae > Hoplostethus > Hoplostethus mediterraneus. The sequence continues at coordinate 11,143,666 of JAXDDW010000008.1, forward strand.
TGAATAATATAATTTGAAGAGATATTATAAAATGATATATCCATGAGAATTCCTAAAAACGTGTGAAATGCTCTTACAAAACGACTAAGAGAACAAAATATAAAATAATATTTTATATTTGTTAAGTCTTATATATTATATAAGACTTAACAGTAGGTAGCTTTTGTTGGTGGGCAAAATGCTAACAGATTGGCTCAGATAACAGATGTTCACAGATTGGATCGTTTCTATAGTTTGCAGATATTGAATAATGAACTTCAGGTAATGATAATTTTTTTTCAAGATGGACTGTTGAATAAAAATGTTTAAGTAAAGATTCAGAGTCAAGTCGTGATTTAGTCAAGTATATTTAATCAGAAAAAGCTGAGCTCAGGAGAGAGGTACACATACAAGGTCTCTGCCAGGGAAACATCTGAACAGAGATTATAAAGGAAGGGGGGGGGGGGTGTCGTTTCTAAACATCTACTGGGTTACTTTGAACAATGTGTGTGAAAGTGTCTTGGGTGAAGAACTTCCCAGTGTCTCTCATGGGACAGGCCTCTCACAATCCATATATTCATATAGGAACATCTCACAAGATAATGCATCGTTCATATATGAACTTCTGACCTGTCACACAACCACAACCGCCACCACTTCTACCTCGGTCATCCCTGTTCCTCCACCCACGACTCCTCCACAGCTCCGTTCTCTTGGGCTCCATGTAGTTTCTCTCCTCCTTGCCATAGCTGGCCACAGCAGGCCGTGCAGACTTCCTGCAGAGTGGAGGCTTTCTCTGTGGGGTCCTTGTGTCATTGTTCCTCATCCCCATGACGCTGCAGCCTCCTATGAAGTAGTAGGCCTAATCCATCATGGTGGTCTTCTCTATTGTGATACACCCCTGAGGTTGTACCCTGCTGGCACAGAGCAGCAGCTACTGTCTACCAGGAGTGATTCGACTGAAAAACACGCCACACTATGCAAAGGAAAAGTTAAATACATGCTTTTAGAGCAAAATCTCCTGAATGCACATATGATACTTGAGGTAACATGACTAATGACTGTTTTCCTATAAGCCGGTTCTTCTGATTGATATAACTAATGGGGGAAAATCATTCAAATAGATGTTGCCTTTGTCCTTCTCTGGGGAATCTTGATGATTTGAGAGGATTGCGAAGATGTTCTAATCCCTCTGGAGATGCAGTGGAAATAATCTCTCTCTCTCTCTCTCTCTCTCTCTCTCTCTCTCTCTCTCTCTCTCTCTCTCTCTTTCTCTCTCCCTCCCTCCCTCCCTCTCTCCCTCTCTCTCTCTCTCCATCACACACACAAACATGGTGGGGCCTCCAGGGGAGGGGAGCAGGCATGGCCTGGGAGAACAGCCAGTAACACCTGCAACAGATTAGTGCTCCTAATGCTGGGTAATAAATCCTCTCACCCTCCTCTAGCATCTCCATCTCCACCAAGCATGGAACCCAGGCTGGGGAGGGAACATCCACACACACTTAGAACTGAACCTAACACACACACACACATATATATATATATATATTATAATATTATTAATTATAGTAGTATAATAATTAATTATTGGATGTATTACCTGGTACATGTGGTATATAATCACCATCTTATTGGTTCGGTGTCTTGGGGACTTTCCCCGGTGTTTAGACTGGGCCCTATATCAAGATCAAACATTTTCATTATGGCTGCAAGCGGCGAAGGCCAAGACCAAAGCTGAGGCTTGGTTCTTTACTGACTACACATAAAACTTCAGAGGTGCCAGTCAGCTTGGCCAACTGGTCTCTGCATCACAGAGTATTTGTATCAGAGCGTTCATGGAGAATGGAGGGGAATTTAGTTTTAATAGATATTACATATCAGTGACGCATTTCAATGTCGACAGATGAAGACAGACAATCTGTATATGTGCTATATTAGCCAAATTAAATGACATGTAAAATCGGTCTATAACCTGTAGCATATGTCCTCCCTTTTATATTTGATCCACAAAGTTGCTGATACAGCAGAAATGCCATGTTTCAGACCATAAATAGTCACCCATCCATTGAAATTGTATGGTGCACCTCGGCCATCATGCGCCAATTTCAATTTATGGCCCTGCCGTGCCCTGGGTGTTTGAGCACAAAGGACACCGCTCCACAAATCTCCATCCAGCTTCATTCACTACTTATGTTGAGAAAGAATGGCCTTGGTGTACACACATGCATGCTCGTGTGTGTGTGTGTGTGTGTGTGTGTGTGTGTGTGTGTGTGTGTGTGTGTGTGTGTGTGTGTGGCATTTATCATCCATTGCCCGGAGAATGGGTGGCCTACTGGTGAGAATGGGACCGATGAATCTCCTGTGTGAAGGTGAAGGGAGGATGACAAAGAGTAAATCACGGCAAAGAGCTGACGTACAAGAACGTGTTTCTGATGTCTGTATGGTGGTGTGAGGCTGGATGTTCTCCCACACACCTACAAGACCACATATCTAACCCCACAGCATCAGACTCTGACGGGGGCCTACGATGCAGCATCGTCTTATAGATCAGAGCTGGTAGTTCCCTTTCCTGTATCCTGAGTCTGGAATCAGTCTGGAGTTTTACAGTTTTTAGTGCTGTTCTGTGGTGATTGGGAATTACTACCAAAGAAGAAATGGTCCCAACAAAGAGCACAAGTCTTTGTAAAGAATGAGTTGCAGTATGTATGTACAGCACCTCGTGATATAACTTGAATCAGACAGAAATGTGTGAAGGATTCACGTCAATAAAAACACCACCAACATTTTCCAAATCCCAGCTGTTCAACGGATCTTCACATCCAGCAGCCATTGATCTTGTCGTGTTGAGCAGATTACGTCGGAAAAGAATGTTAATCTGCCTGAACACCGAGCTTGTGCATGACCTCTGAAATGTTTTCGCAAAACATTGAGCTATGATAACAAAAGGAGAGAGCAAGAGAGGGAGAGAGAGAGGTGGGGGGTGAGGGGAGACAATATGAAAACCTATGAAAGGGAGCGTCAGCGTGAATAAAAACAGTGTGGGTGTGAGAGGTGGCTGAGGTGGCCCTGTGGCCCCTGACCTCCTTCCCCCCCAGCCCCATTCAGAGCAGCACAATGGTCGACACCTGTGTCCTTTCTGGGCCGGCGCTATTATTATTTACATCAGTCAGTGGGAGAGAGAGAAGAGAGAGAGAGAGAGAGGCCAGAGGTGCCGTGAAGCAGAGTAGACCAGCCCCATGTCCTCTCCTCTCTCAAAGACAGGTACCTTCCTCCCTTCCTCCCCCCTCTCTCCCTCTCCCCTTCTCTCCCTCACTCTCTCAATCTCTTCCTCTCTAATTATTAAAGATAACTCCAAACACATCGGCGGAAGGAGACGGTACAAAGAGAGGGAAGGCCGGGTGTTTTTACATCCTGTTCCCCAGGCTCTGTCTTTGTTCTGTCCCAGTTCTTCTCCGTCTCCTCCGTTCAGACCGAAGGTGTCGGACGGGGTCACAATAAAAACCCTGATTAAAAGTCTGGATCTGTTGAGAGGAATTCACCGATAACTGCCAAAAAGTTATTTTCCTCTCTCTTTTCATAATGTCCTTGTTTTGGCATCTGCACTAAAGATGATACGCCGCAGGTCACATGTTTCTCCAACTTGAGTTTGAACGACGTCTGATGGACCCAAGCGGCTTTGCCTTTAATCATTTAACGATATATATCATTTTGTTATGTTCTTATATTTATCCTCCTGTAGCTGATGGGGCTTGGTGGGGGGAGTCGCAGGGAGCATGGGTGGCAGGGTGGGGGTTACATGAATTCTTCTTTTTCTTTTTTTCATTGGGGGAGAGAACGCCCAATTAACAAAGGATAAGAAGTGAACCGTAAACACCCTCAACAAGGCCCAACAAACCTACAAGAACAAGAGCTGGCTTTCTCTCTCTCTCTCTCTCTCTCTCTCTCTCTCTCTTCTCTCTCTCTCTCCCCCCCCCCCCCCACCCACTCACTCACTCTCTCTTCCACTTCCCCCACAAAAGGAAGGCTCAGAGCTTACAAAGTGCCAATTAACACTGAATGTTTGCCCCTCGCACCTCCCTCTCTGAACTGCTGACAGCTCTGGTGTTTGGGTTAATACCAAAGGCCTGCAAAGAATTATAATTCTCCTCCTTGCCCCATCCCCCCCCCACCCCCCACCCCTTCCCTCCCTCTCCTATCCTTTTATTTTGTTTCCAATGGGGTGGTTTTACAGTTCAATGCACGTTCAAAGGGTGATATAAAATGACTTTCCAAAGAATTTCATTTCAGGAGAAGAGGGGCTGTGTTGCATTGGGGCGGCCGGGGGCAGGACATGGGATAGGGGGATCTTGGGGCGAGACAGAACCACCAGGGAGAGAGAGAGAGAGAGAGAGAGAGAGAGAGAGAGAGGGAGCATTTAACTGGTAGAGGAGAAGGTGGTTGAGATTGCACAAGAGATATTTGTATCATAATTCATACTGACCATATTTCCGTAGATTTTTTTCCGATAGCATGAAATGTTGGCGTGCCGTCATCGTGACTGAAACAGACATACGAGTTCTCTCTGTTGGCTTTTTGTCACTTTTTTTTTTGCTATTTCTCCCTTTGTCACAAACACATTGTATGCAAAAGAAAAACACAAACGTGACCCCAATTTGCACAAAGTGAATGGCACAGGCAAACGTAACACACACACACACACACACACACACACACACACACACTGGAGCCGTAGGTCCCAGCTGAGATGAAGATAGTGGTTTGGGTCATTTATCAAAGGAAAGGCTGTGGCATGGTTGTTTTTCTCCCTTGCTAGCACCAATAAATCAGCCCGCTGAATAAAAGAGTGGCCAATGGGAAGAGGTGAGAGGGTTAAACCCTAAGAGAAACCGAGACCCCCAGACTCTTTAAGGGAGCTTCTGCCTGGGCTCAATTCCCTGCTCAAACTGGCTCTGCCTCTACAATTTATGACCTCTTGGGACCAGGTCTGTACTGCCCTCTCTTTCTCTTCCTCAGGATGAGGTGCTCAGTTAAAATGCCTTATTCAGGAGCTCTGAGCAAGGTTGGTCTTCGTCCAGAAAAGGCTTGGTGTGCGCTACTGCTAAGACGGTATGGAGGCGGTACGCAAGGTAACGTGCAAATCGAGTTCCCCTCACACCATCAAGAGTCTTCTTTTAATCTTCTAAAAGAGGTTTCAACAAAAGGCCTTCTTCTCCGGGTGCCATTCCTTGCGGTGCATGGCCCTGAAGAGACAGGGAGGAGTGGCACCGGCGGAGTGGAACCAAGCCCGGACTCGCTTTATTTATATTCAAGTAAGGGGAGCCGAGCGGAGAGCTGACACGAACCCGACACGGTTCACGGTTCCACCAGCGAGGGCTGGCTGGGCCTGCACCTCAACCCCCGAGACCCTGGGGTCAACATGGGGTATGAGGGCAGCCAGAGAGACATGTGACCACGGCCTTCACTTTTAATCCAGGACTTACTAACGATAAAGGGAACACAGAATGATACTTATAGGCCGGGAGGGAGGGTTGATAAAGAATTCACCTCGGTGCAAGTATGCATGCACAAGGAATCAAATTTCAAAATGTCAAGATATACGATCAGACTACAGTATATCATCTTTATCTGGAGATTTATTTGGAAACAGGTGCTTCCCCTTCGGCTGAGCTGCCAGGCGGTGAAGGGAACGCTCGGCCTCCTCTCCGGAACATCTGATTCACATGAGCTGTAATTTCTCCGTGGCCGTTCTTCCTAAATGACGGATCTAAAGGTCAGTGATGTGGCCGTGTCAGCTGGGGGTCGTGAGAAAAGAAGAAAGGAGCACGTGCCTAGAATTAGATGAATGTCAAAATTCGCTCTGCTGCTTCCTCAAAACGGACCCAAGTGAGAGGAGTCACTTTGACCACAGTGCAATTCCAGGTCTCTCTCTCTCTCTCTCTCTTTCTCTCTCTCTCTCATTTCCTTTCTACATTTCTCTCTCTTCTTCGCTATCTCTCTTCCCTCATTCCCATCGAACCCATAGGAATTCCCCTCAGCAGGGGTGGTGATGTGAATGGTCTGTGCACGTCTGGAGTCTGGGTGACCCCGTCAGCGCCGAGCGGAGCGGAGCAGAACAGAGCAGCCCGGGCCACGGGGGCCCGAAAAGCCCTGCGGGACCCGGATCTGGCCCATATTCCCGGCCCGTCCTGCACCACATTGGTTCCTGGGCTGTAACTCACCCTCCCCTGGCAGGTTTGGGATGGTGTGGAGGTAGGGGTGAAATGCAGGTCAGCCCGGGAAGGCTTGCTTTACTGTCTGTCGCGGGGAATGAGGGATAGAGAGAGAGAGAGAGAGAGAGAGAGAGATGGTAGGAGGTGAGGCTGGATGGAAAAGGGAGGGAGGTTGGTGGTTGGGAAAGACGGGAGCTATAGGGAGGAAAAGAGAGGAATTAAAAATTAGGATAGGCGGAGAGGTTTTGACGTGTGGCGGGACGAAGAGAGTGAGTGTATAAAACGTGAAAGCAGAAAGGTGGACAACTCTAACTGCATAGGCATGTAATTCTCCCCCCTTGTGCATATTTTTTAGCTTTTCCATATGCCTTGGTGAAAGATTCCTCTCACCAGAACAGCCGTAAGCACATGGGTGTCTTTAAAGCTGAGCGTATACCATCGACTTACTAGTTGCATCAAACAGATCAAAAGCAACTCGGTATGTGTGTGTGCTCCGTGTGAGCAAAGGGCTTATGAAACGCTGTATGCGCTTGAAATGCCACACAGAATAGCACTGATAGGAGTTCAAATGTGGGCAGTAGGAAAGGATTCACTTGATCACACACACACACACACACACACTATGCATTGAAAATGTACAATCATATATAAGCAGATTTGTAGCTTATCAGATGAGATGATTTCTACCAGATTTCTGGTGTCAACGTTGCCTGCTGAAAGTGATTGATGAGGGCTGGGTAATTGTCCATTGTGAGGAGATGTCAGAGAGAGACGGCGCGTCACCTCGCAGTGAGAGTAAAAGAGCCGGCAAATGGAAGTGATTACATCTAATATTCAACATCTGGGAGCGATTGCCTCAGAAGACGAGTTTCAAAGAGGAGAATGGCAGAGGGGGAAAAAAAGAAGGAGGCAGCAGTAATTTGCACAGGATTTACGAATCTTCTGAATCAAATTTGTGAATCTTTGCGCACATCTTGTTCTATTCCCCCGAGACAATCACTCAAGATATGCATGCACACACACGTAAACAAACCTATCCACTCGCATCAACACAAATAACTCACGATATTCTTTTGCGCAAATTTATTTTTGGCTCTGAGATAGCTGGTGACAGAATTTCCGACCGTACCAGACAATAAAAGTTGTAATATTAACTGCTGTTTGTTGAATTGTAAAGACCAGACTCGTACCACTACTCTATATATCTTGCTGTCTGTCTGTGAGCAATCACAAGCCACCCAAGAAATGGTTGCCTGTGTGTCAGAGTTGAGCTAGAGCCAGGTCAGAAGTGATCAAAGACTGTGGAGGAGAGAGAGAAAGTGGGTTATCTGGTCCCAATTACATTCAATCATGGGAAATTGGCAAAGTGCAAAGCGAGAGAGATCTTCATGATGAGAGCATGAGGCCAGATGAGCTGAGGTGGTCCACCGACATTTCTGACTTCACAGAGAAGACAGGAAAATGATAGGCCGAGACTGGGATTCTTGTCTAACTTTTTTTTTCATTTTTATTTGGAATATTTTTTTGATATTATTGACTTTACAGTTTTTCTCAGTTGTTTACACGCTAACCTTCTACAAAAACACCACAACATTTTCTGTTCTTCACTCAGACTCTAACTCGCTTTTTGCAAAACACTACACACACAATTTTCTACATTTGGTTCAATCTTCATAACTAACATATATAAAGCACTGCCATTCAAAATGCTAAACTGACATTATTGGCCACATTGACTCCTCCTGAGGGCCAAAGGTGAGCTCTCCTGTGTTGGAGACAAATTGATGGCAACATTGCAGAGAGAGGGAGAGGTAGAGGAAGGGTGACGGTAAGAGGAGGAGGAAGAGCATCCAGGGATCCATCCAGGTCTGGATCCACGCCAGGTCATACTTCCCCCGCTGGTTATCCAGGGAGAACATTTCCTGTGATGTGGATGAGATGTTGTGGCCAGATAGAAACTGAAGACAGGATGCAGGCAAACTTTTTTACAGTTATTTTTTTTTTACCTGTTTTCTATATTTTCTTCTATTATATGTCCTGTACATCCAACTGTTATTGAAAATGTATACAATATTGTGTTATTGTGGTTGTGTGTTTGTTTGTGTGTTCTTTTACAACAGGCTACAGTATATACATAGTGGTAAGTGTAACATAGAAATGAAGAAGTAAAGCTATTCATAGTAATGTTCTCCATTGGGCACATCAGGGGTCAATGGTTCTTACAAAGATCTATTCATATGACGGCACATCAGGGGTCAAAATTCAATTTTGAGAAGACATAACGTGATTTTGAAGGTTTCCTTTTGCAAGAAATCTTTCTTTTCATTTTGCATCTGTGTTTGTTATTTTGTGTTTTAGGTGTATGTGTACCTCAGAAAATGTGTAAACAAATCAGAAAAACTGTAAAACTATCAAAAGATTTAAAGAATTACCCGTTGAGTATGGGTGACAATGTATTGATACGCTAAAGGAACTTTAAAAGATGATTAAGGTCAAATAGAGGCTTTGCCTGGTGCACAAAGGGACTGAATGGATTACATTTCCACACCTAATGAAGGCTGATAAAGGGGGAGAGAGATAACCAAACAGGCATAACAAAAGGGATTTCGCTTACTGAGGTTTTCACTCTGATTTGTCAAACACAGCGGTTGGTCTCTCCTCTGATTGGTCAGAAGCACTCACCAAAGAATGCCAACAAAGTGACTCTCCAGTGTGCCCCCTACCCCCTCCCTCCCTCTCCAATTCCTCCATCCCCCACCATTCCCCATTCTCTGTGTCCCTCACCCATCCCCCCCTCATTCTCTCCCACTCCCCCACCCCCGCCCACCTTTTTTCCCTCTCCCTGCCTCTCTCTCTCTCTCTCTCTCCCCGTTGCCTCACGGCTTGCTGTGACCCATCTTGCACCTCCCGAAGCCCACAACAGACGCTTGGTGTGTGAAGAAGGTCAGGAGTTCAGGCTTGGCTGAGGCTCCATCCCTCCCTCTGCACAGAGGAGGCCTGCCCTGCGGGTTTATAATTATCTGCCGTTGGCATTCATTGCAGGTTCAAGCACAGTGCAAGCGCTGGCACCGGAGTGGGGGGATGCGCTTGGCTACACACTTGGTGATTAGTTGTCCCTAATTGTCAGCTCCTTGTTCCTTTCTACCTTTCTCCCTCTCTCCCTCTATCTCTTCCACCCTTTCTCCCTCACCCGTCCCTCACATGTTTACATACATTTTGGCGCTTGGTTTATTGTCCCTCCCATGCACTCTGCCCCGCGTCTTGTGCTTCATTGTTATTTTTAATGTTGTCGCATTATCATCTTGCAACTCTGTAGTACTTCCTTCAGAAAAAGCAGAAGTATTTTCTTGGTCGTCTTGAAGAGATGACGTCAGAGGGTGTGTAGTGAGCATGCCTAGTGATTCAACAGGTTTTACACCACCATATTTTAGGTAAACTCATAGTGGAAAACCCTTTATTCTTGAAACAATGCGGATGAATGATGGAAACTGTTTTACATCCCATTGCTTTTCATAGTATGTTTAAATGCATAAGTGAATGTTATAATTCAAGGTCACCCTCATAGCAGCGACGGCTGTGGAGATGACACACTGGAGAATAGGGGGCTGTAAACCCCCATTGGTGGCAGATGCAACAAGCATGCAATAAAATCCTTCCAAGAGTAAAGAATGGGAGGCCTGAAGTTATACAGCCTCCACAGATGGTCTGCATGGGCCGCAGTCACTGACATGGGGGAACCAGGTGGCCTTGACATTGTTGTATTCTTGTCTGAATGTGTTTGTATCTTGGAAAAAAATCAGCACTCTTTTTCTTCCTCACCTTGTATGTTCAGTATTTATTCATACATTTTCTCGGTCATGCTGACTTTGCATGCTTTTGGTGTTCCTGCTATTTGAATTGATATCCAATAGTAAATGTACAAATCTTTCTTTAGCAAATGTTGTACACATCTTTTATCTTTCACAGCAGATTGTCTCCACAGTCTTGTGCAGCTACTGATTCCAGTCTGTTCCACGGAAAGGGCAACGTGTGCCTTCCATCTGACATTTCTATTGGCACTGACAGGCAGTGTGATAAATGACGTTGGATAAATCCATTCCTCAATGCCTTCAGAGATGTCTCCGTGCCATTAGTCACTCACACATGAGATCTCTGCGAGAGTCCATCACTGCTGCTCTGAGAAACGCATCTGCAGACCTTGAGAGAGAGACCCTGAAATGGGTCGACAACTGAACCAATACTGTAGGGGGCTGTTGGGAAGAAAGAAGGAGAAGAACAGCAGTTGTGCAGATGTGGGACCTGGACGACCGCCAAGTAGAACCCCATCATCCTACAGCAGGCCCTTCATCTCAATATGAGAGAGAGAGAGAGACAGATGAAGAGAGAGAGAGAGAGATGTGGAAAACAATGGAGAAGCAGGAGGAGGAAGAAAATGATTGATTAAAAAAAAAAGAAAGGTTGCATGACTATTCCTTCATGCTAAAACATCCCTCAAAGTGCTTGGATTCACCACACTGTGACTGTAAATCCCCAGTTCAATCAGCATTGCCAGCTGATGTTAAATAAATTGAAATTGAAATCATTTATTGTGCAAACACCTCAGTGAATGCAACACCTTGAATGGCCTACTATTCTTTGACATTTTACTGGAAAGTAGAACTAGTCCTTTGAGCCTTCCATAAAAATCTATATTTAACATGCGCACAGATGGTTGGAATAAAAACCCACGTTTGCCCCGCTTACCCTCTTTTTTTTGGAGTGAGGAAGAAGTTGAGATTTTTGCCAATTTCCAAGAGCTATGTGAGATGAGACATGGACTTTTGACAGGTGTTTGTTTGAATATCAAACAGAACCATGGAAGCCTGCAGATGGCCAGCAGATTGCATTCCAGACAGGGGCTTCAGTCTGGGGCCAGACCAGCGGGGGAGCAGAGCCCATGGTTGCGCCTCGATGGCTCTCCGGGCAAACGGATGTACAAACCTCTCGTCATCATGACCATCATCATCATCATCATCATCATCATAACCATCACCATTATAACAGATGCCTGTAGACAGTCTGTCCAGTCTGGAATAGCAGAGCACTTTGTTTTTCCATGAGCTGTATGCCGAGATAAGCTCAGTGTTAGCTGGACAGAAAAAGCTACAGTTTACAAGTAGGTGAATATGTACTTTTTTTGTATTTTGCAATTTGTACTTCATTTGAAAATGAGACTTCAGAGGACATATTTTTCTGATTTTATAATATCGTATTTTAGTATTTATTATCCTTTTTTAATGAGAAAAATAAAATACCATGCCAATACCAACATGAAGACCTCAGCTCTGTGCTGTGATATTAGGCTGAGAGTATGCAATGCTTACAACCTGTTGACCTATACAGTATACACTGGTAGATTCAGAATGCAACCTCTGGCAAAACCCCATTTTTCGTCAAAGCTCAGACCCAGTGGTTGGCAAAAAACTCAAAAACAAACTATAGTGAGTTTTACAAAACATAACTGATGCAGAAGATACATACATACATACTCCGAACAGCCATAACATTAAAACCACCTTACCTAATATTGTGTAGGTCCCCCTCTTGCCGCCAAAACAGCTCTGACCCGTCGAGGCATGGACTCCACAAGACCTCTGAAGGTGTCCTGTGGTCTCTGGCACCAAGACAGTAGCAGCAGATCCTTTAAGTCCTGTAAGTTGCGAGGTGGGGCCTCCATGGATCGGACTTGTTTTTCCAGCACATCCCACAGATGCTCGATCGGATTGAGATCTGGGGAATTTGGAGGCCAAGTCAACACCTTGAACTCTTTGTCATGTTCCTCAAACCATTCCTGAACAATGTTTGCAGTGTGCAGGGTGCATTATCTTGCTGAAAGAGGGCACTGCCATCAGGGAATACCGTTGCCATGAAGAAAAGAAAACATAATACATCAGACCAGGCCACCTTCTTCCATTGCTCCATGGTCCAGTTCTGATGCACAGGCCCATTGTAGGCGCTTTCAGCAGTGGACAGGGGTCAGGGGTCATAGCCAGCATTAACTTTTTCAGCAATTTGTGCTACAGTAGCTCTTCTGTGGGATCGGACCAGACGGGCTAGCCTTGGCTCCCCACATGCATCAATGAGCCTTGGGCGCCCATGACCATGTCACCGGTTCACCGGTTGTCCTTCCTTGGATCACTTTTGGTAGGTACTAACCACTGCATACCGGGAACACTCCACAAGACCTGTCGTTTTGGAGATGCTCTGACCCAGTCGTCTAGCCATCACGATTTGGCCCTTGTCAAAGTCACTCAGATCCTTACACTCGCCCATTTTTCCTGCTTCCAACACATCAACATCAAGAACTGACTGTTCACTTGCTTCCCAGTATACCCCACCCCTTGACAGGTGCCATTGTAACGAGATAATCAATGTTATTCACGTCACATGTCAGTGGTTTTAATGTTGTGGCTGATCGGTGTACATACACGTATTTGCAGGGAGCAGAGTCAAAGCCCTTGTTTTTGTCTTGAAAATCCCATCTGGCTTGCTGGCTAGCTGGCTGATGGACTGGTTAGTTGGCTAAATGACTGATTTGCTGGAGAGAAGAAACAAGAGTGGGAGGAAGGTATGAATAGCTGGCATGGTGCATCTTGGTGAGTCAACAGACGTTGGGCACTGCCAGAAGGTCCATGTGGCGTGGACTAACGCAGAGGTGAGTGAGAGAGTTTGTTTGAGTCGACTGACTTGTTGTTCTAGCCTTTGTGCTGTTAATTTATTTCACAAATCTTTTTGTCCGTATAAGCTTCTATGTTTTCACATTTGTTTGATATCCTAGCTGGACATATTAAATATGTGAGCGGGAAGAGCACATCATAGGGCTCAGCTGTCTGAAGTCTACCGAGCCAAGAGAGAATGGGGAAGAGTGGAAGAGTGGAAGAGGGGGAGGGAGGTGTGAGGCCTGAAAACACACACACACACACACACACACACACACACACACACACACACACACACACACACACACACACACACACACACACACACAGATCCATTCCTGCAGACCGGCCCTATGAGCCAGTATGGCCAATGTCAACAGGAGCCAGGCCACAGCCCAGGGTTCTTGCCCACACATACATCACCTGTTTTGGGGATCGTTACATAACCTCTTGTGAGAACGACTGGACAAGCTGAATGTGCTGCTGTTACTTCTGATGAAGCAGAGTTTTTATTTTATTATTTTTATTCTTCTCAGTACTCTTCTGTTCTGTTGAAACCCTGGATACATGTCTTGGTAAGACTCTTCCTAGAAACTGAAGCAGCTCTGTGTTCTCTGTGCCCAGGAACAGCTTAAGGAACTGAACAAGCAAGAATAAATTCCCAGAGGGGAAAATAAAAATTCCCCTAGGTTCCATTTTTTTTTGTGTAAAATGAAGAGAATTTTTTGAAAGGCAATCCAAGAGCATCTGCACTCATAGAAAAAAGTAAAAGAAAAATCCACCAAACGTATACCAGATGTGCTTTTAGGCTCCTCGGCCAAGTCCCCATCAGCAGCCAGCGCTCTGCTTCCCCTGAGGGTGGCAGGCCGGCAGCATGCATAATGCCTGAGCTGTTTCATGCAACAGGTAGCCTCCATCTCCACATTCTCCCCACAGCTCTGGTGAAAAAGGCTTTCTCCCTTTGAACAAGCTAGAGGAGAAAGAGAGAGTCCGTTAACCACACCGCTCCATTGTGACCGTCCCCTATTTACTGTAACAATGACCTGTGGGTGAATGCATGACCTCCCGCCCCAACCCCCACCCGCCCCCGACCCCGACCCACACTGGGGTAAAGACATGAGGTTATTTTCTTAACCCTGTTACAAGGCAAGTAGAACTCCCAGGGAAAGAATCCGGGGCCAAATTTGTCTTTTAATTTAAAAAAGATTGCAACGGGGGATTGGCTGAGAATGTTTGACTCCCATCTTTCTGAGACCCAGGGGGCTCTGACACTAGTCGAGCAGATCTGAGGACTTACTGGCATTTTACAAGGGGGCTTCTCTTTTTTCGTCAGACAACTTCAATCAACTTTCCTGAGAATTATTCCTCCCATAAACACGGAAAGTTTTCATTGTACTTTTACTCTGAGAGAAACCACATGACGGCGGTAATTGTGATAAACCAATAAAATACCCCATGAACTAACACCGGCCTGACATGTGACAACAAGAAATGTGACCACTTAGCGTAACCAAAAAGAAAAAGCAAAAAACAAAAAAAAAGATCACTCGCTCAGTAACATTTTCTCTGATTATCTAAAATAAATCTCAAGTGTTACATGTTGTGCCAGAGAGGCCAACATAGCCGGTGGTTATTAGGCCTCACCCTCTGTGAGTCTTTGCGTTTACTTAGTTCAAGGTGAGGAAAGACCCTCAAACAAACACAAACTTTGAACAAAGGAGAGATGGAGGAATCTGCGCTGAAAGAATGTGATTCTTCTTTCAACTGTTGGCATGCTTGCGGCACCTCCTGTCAAGAGAAGAAAAATCCCAGGAAGAAACAAACTGAAGAAATGCAAAACAATGCCATCCTCCCGAGGCCTGCCGAGTGATTGATTAGGACTTGTCGCGTTTTTTTTCCGTCTTTTCAAATTTACTGAGAGTATTGAACAATATGTGTAGGTCGACCAGTTTACTCCCATAAAGACTTGTTATAACATTTTAACAGAGCTGAACAGTGCATTCTTTTAGTTTTCCTTGGGTAACATAAGTTTTAATGTCTGAGAAAAGCAAGATGTGCAGATTATTATGTGTTTACTCAGTTGTCTTTGTGAGTAAATCTTTGTTTCATTTGCTGGTCTTTTCTCAAATAAAGACTTTATTTTAGAGTCGCAGAAACAGCAGCTAGTTGTTTTGTAAGCTCTTTTGTTTGTTCTTCTTCCTCTTTCTTGTTTTGCTTCCCTCTCCTCAAGCTGCAAGTCTTTAGTCAGAGCTTTGCTTTGACAGGTGAAGATCAACTGGAGCCATCGCTATTGGCAACCATGTGGGACTGGAAGGGAGAGGTGGCTGTGGGGTCAGCAGCAGCGGAGTTATTCTATACATATGCAATAACACACCCAGACCCTGCCGGGGCCAGAGTTCACAACGCGCCTTCATCCTCTTCCTGCAAACACCGCTGCACTATTTCAGCATTCACTCCAAAGCCAACCAAGTTGACTTTATCTACAAAGGGGGTGTTTTGTTTTTCAACCGACAACCAAGCAAGTATTCATTACCCGAGGTGATTCCTCAATCCTGCCGACGAGAACCGATGAACGTCGTCAATGCAAGTATTAATGTGTAAGTTAGCTTACCAGAAGACAACTTCCCTGCATCCCGTTCTCTGATGAATGGTCAGAGTCGAGCGGCACCGACAACATTACTCACTTCCGCTGCAGACACTTAAAGAGATGAAATAACGGTCGGAGCGATTAAGCAGCAATCACATTTGTAATTATGATAATGTCAATTGAGCTTGTCAAGGATGAATAATTTCAGGGGAGACAGTAAAATACACCTAACAAGACTTTTCTCAGCGGTAAACACAGGGCTTTTAAAACTGTAATTAGCCCTTTAATGTCTAACACATGGCTTACAAGCCATCCGTGGGTCCAACTTCCCTCCTCTCAACCACTTTACCCTTCTCTCTGTAGGACACACTTTTCACATAGCTGGAAATCTAACCACACAAATAGGAAGCACTCTCAGTGGGGTGGGGGTAAGTCACAGGCAAGCGTAATTCAGCAATTGCGGGACAAATTGTTATTTTCCTGTGCTTAAAATAGATACACAGATTCTAGCTGCACTTTTTAAAGAATGTACCATTGGTTTCATGCAATGAATTGGCTGCAAAACTGCATCCCCTTTATCTCTAAACATTTTCTTCATTATGCTTCGCCTTTTATTTCCTGAGCGGTGAACCTAAAACACAAAGTGATCAGCTATATGTTCCCTGTTAGAGCCAAACTTCCGGGCCAAAGACTTGATTTGATCCCACCCAATACATGCCCCCACCTCCCAACCACCACCACCACCACCACCACCACCGCCACCCCAGCCCTCTCCCCCACAACTGCACCCCTTATGCACCCTCTCCACTCACCCACCCAAAGTGTTCAAGAATTCCCCCTTGAGAGACAGACACAGATAATTGGTCACAGATTTTTGTTGGCAGGACACAAAGGGACCTCCTATTCACCCCTGCGCAGCTGTCTACTTCCCATTCTCCCATCCCTGCTCCCCACTAGCTGCCTCCCCTCCAACGGTTCCCCACCACCAACATCGGAGCAGAGCTGAGCCGCTCCTCATCCCCCAAACACAGCCCCTTTCACTGCACAATAGAGCCTTCGGCGCACATGCCTCTCACGACCCCGACCCAAAACTCCTTTCCACCCTTCCTACCCCCCGAGGGCTTGCTGACATCTACGGGACCTTTGAATCTGTTATTAGTTCTCTTTGATATAGGCAGTTCCACCAATTAGGGAGCCGCTGGCCTTGATTAATGCACCTGTAGCATGATGCATCGGAACTCAATGTGGTGTCACTGCTATCAGGATCACATCTACCCTTTGAAATATGGGTTTGAGAGAAATGGCACTATGAAGTATTAGGAGGGAAAAGAAGAGTTGAAGTGGCGATCTGTGAGGTTATGGTTGTTTTGATTTTGGTGACATCTTTGGTGCTAAGCGGTCATGGCTGTGGTGTTTTTGCACTGCACATTCCAGAGATCAATCAAACAGTGTGACCAGTACTATTGTGTTAAATCAATTGGTGATAGAGAGAAGTAAAATGGGCATATATTTATATGAAAATATTGTGGCTCATTACTCCAACTATTTGTTAAGGAAAGTTCATGCAGACGAAAATAAATGTGTAGGGTAATAAAACAAGCTAAGGTAGCAGGGCATCATTCCATTCACCTTATATTAATCTACACTATAAGTCAGTGGACACCCCTAGTAATGGGTGGAGGAGGGATAATGGTCTGGGGCTGTTTTTCAGGGTTTGGGCTTGGCCCCTTAGTTCCAGTGAAGGGTAATCTTAATGCTACAGGATACCAAGACATTTTAGCCAATTGGGCGCTTCCAACTTTGTGGCAACAGTTTGGGGAAGGCCCTTTGCTGTTCCAGCATGACTGTGCCCCTGTGCACAAAGCGAGGTCCATAAAGACATGGTTAGACCAGTTTGGTGTGGAGGAACTCGATTGGCCTGCACAGAGCCCTGACCTCAACCCCAATGCTCTTTTGGCTGAATGGGCACAAACTCCCACAGACACACTCCAAAAGCTTGTGGAAAGCCTTCCCAGAAGAGTGGCGGCTTTTGTGGTCACAAAGAGGGGGTCCAACTCCATATTAATGCCCATGGTTTCAGAATGGGATGTCCAGCAACCTCATATAGGTGTGATGGTCAGGTGTCCACTGACTTTTGGCCATATAGTGTAGTTAACTATAGTATGGTGGTTCTAGGGAAGAGAAACAGCTGAGCATAAAATAACCTCTCTACAGAGGACCCCTTAACCAATGACCCAAAAGTCATTATTGAAGAATATGCTGATGATATCAGACTTTGGGAAGCCACAGACGGTAGAGATCTGTTCAAACAGGAAACAGAGGTAAGTGGAGCAACACATTTCAGCTTCGGCTTCCTGTACTTTCTCCCTGTTCTACCTAGTGTAATGGATTACATGTGTGGAGACGGTGTGTTTAGCCGAAGACTAAGGAGAGCACTAAAACAGACAGAAGATGGGAAAAAAAGAGAGAAAATAATAAGGTATACTACAATGGCGAAAGGCGGAGGGAGAAAGAGAAAGAGAGAAAAAAGAAGAGAGGAAAAAGGAGCCGTAGTGAGAGTCAGGTTTGTCGGGGAGAGAGGAGAGGTATGGGTGATTACAATTCCAGTCACAACTAGCATAGCGGTTTGTGCAGTGATCCTAGATTTCTTGAGCAGCCAAGCAAAGCTGTTCCCAAGGGGCTCATGGGAAGGCATAGGTCAACCACCCCTTTCCTGACTCACCACATGTTAAAGGAATTCAGCATTGCATTGTGGGATATGACACCAGCAACCCCCACAACTAAGTTTCCAAATTACTAACACATACATTCTTAAACTTGACTGCCATTTCTGCTCAGGGAAATAAGAAGTGTTTAGGATCGTAAAGATGTATACGTTGTTGTGTCGTGGTATCGCAGACCGAGGGGCTCCTTGTTTATGTTTTCTTTGAACTTTTTATTTTACTTAATAGCATTCTCAGGGTGACATACCTGATATGTCTGTTGAAGTCTTCACCTGCACAATTTCTACTCGTGTATGGATTTTTATGTTTATCTCATCTTTCCTAAACGGTCCATAATAGATTTAAGTCAAGTGCTCACCTTAGACAATGGACAATGTTAACGGCTGACTCTTTCTAGTACAAATTCAATTCCAGGTATTTACCAACTCTTTATCTCAGCACTCTGCTTTTACTTCCAAATAAACCTCATCTGTTTACTAAGTACGGACAACACAAACTATTGTGACAGAAAACCAAGATAAGGCAGACAAACAGGCAGATTGTCCCGTTGGAGATACAAATGTTTGTGGTTCAGTTTAACATTCCAGCAGGGAGCTCTCCTCTCCTCTCCTCTCCTCTCCTCTCCTCTCCTCTCCTCTCCTCTCCTCCCCTCCATTTCCTGTTTTCAAAGAATCTCCCCAACATGAGATTGCTAATTACACGTTATTAGTAATCATACCTAAAAGTTATGGGCTGTAACTATCTGCTGCTCAGCCGGAAATTGAGTTAGGGAGTTAATGAATGAAAACGGAGCTCTAGGGTTTTCCCAATCAGGGACAGAAAATCGCTGTCTCATTATTAAATTCATTTGTTTTAAGAAAGACTCTGCTCACATTGTTTGGAAAGTAATTAGAACTAAGTGTAATTCTGCTAGAGGACAGTAAATAGAAATCATGTGGAACAAACTGTGATAATAAACAGTTTTCTGATTTCTGATAGCAGGATTATGCTAACTAACTCGTTATTTAACTCATGGCGATTAACATAATTAACAGCACATTTTCACTTTCTCTGGTACATGAATAGTCCATAAGAAAAGTTATTTTTTCTTCATTGTCTTATGCTAGCTAGAATACAGAGTGTCCATTTGTACGACAGTGTTAAATATGGCTCTTTTTTACCATGTCTGTCCTGTTGTGGTAAAGGGGCCTGGGATTGTGCTGGGGTGGGGGGAGGATTAACGACAGGGTTGACGGACATCTGTCAACCAGCCAAAGGAAAATGAGCCAAAGGGGAAACAAACCTGCAGGATTGGAAGGGGGAGAGAGAGACAGAGAGAGAGAGAGAGAGAAAACAGTACTCTGATTACTTAGTAGTGAATTTCTTTTAACAGACATAACAGTGGGATCCATCCACCCTGGGAGGGCTGCGCCTGGGCATCTCTGACGGGTGGGTGTCTGCAGCCAGAGTCCTAGGGAGCCCAGAGGGACTATTTGGGGCCACACCAGGCCCATGAGAGGGCTCAGCCACAGGTGGTGCCAGACAGCTGCTATGGGTCTGCATACACAAACAGACACACACTCTCCAAACACACTCTGTCACACACATGCGGCAACATATGTGTATATGTGCATATAGCACATGCCGACATATGTATTCGGACATGGGCAGTCTGATAGATTCACACGTAAGCCAATGATATGGTGACATGGTCGCACAAACAGATCCATATACTATACTATACGACACTATACTACACTATACTACACTACACTATACTATACTATACGACACTATACTACACTACACTACACTATACTATACTATACTATACTACACTACGCTACACTATACTACACTATACTACACTACACTATGCTAGACTACGCTACACTATACTACACTATACTACACTACACTATACTATAATACACTACACTACACTATACTACACTATACTACACTACACTACACTATACTATAATACACTATAATATACTACACTACACTATACTATACTACACTATACTATCTACACTATACTACACTATACCGCACTATACTGCACTATACTACACTACACTACACTATACTATACTATACTACACTACGCTACACTATACTACACTATACTACACTACACTATACCATACTATACTACACTACACTACACTATATATACTATACTATACTATACTACACTATACTATAGTACACTACACTACACTATACTATACTACACTATACTATACTGCACTATACTACACTATACTATACTATACTATATTATACTATATTACACTACACTATACTGCACTATACTACACTATACTATACTATACTATATTATACTATATTACACTATACTACACTATACTATACTATACTCCACTACACTATACTACACTATTCTATACTATACTACAATATATTATACTATACTATAATACACTATACTACACTATACTATACTACACTACACTATATATACTATACTATACTATACTATACTATACTATACTATACTACACTATACTATACTATACTGCACTATACTACACTATACTACACTACACTACACTATAATACACTATACTATAAATGTTGATTAATAATGAATTATTAACGGAGTAAATAAATTGTTTTTGATAAATGATGAAAACAAACAAACAAAACATTTGACATTGGGACCCTACTGTTTGTTCATTGCACACTGCACTCTTTCTTGCTGGTTTTTATGCCAGACTACCCACATCTGGTCTGCATACATACCAGTACAAAGTCTGCTTGTCTCTCAAAACAAACAAAAAAAGATTATTCCTTTATGACACAATGGAATAAACATGCAAGCATATGCATGTACACACTCTCAGAAACGCCACAGATACAGCAGATCAACCACAAGTATTACACACACTCACACACACCCTCAAACATGAAAAAGAGAAGGAAAAAAATACCACTCTAAAAAGTACATTCATACACATGTGCAACCATTCTCACACCCACACAGATTCCTGTAAGGAAACTCCATTCCTGCTGTCCATCTTTCAGCTGTAATGCTAGCCATAGACCCCGGGGAGGGCAAAGCCTGTAACTTTACTATGGCCGGGATTGGCTAAATCACTGGGACTATGGCAATCCATACTACTGCAGCCAGCAATGTCTTCCTTTCTGGCAGCTTCAGTTTCCATCAAGTCATGTCTATGTATCTTAAACTTTGTACATTGTATTATATGTCTGGTTGATACGTAGAGTACCTATATTGGAAAATATATTGTAATTATATTTAAGCTATCTTTGAATACTCCATTTTAAACTCCCTCTGTTATATAACCCAAAACAACAAACTATAATGAATCTGGTAAACATGCTCTTACTTTGCTAACAGCGCTATCTATTGTGTAAGCAAGATGAACAACGGCAGCAGTTTATCCTGGATTCCAGAGCAATGAGGCAACAAATTAAAACAGGCATTAGTGGTGAATTTGAGCTCTCTTACAGAGTAACAAGACACATGACTGACAGAAACGTTATGCAAACCCCCCACAATTGTCCCTTTCATTGGTCCAAGCAGTCAGACTAGTTGCCTCCCAAAACCACCATCATTACTATTAAGCTTTAATGTGACTCAACCGCAGGACACTCATTGCTTATTCAGTGAAAGAGAGCGGAGGAAGGTAGGGGTAGATGGGTGTGTGGGTGGTACTTGTTTGGAGAATCTTTCGAGCCAGCTAATGTAATTACGTAACAGAAACAAAAAAAACGTCACAAGTCACACCAGAAGGAAGGTGCTGTGTAGGATCTACCTTCCTTCACGAATTTGCTTAATAGCATCCGTAGGTCATGTGTTCTCTCAGTTCTATTAGACACTTAACAGAATCAGAGCTTGCCTGACAACCCTGGTATGTTCGTGTGTTTACAACGTGACCACAAGCCAGAGCCAAAATGCAGTTGTGAATCTCATCAGGCTGGATGGCTGCCTGTATCTCTGTCAGTAGATTACCTGCTTGCATGCAATGGCATGTGAGTGAGTTTACCGCAGATAGGGCACGAAGCCCACGTATGTAGCCTGGTCTGCCAGTGACCAACATAAATGGCCAGAGGGGCAAAATAACAGAGTAGGCCCGCCTTGTCTGAATCCTGGAGGGAGGAGGGAGCTCTCAGGTACGCCAGCTGGGTGCACACAGTCTCCCAAGGGCTGAGACCTCCAGAGCACGAGGGGCTGGAGCCGGCTGTGACTCGGTGCTGCGTTGTTTGGGCAAGTTGTTCCATGACAGAGCAGCAACCAGCACAGGTAAGGAGGTTAAAAAGTTGTTTCTCAAAGTAACGGCTATACATGGGATTGGGCCTGGAAATGGAGGAGGCATGAGGGAGGTGGGGGGGCGTCGTAGCTCCCCACCTACCCCCCCCCCCAACCCCACATGCTTTTATCCCTCCTTCTCTCTCCTTCCCTTCTCAGCCTCACCCCCATCCCTAGAGCTGACACATTTCATGGCTGCCATAAAGAGGAGACACTGCCCTCAATTTCCTATGAAAGAGGCCTAAACAGGGTACAGGCAACAAAGGGTACTTTCTTCCCCGCCTCTTTCACTTAGGAAAATGTGATTATTATTAGGAGACTCCAGCACTTTTATATTTCTTAAAAATATTTATGCAGAAGGAGCAAAGGAGAGTGAGAACATGGTTTAAAGCGACTAGCATAGCCTTGAGAGATGCGGTGTAATTTATGAGGTGAAATGGGAATTTAGTTGATTAAGTAATGCTGATGCATGGAAGTGAGGCGGGTGGTTATTTGTCAATACTGCAGGCCTTGTCTTGCCCCTCTGTGTTCAGACAGCATACTGTATATCTCTCATCACACACGCCTGAGGAAAAGAGTAGAGCAAACATTCAGGGGTGCCTGTCTGTGTGTCTGAAATGATTGCTCTGCTCTACTGAAGTTTGTATTTGTCTATCAGGAGGTATGGGGAGGGGGGGGGGTAACCCTAAAATCTGACAAATTGCTGAAAATTGCCTTCACGCAGTCATTCCTGTTTGGACACACTTGGCACATCTGGTTGTGATCTGGCAACAAAAGGGCCACGGTGGAGGGCTCAGCTCTCAGACTGGTGCCACATATTACTCCCCTCCTTCTCCTCCTCCTCTCTCCTGCCTTGGTCTGCAAACATATTGATGTTCATCTCTTTCTTTTCCTTCTCTCTCTCTCTCTCTCTCTCTTCCAACCCACTCTCTCTCTGTGGGGGGCTTTGAGCTGATGGGGTTTTGTAGTGATGTTTGGCAGATGTCCCACCAGAGCATTCCTGAGCTCTTCTCTGACTATAAGAGTAACAGTGGGTTGTAATTGAGGCGTCTGCAAAGATGAATGCAACACTGTGACAGTGCAAGCGGCAAACATTTTCAAAGGGAAAGCTGCTCACAATCTGGTAACTTTAAACACAGCCAATAAAAAGATCCTGGAGATAAATTGTTTGGCACCATATAGCACACATGCCCACACACACGCACATAAAGGATTTGCACTTCAAAAGTATAGCATCACTTTTTGGAATGATCTTTTTTGCTGGTATGTGGTTGTGATCACAGTGTGTGGTGCAGCAGCAGCAGCAGCAGCAGCAGCAGCATCAGACTGTGTCTCCTAAATCCTCACCTCATTGTTTTGGATTAGGTTTTACTAATCTCCATGCTTTGGACAGCATCTTTTGGGATGACTGTATGTTTTTCCACGTTCCTACTGCCCATGTTCTCATGTCTCCACTGAAAAACACATGACATGGATAAGACGTAAACTACTCCCAATGACTCCAAATACTCTGAAACCAGATGGCGAGCATATTGTAAGAACAAAACAAATAGACCATGGTTGACGTATTTTTGTTTTCTGTTTTACATTACGCAGCTAATGAAGTAAACACATTTATATTGCAAGAATAAATTTAGCTGAGCTTATTGTCAATATTTTTTCTTCTCTCTCTGAAATGAAGTATATGTCGCCAACCGGTAGCATACAAATTCATATACATTCATATACATGTAGCGTATGTGGCAAATAAACATGCATTTGATTCTGAAGTAGAGGAGAGGTCGTGAGTAAATACTTGAGACTGTCAAACTTGCAGCTGAGTACTTGGGAGAGAAAAACTGAGTGCACAGCTGCAGACTCTGAGGTCTCAGCTTCTCAAATTGCTTCTGCTTCAGTTTCCTGCCCTCCTCACCGACCAGACCAAACCAGGCCCTTATTAGACCCACCCCCACCTTAATAATCCATGATGTCACCTCAACATCATTTTTTTGTTTTTCTTAATTTTTTTTTTTCACCCCCGCCGCCGCTGACGCCTCCATTGTTTGTTAAATATTAACAGGTGTTGGAGTGGAGGAGGAGGAGGAGGAGGAGAAGAGAATTCATTTGGCCAGTCTCCTCTGTTCCCATCCGTCCGTCTATCTGTCCGTCCACTGCTATCACCACATCTGCTTCAGTTTTGACTTCCCCTGGTTTGTTTGTCCATCTGTATTTGTGTTTCTCCCCCCCCCCCCCCCCCCCCCCCCCCCATCCCCCTTCGGTGGAGAGAGGCTGAGGAATGATCAGTCAGGCTTTGATGCCGCTGGCCCCTGCCCTGGCTTTCCACAGCACATGAGCCCAGGCAATTACGGCAGCGCTCCTAGCCGACTGCTATTACTCTGTAATGCTCCCGTCTGGATCAGGAGGAAGAGGAGGAGGAGGAGGAGGAGGAGGAGGAGAGGGTTTTGGCAGAGCTGAAAAAGGTTTGCAATTGCACATAATCTCTGCACTCACAGATTGTAAGCATGTGTTATCATACAGCCTGTCAGAGGTTTTGGGGATATAAGAAGAGGAGAGTGAAACACTGACCAGGTGATTCAACCTTCTGCTATTCACATACAATGTAGCCTGTCAAATGCTCTGTCTGCTGCATTCACAACTGCATCAACATGAGCTATTCATACAGGAACACACTGCATTATCATACATCTTTTGCCATCATGATGCTAAGAATTTGATTTGATTTAATGAAACGTATAGAGAGAAAGCTTAGATCTCTTATCCATGAAACTTCTGACCAGGAAGTTGTTAATCATTGTGATTGACAGCTCCTCTCACTCAACCACTTTTCCTTGACCAGAGAAAAGAAAGACTACAGAGTACAGTACATATGGAAGTCCGGACGCTGCAGAACACATGTGGCAGACAGGAAGGACTTGGGTTTGGGGAGGGGTGCAGGAAAGATGATGGCCCCTTTATCCCCAGTAATTATTAGACAAGACCCCAGAAGAAGTCAGAAATCAGCAGCCCATATGATCTATACTTCCCGTCTTCCCGGAATATGGGATGGTGCTTTTTCAGAAATACTCAGCATGGGTGGAAACAGTGAGTCTACAGCTGGTGAAAACCTGCCGTTCAACATACTGTACATACACATGTGCGTCTGTTCACTGTCCATTACAAATAAAGTTAATGTGGACCATCTCTTTGGTTAGGGACAATCATGCTCTGCATTGACAAAGTAACACCACCTGCCAAGAATAATGCACTGGGAGGCAGAAAGGGCAAAGCAAAAACAAATCAAGGCAGACCAAATGTCATATTAAAATACCATTTTGCAAGAGAAACCCCAAAAAAAGGCAGAGTCAGAGATGACTTGATCTTTTACCTTGAGTGTATATCATTGAATGGCAGGTAGTTTGATGGAACATCATTAGTTTATGCTGCAGATATAAAAAGAGAGGGTTTACCTGTTCTAGCCAAGGATTTCTTGAAAGCCTCATAGTTCTCCGGCAAACTGCAATAAATTCTGAACTATGGATGGACGATAACCTTGGAACATCCCGCTTAAACTTTTGGAAGATAAATTCTGATCTCTTTCTGCTTAAAGAGCCAAATATGAGTTGAAACTATAGGAGTTGGCAGAGCCAGGGCCATTTACTTGACCAGAAAGCTGTCTGGTCCGTGAATCACATTCCACTATTTATTATATTGAATATTTTCTATCTTATGACGTTTTTATTCCAATATTATAAGCACAAGAATGACTCAGCAAATCCTTGACATGAGACATCTACAGCATCAGAAAGGTTGATCTTGTAATTTTCTGACATAGGCTGCCACCCTGCTCCATGCCATCATGGCCTCTGATTCCCAGAGAGAGTGAATGGCACCAAGAATACTCTGGCTCTTTACATTACCTACAATACAACCTGACAGACTGGGGATGTATTTGATTTGAAGAATTCCCTGTTGAAAGATCTTGGCCTTTGCACCCGAGGCCATCACTCTCTTTGTCTTTGCAGCAGGCCAGGAGCCTCTGATGCTCAGGCCAATTTGGCACCATGTTGGGTGATGATGACATGCAGGGAAGTATGGGGATGGTTTGGGGAGAAGATCTACTCCATTTGTTAACTGTTGTCTAAAAAATGGCTAGTAAGTAAGGAATACCAAACAGCCAGCCTCAGCATCTTAAACATTCACATAGGCAATGTGCTGCGCTGAGGTGGGAGCCAAATTGCATGGCCAATGGTTTAATCCCATTAAATTTTCCAAATCAATTCCAAAAGTGCACACACATTTGAAACAATAGAAATGCTGTTCTTAAGATTGGGGCTCACCCACCCCCACCCAGCCCTGCTCTATCACGCCCCGCCTCACACCTGCTGTGTGCGGTGAGAGCAGGGAACAACTGGAGGCATGGACGGCGTGTGTGTTTGTGTGTGTGTGTGTGTGTGAGTTTTTGTGGAAGAGCAGCACAAGTGGGCATGCAAACTCTTGTATGAATGCATGCGTTTTGTTGTGTATGAGTGCCAGGATGTATAAGAATGTGCCTGTGCTTGTGACACAAGGCATGGCCTCAGCTCGATTTAACCCTCCATTGAATGCCGCTGTGTCGCCAGTGAGGCTTTGTGCGGCCACATACCTCCACTGAAGAAGATATGGAAAAAATCTGCGGACCAGTAAGACTTAGAGATTATATGGCTCCTCATCGGCTCTGGCCTCAATAATGCCTCAAATCCATTGGTGCCATGTTGCTGCAATTTGGAGCCTTTGTCTTCAGAAAAAAGTGAGCCACGTATCTCCGTTCCATCACACCATCTTTGGTCTCTAACACTATTCTCTTGATGGGGCTGTTTATGAGCATGTACGTGCCTGAGAGAGAGAGAGTGTGTGTGTGTGTGTGTGTGTGTGTGTGTGTGTGTGTGTGTGTGTGTGTGTGTGTGTGTGTGTGTGCATGTGTATGTGTGCGTGTGTGTGAAAGAGAAAAGAGGCATGAGAGAGGGGATTACGTGTAGAAATAGCAATGGATCAACTGAAACACAACATTGGCTTGATTTTTTAATTGCCGCTCCATCGGAATGAATGGCCGATGCAGCTGTCTATGTGAACAGCTGCCTGCCTAAAAGGACTGGACAGAGCAGACTCTGGGAGAGAGAAAAGAACAACACGGATGAATCATATGCAGCCTGTGAGGTATTTTACAATTTCACAAGTTTGAAAAATGCATGCAGGATTAAGCAGCACTTTTATTGGAAATTCACATCTGTTCCAAGCAGCATTTCACAGGAAGCTTGCAAAGATGCATTTTCTATGCTGTCTGGGCAATGCAGATACATTGTGTTGTATCACTGCAGAAAGCAAACCAAAGTAGCCAATAGTTTGGTTCTTTCATATCTCACAAGCTTTGTTATTGTGGAATTTGCAGGTTTACATTTTGCAGTTTTACAACCATGGAACTTGCATGGGGTCTGGGAGGTTTGGTGGAGCAGTCTGTGTGGATTTCCTGCAGACTGTTTGTTAGACTTGAACTAAGGAACTGTTGTCTTGCTCTCTCTCTCTCTCTCTCTCTCTCTCTCTCTCTCTCTCTCTCTCTCTCTCTCTCTCTCTCTCTCTCTCTCTCTCTCTCTCTCTCTCTCAGCCCGAGGCCTTGTGGCTGGCTGCTCCAACCATCTATAAATCACCAGGAACGCAGGCTTATCCCGGAGTGAGCGCGCTGAGACAGTCTGGCAAGGTTAATCACATTCACATATCCTCAGCCTCAGCTAACTGATAACCAAACACATTTTATGGGGCATGATCACTCTTGTTTGTGAATGCTGTTCGTATCGTGCTTTAACAGTGAGTCTACACCACATCAAACAACTGGATGAAGGTGAAGCTGTGATCTCTCTGAGAGTGTTTTGGTGATTGTTACCAAGTACAATAAGTGGTGTCTGGGTGATTTGAACAACAAAAATAAGATACATATAAAAAAAAAAAACACGTAATAAAGACTGAGCTTTCCGAACTGTGTGCACTGGGGGGCTGGGGGAGAGAAAGAGAGAGAGGGAAACAGGGCGAGAGAGAGAGAGAGGGGATAGTGGATGAGGACAGACCATAACAACAGACAGAGGTCTCATTCACTTTGCACTGGGGTACACAACATGGTCTGTCAACACTGGAGCCAATGATCGGCTGAAAGTCGTGTATCTGAGCCCCCTGCTGTACTCCCTCTACACGCATGGCTGCGTCGCCACTCACTGCTCACAACACCACCGGGAAGTTGAAGCTGGCGGTGACGCGGCGGTGGTGGTAGGCCTGATCGCTGACAACGATGAGAAGGCCTACCTGGACGAGGTGGAGGATAGACTGGCCCTGAACGTCTGCAAGACCGAAGAGCTGGTTGTGGACGTCAGGAGGAAGCAGCGGGAGACCTACACACCCCCCCTCAGGATCAACAGGGCTCCAGTGGAGAGGGTGAGCAGCTTAAAGTATCTGGGTGTGCACATCACTGAGGACCTGTCATGGACATCACACACAGATTAAACCTGCACACACCCAACCAATAAATCTTGGATGTTTGCATAACTTGCACATTTTTTTTGCACTCTATTTTTTTTTTTTTAATTGCACATCTTTTTGCACGTGTACAAACACACCTGCCTTTCTACTGCTTATTTTTACATTGCCACATTGTCTATATATTTCTATTTATTTTATTGTTACATTTATTCTTGAGTCTGTCTCTTTGACAGACTTTTGGAGAATATGGGATGCTGTCCCAACTGTGACACATTGTGCCAAGCCAATGCGTATCTATGAGTATGAGTAAGTGTGTGTGTGGGTGTAAGTGCAAGCGTGCATGTTTGTGAGTTTGCATGTACACGAGTGTGCTTCAATTTTTTTTTCCATTCTATTCTCTCTTTCTTTTTTTTTCCTCTCCACAGAAATGCCCTACCCAGATATGTAGGAATTAGGCCACATCGCTCACTACAAACCTACTCTAATCAAAGTGCCGATTCTTGAAACAGACAGCTGTTGTCATGTGCCTTAATTCCAATGGCTATCTGTCCCTGTGTAGCTGCCCAAGTACTTAGTTGGCCAGCTGAGGTTGTAGGAGAACGAGGGTTAACTGTGTCTGTGCCTATCTGAACTCCTGTTCGAGCCGTGGTCCAATTTACAATACAGCCTATATCGCAAACACATTGATCCAAGGTAAGTTTCTTTTTTTCTCCTCTCTGGCATGACTCATTACAAACTGAGATTCACACATAGAAACGTGTGGCGGACTGACTGTGAATGTTATTTCCATTATGTAAACCAATTCTAATCGTAAGGTCAGCATTAACACGTTCTATCTCGATGTGTCAATAAGAGTCCTAACAGACATAAAACATGTCAATCTGGATTATGAAAACTGTCATTAAATTTGTTATATGTTCTGTAGAATATGACGCGCACGGTCCCACATTACCACAGCAGAGAGGATAGCCTGTTTCTATAGGGTGAACGTGAATGTAAGAAACATCTGTTGAAAAGCTAACGAAAAAACAGACATATCCATTTCCCAGCACTTAGCATGGACTTTTCCCCACTTAACAGATCTGTGTTCAAAGGACTGCAGTGAGTCAATCAGGCTTGATTGGTAGAGGTGTACATATTATAGTGTATGCTCTTCCTATGTTCATCCAGTTTAGAGTTTCTTAAACCTACCCATGCAGGAAGAGCATTCTTTGAATGCCTTCTGGGATAAACTTTAGTAGATCCGAATGCTTAAATTTACACCCCGGTCTCATGAGTTATTGTCCATCCATCTATTCCTGGTTCAGGACAGTTGTCTCTGTGGGCCGAGGCAGAAACAATACCAACTGTCGCATTCTAACAAAAGCAGATGCTTAATGACAAATGCATCTGCAAGATTATGACTATGTCTTTCAGGTATGAAGGGCAAAAGACTGAGCGTATATAGTAAATTAGCCTAAACAAGATATGAAAATGTACTGAATTTGGTTTAAATGTTTGGAAAAGGTCACCCACACCCATACGGCCCGTTAATGCTATTTCTATAGCATACAACTGTTTAAATCTACAAGCAACAGAGAGAAAAAATGTTTCCCTAATGCTTTAGCCACTAATGTTTGCTTAACGTTTACCCATCTGTGAGAAGGTCCTGGATAAGTGTCATTGCACTCAGTCAAAGGTTTACAGTCTCTGCACGAGAAACGAGAGAGAAGAAAATTAGGTATAAAAAAGAAAGCAGTGGAGTATTCCTTGGATCCTCATGAGGTACACGGAGTATCAGAGTTACATTTCTACGGTTGACAGTGAACTTCACCACTAACACAGATGGATGAACGTATATATATATATATATATATATATATATAGAGAGAGAGAGAGAGAGAGAGAGAGAACATACACTCTCATCTCTGTCCTAACCCGAGCTTTACAATGCAATATAGTACTTATATGCATCATACAAATATGCCCTCATATGTACAGTTAAACCCTGAACAAAGTATCGCAACCTTAAAAAGTGAAAAAATGGGGAGATGAGTCATTTGTAGTCATTGAGTATTAATCAAAGGGAGGCCTTAGAATTTCATTTCCGAGTGGAAAGAGATTCTCAGAAGTCATTACAAAGCAATTTGTTCAGTATTGCACCTTGGCTCAGGTGTCTGGGAGAGGGGGAGTGGTGTCAAGAGAAAAGAGAGGAAAGGCCAGGCATGTTCAAACAGAGTTATGCATTGGAATAAGCACAGTCTGTTCAATGTGCTTCTTGGTGTATAGATTTTAAAACACACACACACACACACACACACACACACACACACACACACACACACACACACACAAACACACACACACACACACAGAGGTAGGGCCCAGGTCAGAGGTCAAATGGCCCTGAACTCTCTCCCTTTAGGCTGGGGGGATCAGAGGTCCCTCTGTGTGCTGCTCTCCATTTATTTTACCCATCATCCCTCATCAGGCCAGGATGACCCCGTGACCCCAGAGCTAGGGTTACCTGTCAGTTGACTGTCTATTCATGAGCACGGGGCTTGACGTTGTGTCAACAACATTTGTTCTGTGAAGAAGAAGGGAGGAGTTGGGTTTTGTGTTGTGAGGTTTAAAGCGATGAGCAGAGAAATGAGGATAACTTTAATATATACAATGTGTTTTATATTCAGGTGAATTTAAAAAAATCTGCTTTTATTTCACCTCCAGAGAAAAATCACTCAAGGCCCCAGGTGTTGCCAGGCCCTGACTAGCATACTCTCTAAACACATGATACACTTGTGTGATAATTCCTGTTTGCTCAGAGACAAAGATCCAAAGGAACAAACAGATGCCTGCATGGCTACCTACTGAGGGATACCTAGAAAAACACTCTGCAAGACCCCCTCTGTGTGCTGTCAGGTATCAGTCAGGGTCCCGTAAGTGGGATCCTTGAGTTGGAGATGCTATCAGCGCCACCCCGTATACACTCACACCACAGTTTCCCTTATCTCTGCTGAGATAACAGCTCCCCTCTCACGGCGAGAGGCCTGAATCAGACACGCCTGCTTTCTGCATCTCTCTCTCGCTGTGTTTCACTCGTGTTATAGGCCACTTCACTTCAGACAGGGGCCCTTAGAAGAAAAAAAAAACAACAGCAGTCAATTTACTGTGGTTCCTGTTTAAAATTCAATAAGTGTCTCTTATATTACAACTGCGTGGTGCTGGTTTAAGCTAGAGGCGGCGCGTGTTCCTTCTGATTACAATCTCTGATGTTATCAGGCTTCAGAAGCAACATGATACACGTCTCACTTGACAAATCTAGATTGGCATAAAATTACACAAAAAAATCAGAAGCATGAAGCATCAACAGTTTTCCATAGATGTACATTTATTATTTTATCAACATTGTATTTCTGGAAATACTTTCCAACTAAATTGTTTATTGTTTAAAAGTTTATGGTTGTTAACAGGCAGAGAGATGGTTCAGGGTTCTGCAATTAAGCTGCTTTGTTTTTAACAATCGCAATACAACATTTGATAGGTAATTACATCATTGATATATAATTAGAGTTGACAAATTTGACAATTTACGTTTTATTCCCTTGAAAAAAGAGATTTCGTGAAACAATGCGTTACCGCAGCAGCTAAATTTGCACGTCTAACATATAGCGGCGCACGTTCGTGACGTCACTGTGTTTAGTTTTGCATCGGTCTGAAGAAAACGGGGTGAGAAGACGGTCCCGGACTGGCCCAGTGTTCTGGTTTCCCCCAGACCACAGCACGTTGTGCCTAATAACAAAAACAAGCATCCCGGTGTGGAGCTGGTCCCGCAGTGTGAGGACCTTAATGAGGAACATGTGGAGCTGCCCAGACACACAGTCAGAGGAAACCCAATCCCTCGCTCCCTCTTTTTCTTCCCCCTTCCTCCTTCTTCCCCCAGCCCTCTTTCTCTCATTCTCTTTCTCTCACTCTCTCACACTTTTTCTCGCTCGCTATCTTTTCTTTCTCCTGCAGCACACCCCTTACAAATCTCTGGCATACTTATTCTCTTATTCAACTGATTCTCAGTTCTCTGTCTAATACTAAAAATATGAAAGTATCAACGGGACTTTTCTTATAATCTACCCTTTTCCAGAGTCCTGTCAGACCTCTCCTTTCTTATTTTCCTCACACCTTCCTTCTCTCTGTGCTCCATGTTTCTGTTAGACATTCTTGGTGTTGGTCCTCCAAACAGCCTCAATCTAATCATCCTCTACCTTTACATTTCTATGGAAAATACCCACTTCTACATTAAATTTCCCCTTTCCTTTTCATGTTATTTTTGAGAACTTCTCTTTCTCCTGAGGTTCTTCTCCTCGAGTCACATATGGTCTACTTGGAGGCAGACAGCTAGTATCACCAGACTGACTTCATTTTTCTCTATTGTATCAGAACAAGCGACCCAGTGTCAGGAGGAGAAATGTGCTGGCCTCAGTCTCATGTTTTTACCCAACACAACCTAGTAGTCCTCCTTCTCATTCTCTCCAGCTTGTTTTAGAGGTGGAATATGCATATGTGCTGGGTCATGCAACGCAATATGCTCATAAGGAGAGACGGGAAGAAAGAGGTCTTTCTCTGCCCATCAGGCTTGCCGGATCATCTAGGGAGTTTCTTTCATGTGAAGAATTCATCCTGTCCGTCCACCTGGATCAATTAACTGTTTGCTTCACTGGGCTGTGTTTGAATGATGCCAAAGTCCCATCAGTCCCCCAGTGAGAAGCCTCACTTCATTTAGTCATAGACTATTGATAGTGCTGTGGTTTGGTTTACGACACAGGCATATTTTGGCCTTAAATTAGATCTTGCACACTTTGTAACACAAGAATTTTTGCCAGGATCATTTTAAAGACAATTATTGTTTTGATTTTGTTGGATCCAAAACTGACACGTCTTTTGTTTTCTGTTGTTTTCAGCCAATATAAAATGAACTAAAAACATATTTTCTCTCCCAGGAGATGTCACCAACTGATCCTGAAGACCAACGCTGCAACAGGTGAGACGTGCCTGGCAGGAATTGATTTTACTCTGCATTGCCACACCGCATCACTGCCCCATGTCCCTGTTGTCATGGGAAATATTAAGTCTAACCTGTTTGGGGAATTTGAAATGTGACCATAAAGCACTGCCATAAAGCAGATCAACCAACCAAGTCTCCAAAATTAGCTGAACAAACAGAGTAAGGTAGAGCCCTCTGGGGGGATAAACTTGGCACACTGGATCCAGTGTGACGGAGGCCCTTCTGGCAGCACAGAACAATCCAAACGTTCCACTTGGGTTGAGCTGTCTTCGTTTCCCCCTCCACTATATATATCAGCCCCACATCAACATGGGCCTGTGAAGACCTTTCACAAGACTGACAGGCCACCTGAATCACACAATTGTGTGGCCGGAGGAGCCAGCATGTGTATAGAGAAACCAGTGATCCAATAACTGTCTGGGTTCACTTCTCTCTCATAAAGTCAGGAGGGAGGTGCAGCAGGAGACCCATAGCTAGAACCCAAATGTTCCAGTTGTACCAAAGAAAAGCTTTGAGTGTTAATCTAATTCTAGAAATTATGCACACCATGACTGTTGATTTTCTTTATACCAATATTTTATTCTGTAATTGGTTGGTACATTAAAATTCTTTATCCACATGGCACAAGAACCACAGAGTGTCCCAGGCGAAGGCCAAAAGCAAGTGATTCTGTGTGCCTTGCAGATGGTCCGGCCTCACGGCAGCTGTGCAAATGAAAGACAGAGTGTCGTTTAAGCAGTGAGAGAGATGGAAAGTTGGCCACAAAAGGAAAAAGAGTAACATACAAGTTGCTAACTGAAAATGTAATGGAAAAACTAATAGCACACAGAGGCTTGCTGAGAGAAAATAATTCACTGAGAGTATTTTCTCAGAATTCTGAAAGTGCTAAAAACAGACAATGTCCATTTTTTGTTGGCAGGTCAAACACCACCTGGTAACCAGAAAAAAAGACTTAAGGAACCCTTTCTTGATCCACCCAATAACTACCCAATGAAATGGAGGAAATCCCACATGCATGCAACATTATGGGTTAGCTCCAGATTTACTATCTCAGCCTCAATCATTATTTTTTCCATTACATTTTGAATTATGAAGTTTCTTGACATTCCCTCTTTTTTAAATATAGGACTTATATGGGTCACAATAAGCACATGATGGTATAAAGAGTCCAAATAATAATAATGATAATTAGTTATAATGTCCATTTCTAACTTCACAACTTAGTAATTATGCATTTGTCAGGTTCTATTTTTAAAATGTTTCTAATCACTAGACTAATAAAGCAGCAATATAATCTATTAAATTGCACTCATACCACAATTGTTATTTAAACTCCATTATTCAAGAACCAAACCTTAAGTGAGAAAACAACAGGTGAGGAAAGCAATGCTTAACTTTGAACACACACACACACACACACACACACACACACACACACACACACACACACACACACACACACACACATTGCGGGCCATTTGTTTTCAGAGGAGGTGGGCGGGGGTCGAACAGGACAGTTGTCCTGGGTGCTTTGTAGTGCAGAGTGTGTGCTGGCCATGAAGAGTTTAGTTACATTCTCTAATAGCTCGTTTCAGCTCTGCATGACAAAGGCTTGATTACTTGACACTTTTGAATATACTGAATGGCCATCAAGCTGTTTCCCTGAGGATTTCTAACCTCACCAGATCATAAATATACATAGATAGTTATATAACTCTATGATAACTGCAGGCCCTGTAATCCCTCCGTTATTAGTTCATCAGAGCAATAATGTCGCACCGTCTCCATTCTTGTTGGAGGCACTTTCCACTGGCCTCATCCCGGTAATTGCCACTACATGTAAATATCAAGCGGTTAGTGAATAATTAGTCTTTCATTGGCCAACAATCACCTCTGGGCCCCGTCTACACTTTAGACCCCTCCCCCGTAGAGCCGCCCTGAAGACAGGGGCCCCTTTTGAATGACAGCGCTTGGGAAGGGAGACGAATTTTTGTCTGATTTCCCGCAGCCACAGCGTCGATGAGAAGCAGTCGAGGAACTCCATTCTAACTGAATGGATTGGTATGGGGAGAAGCGGACCTCCAAACTCGGCTAAGCGGCAGCTTTGGGACTGTATAACATTGACGATGGTTTTACTTTCGCTGCTGCTTCGACCAGGTAAGGCATTGTACTCCTCCAGTATGTATGCAAAACATTTTCCCGCACCCCGGAATGGAGGTGGAGATGGAAAAAAAAAAACTGTTTTTGTTGTTAAAGTCAAATTGATCCACACTTTTGAAAGTCTGTTACTCACTGATGATTTGAGTTTTGAGTGTTTGGTGTTTAAAGAAGGCGAAAGGTCGCTGTTACAAAACTTTATAAAGTATCCAAGTCCAAATGTGCGGACAAAGTAAAGTCTCGTTGCTGAGTGTCCCAGCCTCCAGCCGACTCTGCAACACTTGGATCGCTAGCTGGCTACGCGAGCCGAGCTGCACGAGTTAGTTTACTTAACGGTCACATTTCTGACCACATTTACCAGCCTCCCCGCACAACAGGACGTCGCTTAATTCGCCACCAAACGCCTAACTGTTATCGTGTGTTTACCAATCACAGATATTGCTGCGGTTAGAGTTTGTCCGAAGTTGCGCGAGGTTACGACTAGCTAGCATAGCCTCGGTAGCAACAGGCGTCCCGCAGTTACTCCAGAGACGAAACGAAGCCGCTTGTTTTCACTCGAAAATACAGCCAAACAAACACGAAATAGCTACTTCTAATATCCGAATCACTATTGCGGTTGTTGCACCGGGCGCTGACTGTTTTGGTGCACGGTGAGCTAAAGTTGTCTACGGTGTTTCCCCTCATTCATGCATCATTTGTTAGCTACCATGCATGGGGGTCCAACTTTTCGGCCTCTGAACGTGTTGATCGTTCTGCTCTGCAAGCTCGCGAAGCCGCAGCTACATGCAGGAGCCTGTTGTGTTAGTGTTGGTTAGTTGATTTAATACTTTGTTGCCAATTCCTGCGGTGTAGACCAGGGTTTCCCATTTTGTTCATGCCAAGAACACCCCCTTCAAAAAGAAGTAAAGAAATTGACCCACATTTGATAAGAAGCCCATCTGAGGAGGCTTGTGTCGCAGTAAGTCCTTCTCTTATTGTACTAACCTCTACGGAGTGCAACAGTAGTGGCATTAAACTATTCCTCACATGCTGAGGAGCCCCTGGAACACTCAAGGACCCCTGGAGGTCCCCAGACCCCACCATGGGAATCATTGGTTTACTTTATGACAACTTTTGTTGGAGATGTAGAAACCCAGTGAGACAAGTTAAGAAAAACAATGTCATGGTTGGAATATACAGAGGATATAGTTGCTGAAAGGCAAACATTGGTTATCGTGGTGTAGGTTAGTCTTACGAACATAATAGTTCATTTAAAAAGAAGTTCTTTGTCCACTAGTGTGTCCAGCTGTGTACAAAACGTGTGACATTTGATCTGCGTAGATGAATCACTTTATAGATTTAAACTATGCAGTGTCGAACAAGGCTGACTGAGTATCACTACTGTGATTTATCTAAACCATTTAGTCTCTGTGTCATTATAGAAGATTCATCATCTTTAAAATCCTGTCTTGTAATCATTATGAGCTGGCCTTGGCCCCAGCAAGTCACACCTGGCTCTTGTGGGGCACAAAAGTGACTACTTAATGGCTGTGAAACTATTACAGTCCAACTGCAGCCCGTAGTTTCTATCCAAAGATGAGGCCCAAGACAGCCAAATGGAGCATATTTCCCTCCACCCCTCTTCCAAATGTTTAAAACTGTAATACGCCAATGCAAGTGTTTTTTTTTTTTTTTAGTGGGCTCATTTGGATTTCCGCATTTGTTTCTTCATTTTTTCCCACATGGTCCTCACATTTGTTGGTAGCTTACTAAGTAGCAGAACACAAAGACCCTTTAGAGAGATGCATGGTTGTTGATGGCTCTGTAGGCAGTGATTGTCAAAAAGTGTCAATCAAAGCAGACTTAAGTGACCTCACTGCTAGACGGGGGAGGCCCGGTGGAATTCAGAGGAAGGGTGCAGAATGCCTCTATCTTGACCTCTCACACCCCTCTCAGTTTTATCAGCGCTCATGTTGAAGTGCAGTGACTGCGAGATGCATTCATCATTTGTCATGCCTCACAGTGCATCCACAGTGTAGTCCGGTGTGAGTGAGGCGAAATGGTGTGAAAGATTCACATGTAGCCAGATTTGTATCTCCATGCAGCCTTTGTCCGGACTGTTGGGGAGAAAACTGACACTGGAGTAAACAGAAAAGCAGTCTCGTGTAATTGAAACCCAGTCTATATTAAAGTGATGTATGGGGAGCTGTTTTCTATTTGAAATGGCAAATGAAATCCAACATTCAGCAGAACTTAATATCCCCTGTGTATTTGACATCAAACCGTATTATTCTCAGCACCTTTTATTCCCCATATTCTATATTTTGCTTGATAATAAGGATCCCACTTCTGAGTCATGGGGTCACAGGAAGTCCAGAATTTAGGCTATACCGCACAAATATCCTGTGCAACCCCCCCAACAAGCATGGCTCTGTGATATCCCCCCTTGGACTGAAGTTAGCTGCTCCTATATGCAGAGCCATGTCATGCAGTGTAGCTTAATGGACTTCTATTGCCCCAGCAACAGCCAAACCACATTCAACACCCTTAGGCAAACTACACAGGTTGGTTTCCTCCTACAGCGAGGCTGCGTGCTATTTCTGTGAGGGCTAGTTGGGGGAAATACGTTTTGACTGACTAGCACAGTATGGGATCACGGCCTTGTGGGCACACTTATTTGGATTTTAATGGCTCTCCTGATTGAGGTAAACTTGATAGTGGAAAAGTTTGACTCTACAGACTCGTCTACTGTACTTGGGTAATGTATCCCTGTTACATTATAAGATGCTTATTGGGGCTTTTAAATGTAGATTTACATTATACAATCAAAGTTTATATAGCCAGTGCCATCTTTACAAAGAGGGATGTTACTGATGCAAAACATTTCATTTTCAGCGTATTAATGTTAATTCTGCAAACGAAATGCTGACAGCGCTTCTCTCTTTGCTCTTCAGCTCACTGCCAGCAGTGTCGAATCCAGCGCTGCAATGCGGAGTACGTGGCTTCTACCTCACCCTCTAGTGGTCTGCAGGAGGAGGTGCCCCTGGACGTGGACTACTGCATCGCCCTGCGGGCCTATGCTCTGTGTACCCGACGCACGGCGCGCAGTTGTAGAGGTGACCTGGTCTACCACTCGGCCGTCTTCCGCATTAAGGAGCTGTTCTCTCAGCATAACTGCTCCAGCGATGGGCCCACCTCCTCCGCCAAGGTCCCGAGTACGTCTCGACCCGCAGTATCCGAGCTGTGCGACTACGAGAATCGGGTCCTGATGTCGGGCCCGGCCGGCCAGCAAAAGAAATACGCCCACTGTGGATTATTCGGAGACCCCCACTTACGGACGTTCCGGGACGAGTTTCAGACCTGCAAGGTGGAAGGGGCGTGGCCTCTGATTGATAACCGCTACCTGTCGGTGCAGGTGACCAATGTGCCAGTTGTCCTAGGCTCCAGTGCCACGGCAACGAGCAAGGTAAGGATCCAGAGGGTCATGCAGAACCGGTAACCTTCCAGACAATGGAGAAAAAAAAACGGTCTAGCACAACTAGAGTTATAGTGCTCTTTGTGCTTAAAGGACTGTCACAGTGATCAGTGTTAAAATCATGACTTCATTCATGCCCATATTGGGAACGGCCATTCTTCTTATTTCACTAGCCTAAGAATTGTCATAAAGTACTAAAACATTTGCAGTAAATTGTCAGTCCACGGTGCCTCTGCATTCCTCCTGTCTTGCAACTCCTTCAGATCTACAGCAAGAGGAGAGGAGGGTGTCCTTTAGTGGTGTTGAATCACAGACATGCTTGAGCGCTCTACCTTTAACACATGGGTGGTCATATGGTAGTGATTAACGCTCGCTCAAACATTTCCCTCCACCGCCACAATCTGGAATGTTTTTTTCACCCCTCTGGTCAAATAATTAACTGGGCCTTTTTTGTGTAAATATGGAATAATGTGGAAAAATAAAAGAACAGTTGGAGAGCAGCAAGGCTTTTTTTTGATCCCGCTAATTAAATCGGCATAGGTGATTAGGAGCTCATCAGCTTTATTGATGAGATCACTGACTTTTCTGCATTAACCAATTTTAACTTCTTACCTGTACTGATTAGACAATAAGGAGTCTGCTTGGCACGTGCAGATAAACTATGCAACATTGCAGGAAATTGCTTTGAAGTAGGCTACACCTCAGAGGGTGCAGGGATTTCAGAACAAACTATTTCAAAGGAATTTCCAGTGTGTATTGGGTGGGGAGACTAATGCAAACCTGTAGTCAGGGTATGCCTGTGCCAGTACCCGCATGTCCCCGCCGTGCTTTTGGAGTTGTTTTCAACTGTCTGACTTAAGACAGGAAATCGTCCATCAAATACAGTATCCCCCGTAACTGTAAACTTAACCACAGCCACCGCTTTGTCAAATAGCTTTGAAGAAATGGAGGTTAGGCCCCGATTTTTCAAATCTCGACTGGAATACAAATTGAAGTCAGTCATTGAGCAGGCACTGAACAGTGCCGGTGAAGTAAGAGATTGAAGATTTATGGAGCCAAGAGGCATGGAGACGTGTCTGAGTGTTTGATCCTACATTCAAGGAGGAATGCTGGAGTTACTGCCATCGTTTATTAGCAGCATTAGTAATTTGTTTTAGGTACGAATGGATACGCGACAGGGAAGACCACGTTTGTGTGTGTTTTGTGGTTGATTTAGGCTTGGTCCATTTGGTTGATACATTTCACTGGACCATTGACAGCTATCCTCTGAGTGGTCTTACACCACAAAGTAAATCCTCGTCAGTCTAATAAAAAAAATAGTCCAGTGTGAGCTTTAAAATCATTAAAACCTAGTAACATTTCCCCGTCTATGAGCGCCTTCCACAGACTGTTGAATGTTTGGTCTCCTGCTACCACCATGTGGCTGTAAATGGTACTACTCTCTGGGACTGTATTGGGGATCTCTTTGATGATTTGCAGTGTTAAGTTGAGCATTGCATTTAAGCAGAGGAGTGACCTACTAGCTC
Organism: Hoplostethus mediterraneus; assembly: GCA_034670385.1. Classification (NCBI taxonomy): domain Eukaryota; kingdom Metazoa; phylum Chordata; class Actinopteri; order Trachichthyiformes; family Trachichthyidae; genus Hoplostethus; species Hoplostethus mediterraneus. The sequence continues at coordinate 11,184,796 of JAXDDW010000008.1, forward strand.
GTTTAGCAGTTGTCATATTTAGGCGAAAATGTTCAAATTGAAAAGGAAAATGAATTAACGCTGCTCATGTTTTCCCCTGCTTCAGATCACAGTGATCTTCAAGTCGTACCACGGCTGTACAGACCAGAAGGTGTACCAGGCCACCACTGCAGACCTGCCCTTGGCCTTTCAGGACGGGACGCGCAGCGGCGGCGAGAGCGGCAGCCTGATGATCGTAGAGCGGGGCGGCTCTGGGGCGGGCCGGCAGGTGAAGATCCAGGCCCGCTACATCGGTACTTCCATCATTGTGCGCCGCGTGGGCAGCTACCTGACCTTCGCCATCCGCATGCCAGAGGACACCCTGGACTTGTCGGAGGACAACGGCGGGCTGCAACTTTGCTTGCACGGCTGCCCGCGCAACGAGCTCATCAAAGAGCATACGCTGGGCCGCCAGAGCCAGCACCCCCGCCTGCCCGGCCCCGGGCAGGGCACCAACACAGAGCTGGGCCCCCTTCGGCCCCCTCACCAGATCTACACGGTGGAGCGGGCCACGGCCAAGTGTAGGGAGACTCTACAGGTGGAGGACGTGTACTTCCAGTCCTGTGTGTTTGACTTACTGACCACAGGAGACCCCGAGTTCTCCATGGCGGCCTACGGTGCTCTGGAGGATTTAAAGGCCCTGCCTCCCAGTAAACTGAAGCAGAACTCCCCAAGGACTCGTCTTTCCAACCGAGGGGTGTCACACACGCTGGCCACAGCAGCATCCAGCACCCACTCCCTGCTCTCACTCCTACTCCTCGTGTTGCTGCTTTTGTAAAAAAAATCAATAATAAAAAAAAAAAAGAGAAACACAGAAAAAAACACAAAGTGGAAGCATCACCAGCTTGAGGAAAGAGTGCCCTAGAGCTCACCCATATATAATTTTTTGGTATTTTTTTGCATTTGTGAATGTTGTGGTCTTTTTCCTGTTGTTGTCATTTGAAGGATTTTAGCACTCATAAAAAGATGCCATTTGCTGCAGCTTCATACATATGCCACTTCATCTCAAGAGAATACACATAATCATTTTGCATTGGTTGGGGATTAAGTACATAATACTCATTTCCACACACTTCCTGTCAATTGGATTAAAACGGAAGCTGAATCTTGCTTGAAAAAAATGTGAAACTCATTGCATAATCGTCTGTGCTGACCTCAAGGCAGCTAATCAAAATTATTTTTTTGTAAATATTTCATTTCAACCAAGAAACTCCTAGTGCACAGCCTCAAAACAGGTCATGATTTCACCATGTATTGAGTTACATATATTAAAAATTGTCTTTTTTTTGTGCAGAGATTTCTCTTTAGTTATTAGATCCTGTATAATCCAGTAATATCATTAGCACTTAATGGTTATAACACTCCAAGTTCAGTTTATTTCAATGTTATTTTCTGAAATTGGCATGCTAATTACACAGGATCCAACAACTGTTTGTAAAAACTACCTATCCATAATATGACATTTCAGTGTGATGTTCGCAACAGAGCAGCTCAGTCGGTAGAGCATGAGACTCTCAGGGTCTCAGGGTCGTGGGTTTGATCCCCACACAGTGTCAACTATCACCTTTTGTAAGTCGCATTGGATAAAAGCGTCTGCTAAATGACTAATGTAAAGTTCCTCTATATTCAAGTCTGACATTTCAATCGCTTCGGTGAAACACTCCCTCTTCAAGCTGCTTGGCTTCCAGTTTTAAAGGTAAAAAAACAAATCTCTATAATAATATATTGAAAGAGTGTATATATGTGTTTTATATTGTGTACATTTGCCTGTGTATAGATGTTTTAACTGTAATATGTTTTACATTTGTTGTGATTAGTCATGTTATTTTGAGTCCTTGTAAGAAAAGTAAACTAATATGTGTTGTACTGCATCTGTAATTTTCTGTATTAAAGTGTTGGACACTCTTGGCTATGCTTTGTTTCCTCTTTCTTGCATCGTTGTTTGTTCCGTAGTAGCTTGTTTAGTTGATTCATGGTGTCATAGATTCTTTCAACCTCAGAGTTGTACTCGACGGTCGAATGGGGTCCAATTTTATAGCCGTATGTTCATTGTGCAATGAGGTTGTGGCTCACCTTGTGTGGCCTCAGTTGCAATGTCTTTAGTAATAGCCCTTATCACTGCACCTGGATCAGATCTTCCAAAAAAGTTTCAACAGCCTTCCATGTGTTTTGAAATTCTGCAATCGGCTTCAAATGGGTTTCGTGGGTTCATGGTAACCACTCAGCACATAAAGAATCATGCAAACAATGAAAAATACCAATAATGACTAATGCCACGTTTTCTAAGTCCCTGCGTGTAAGACCTGCCGTGTCCTCGTGAGGTCCTCGGTCCATGAAGGTTGACACCTGCTTAGCAAAAAGACAGTTTGGACAAGCTGGCTGTGTAGCTGCAGGGAGGCACAGTCCCCTGTGTAAATGTTAGCTCTCAGTGCTGAGCTGGCTGCTGGCTTTGCTTTTGTCTGCCAGAGAACTGCAGGGCTCCAAATAGGATTTAGTCTGTGGTTAACATGAGGTTAGAATCAACAGCAAGCAGCAGAAAATACTGATGTCTGTGCTGAATATGAGCATTGTACAGTTCCTGGATCAGAGAAAGGGAATCCATTCATTTTAATATTAATCCAAAGAAACTCTATCAAAAGGTACTCACATCCTGTGTATGAGATTATTGAAAATCAATGCTCTATAATTAGTGACTTTAATATTTTTTCATTTAAATTTTTAATTTAATTTAATTTTAATAGGTTTCATTTATATTTTGAATTGAGTAGAAAGTTTTAATCATTTGAATCAAACCCTGGTCAGAGAAAATGCAGGAACTAGTTTTATTCTTCCACATGGTCGCTTCATAATTTCTCATTACTATCATTCACTCACTCAAAAACCTGTCTGCTCTCTTGTCTTGGGGAGGCAGCAGAAGGCAAACAAGCACTAGTTAACACGTTGACGAGTATTTATCTTCAATTAGGCCTTTAAATGGAATATCCGTCAAGCTCACCTTATCATTTGTCTCCTAACTACGTGGCAACTTCTCTTAATGCGTGTTTGCTGTTAAGTTGTAAACTGCCTCATAATATTAAACAAAGCTAAAGAGCTCCAGGCCTCGTCTTTTTTCATGTCATTTTTGAGATGCAGTCATCTGACAGCCCTGTCAGGCAGCAGAAACTAGCCTTATATAACTCCAATGTGACAGCGGGTTTTGAATGTGCCGAGTTTTTGACAACCTGTGAACATTTGATTTAGGGAAGAGTGAAACCCCTTTCATTACTTTTTCTAGTTTGAGAGTCAAAACCGCTTCTCTCTTATTGCCAAAACGGAGTGGAAGAATATTTTAGAATAGTGGAACAGGGTCAATATTTCATAAAGTAGAGGGGAGTCTAATCCATGTACTAGTGTGGAGGATGTAGCGTGGGTTTGCAGGCTGCTGCTCAAGCCTGTATAGATTGCCCATCCACCCTCTTTGAGCCGTCCTGTCTTGACTTTCCCCTGTAAACAAGGACAATTACCAAGCTAATGAGTTGGGGGAAAAAACTGCTTGAGTGATTGATACTCTCAATGGGGAAATTAATTTGATATTAATAGAGCACTTGGCAAGATAAATAGATAGTGGTGTGTGAGTCCTCTCCTTGATTGATAATAGCTAGATTGATGGCTGTCTTAATACGAGGTGTTCCTTAGACTTAAGTGAGGTAGCCTTGATGGGCTTTTGTATTATTAGAAGATCAAGTGTTCTGGATATCTGCTGTAAGCATTATGGTGCTTAAAAGGACTTTGATATTGTGAGTGAAGGTAAGTTAAGGTCACCCCTAAGTTAGAGATTAGACTGGAGGCGACACATAGGACACTGTACATATTGCACTATGAACAGTGTTTATTTTCCAAGGTCAATAATAGCATTGACAAAAGAGTATGAAGAGTTGGATGAATGACTGTAATTGCTCTAGCACATGTAGAAAACACATTGTGTATGTGTGTATGTGTGTATGTGTAGCTGCTCTCTTCGTTGGGTTGCATATAGAGAACTTTGGTCACCCACAATCACAGTCACCTCATTCAGCTGCTCTGGTGTGAACGTGGTTGCATTCAGTTTCGCAACTGGTTCCTTATATAATCACCTTGCATTAATTCTTGCTGGTCCTGATGACTCATAAACCCCCCCCCCCCCACCCCCCCGGCCCACCCACACAAGAGCATTTTGCTTAATGATGCACTCACAACCTGATTGTTGCACTACGTAAAAGACATTCAACATACACACACATTGCACTCTGTTACATGGGTCACTGCTGCAGAACAAAGAGCAAGAAGTTATTCATCTCTCTGGCACTGTCTGTGTGTGTGTGTGTGTGTGTGTGTGTGTGTGTGTGTGTGTGTGTGTGTGTGTGTGTGTGTGAGATGATTCCAGTCACAACGATTATGCAGCTATCTCATACCCCAGGCTCTCTCATACTTGACCAACTCAATCTTTCTGTGTCTCCTCAATAATCAGAGTGACAGCAAGCAACTAGACATATCTCACCCACTGCCTCACTCCTGAATGGGTATTGACCTACATATCAAATCATACGCTCCTGGCTTGTGTGATAGAGAATGGGGGAAAAAAATAACATTATACGATTGGCAGTTCTACTTTAGTAAACACATTGCATCCCTTGGGTTTCTGTCCCTCCATATGTATTCTCTGTTATCGGTAAAATACCACGTCTCACTAAAACGCCATACGTATCCTGTGTTTCCACTGCTACTGTAACAGTAGCGAACAGCTGAGAACACCTGGTTGTGTGTATTTTTATTAACGAGTCTGTGTCACCAAACTTTTAACAAATGGCCCCCCGGCACCCCGACGCCCCGAAAAACCCAGCTCGGAAATTAAGCATCTGCATCATAAATCTTGGAAAGTTACAATAATTTGCAATTCACACCCTCATCAAAGGCAATATTACCCTAATTTATTATCTCCCCGCACGAGGGGCGTGCAAAGGCCGTGGAGATAAGAGTTTATCAGGAGGGGGATTGATTTTCATTAACTGATTGTAATAAAGATGAACTGCCTGCCGCGTGCACTGACCAAGAGCCACACTTTATTGTAATTGGGACAATTTATTTCATGAGCCAGTGGTTCTACTTTTTTTTTTTGCCCCTCCCCTTCTTTTTTTTTTTTTAAATATCCGCTCTTCAAAATGTGAATGTGGTGTCACCAGCTGTATTGCTTCGGTTGCTGGAGTGGCTTCTGATGTGCATCGTTCTGCCTTTACATGCTGCAGGAGGAAAGTCAACTGTCAACAGATATTGCAACAGATTTGGGCATTGCCGGCTAAATGGTGACTGATAACTTTATGCCGTCTTTATATCAATTTACTGCTTCCTGCATGTCAAAATGGCATGAAGTTATTTTTCCCCAGTCTTTTTCTTTTTTTCTTACAGCCATCTGTGATACCTCCCGACTGAGAAATGTCTGACGCTTATGTGACATATTCAGCGCCGGTGCTGTTGTTTTCTGCATTCTTTACCCATTCCTGGGTCCTGACACACATTTCAGCTCTACCCTCTCCCAGAAGCAGGCCAACATCAGGTGACCTGCTAACTGGTGAAGCAATGGGACCTCAGTCTCCACAATGACAGATAATCTAAATCATCCTACATGCTGCCCCATTGAGTTTCCATATGAGTATGAAATGGGTACATTTTCCACCCTTAAAGCTTGCAGCATTTTATGATGTAGTATGAATTCAAAGTAGACTCCTGTCTGATATAAGGGGTATAGGAACTACATCTATGATATGTGCCGCTGTTGCATGCTCATCCCACATGCACGATAAATAAAACATGTTTCGAAACATGAAAGCTGTATGTGATGTCAGTAACTTGATTATCTGTTAAAGGGCTGTGACACCATTTATGATCATCAAAATTTCATCACTCAGCAGAGATAAGGTGTAATAGACTCTGAGGTGGTAGGGCTGTAAAAGGTTGCAACATATGTACCCATGAACCGTCAAGGTCCTTGGGACAGAGATGGATGCCTAGGGGAGTAGCTGCTTGTGCAACAACTCCCCCACTCTGTGTACGGTGGTTATGCACTTCACTCAACATAAGTCTGAGAAACAAAACATCCAGTTTGAATTTTTATTGTAAAATTGGAAAAAAAAGGAGAGAAAGAGAGAAAAGCCCCAATAAGCATTTCTTTTTGATACATATCTTTATCTTAATATAACCATAAAATCAATAAAAATAAAAGTGATAAATATACTGTCAAATAAATAAATAAATAAATACATAAATAAATACATAAATAAATAAATAAATAAACATCAAGTTATGCACTTGACCAAATAATTAATTATAAAATTATTAAATCATCAATCATTAATATGACGTAATCTAAGCAGCAAGTATTTAAGAAATTTCAACAGGGGAAAAACGTTTGGTTTCTCAGGCTATTACAGAACACATAGTTTCTTTTTTTTTATAAAAAGGTACTGCTTTCCATGTCAGTTAATCCATGCTGTACTGACACTGTCACGAAGACAGGTGGCGCCCTCCTCTTTGTAAAAAAAAACAACAACCTGTAAACAGCATTTTCTCCTCCAGGTTTAGAGAATAGTACTGAGATTCCTCCTTTGCGCCCTGTATGTCAGTAAAGTCTACTTAACAGACTCAATACTTTTGTTTATATGTTTTGTATGCTTGTGCTGAGAAACCAGAAATTTAACATCTTTATAAAGCAAAACCCTCCCCTCCCAGCCCTCCCATTTCAAACCCTAACCTATATGTACCTAAAGAAAGGTCCTGTGCTGATTTTCCATAATATACAGATTTCATATTTATAATAAGCTACTATCCTTAGCATTCAAACCATAGTTAAAGAATCATATTGTTAATACAAGTAGTACCATAATCATAGTCTTTACCCCCCCAGCCCCCCTATTGAGCATGCTCAGAGATTGAAAGGGCACCATGGTAGGATGACAAATATGAGACATGGCAAAATGGAGACAAGAATGAAAACAGTGTAAAAGACCGACTTCAATTTCAGGCTCAGGAATAGTGCAACGGGAATCACTACTGCCGTTTCCTCTTTGAACTAGAGACATTTTAAAAAGTGGATTTCTAATGATTTCAAATAATTCTAAAACTTTGTGAATAAAAACAAAATCACATTTGATTCTTGGTAAACTATTGGATTTCACTGTTCGTCACCTTCTGAATTCCATATCTGGACTTACTGAAAGTAAATTGAGCCCAAACTTGCAGGGCTCCTTTACAACTGTAAACTCAATAGGGAGGAAATATAAGAGCTCATATCAACTGCCACCATCCACAAACCTTCACTGTTTTAATTGTGTTCAATCAAACAAAATTTTTTTCCATGGCAGAATGAAATTAACTCAACATCTTTCAAACTCATTAAATTTCAGCCACAGCTGGCATCTTTAATTTGCATTACCCAAGCTGTTGTGAAGGCCAAATTTAATTTGATTTTAATAATTTACAAAACCCTCCAGTAGAAATCCCATAAGAAAAGATTTTTGAGTGGGTTTATAAGGCCCTGTATGCCCCGGGGATAGAAGGTCATATATCACGGCTTACTAAAGGTGCTAGGCTTTGACAAGGGAGAGGAAACTTACAGTAAGTCACCAGGAAAAACTGCTCTCTTTTGGCAAATATATGTGAACATCTACCCTATTCACTGAAAACCCCATTATATATCACTATAGTCTGAATCTGGCTCTCCTTAAAATGATAATGTTGCACAATAATACCAAATCATACATTTCATCCTACTAATGAATATTTGTACAGCAGTAGGACATCTTCTGATAGATTCAACCCGCTGCGTTTTCAAAGGAAATGTAGCACACGTTCTCATGAGGAAATGAAATGGGCAGGCATGCCTCACAGATGTGGTTGCATAATTTGGCAATTCTGTGTTGAGGAAAGGCATTTCTGAAAACACTTTCTTTTCACAGCATTTAAGACCTGCCCGTAATCTTTTACAACAGCATGAGATAGAGCGAATGCTGGTAACATATGTGTCTGAGCCCGTGTCCAAATGGTTTGTTGGCCACAGCCGTTCAAATGAAAGTGATACACCCATTGTTAGTAATACTGTATACGTTTCTGAGCCACAGTTGTGCCATAGCCATAGTTCAATTCATAGAAGGGATATACCATTTTGGCAACACCATTTGTTGCACCAGCACAGATTACAGTGGCATAGTAGCTGTATCTGTTCATTTTAATCCCTTTTCTGCAGACTCTACTTCCATGACTGGAAGCACAACTGTGTCAAGTTTAGAGCACTGATCAGAGGGCAGCGGCCTCAGAGAGCTCTTAGGAGACGAGGCCAGGCTGCTCAACAGAGCACATCGAGTGAGTGAATGACATGTCGGAGAAGACAAAGAAGAGCGAGTAGAAGAAGAACTGAAATGGATACAAAAAGGCAATTGAGTACATCATTAAAAAACAAAAACAAATGAAGAAACAACAGATTTCATCTCGGATATTTGTGTGTAAGACGTATGCATGTATAAAAGCATTGCGATAGATGATGCTAGTTTATTTGACAAATCCCATCTGATATGAGGGTGTCATCCCCACCTTGTTCAGGACCCACGTGTGACTGGAGCTGATAGTTAGCTGTCATCCTGTTTTGTTCTGGTGTGAAACTCCCTTTCCCCTTTTGGAGCAGCACCAGCTGTAGTAACTACACTTACAGTCAGGCCTGCTGCTGTCTAATTGATGGATCATTTTGCTCTTAATTTGACCTCCTAAGGCAGCTAAAGCCAAGCTGTTCCTCTAGGTGTATACAACCTCTTACTGTGATAGTATACCCCTTGGAAAGAATACACCTGCTCTTGAATGGAGAACTCACACAACCTCCTCTACAGACTGCATGTCGTAGTCATTGAAGACGAGTGCAAAACGAGGGCACGCGTTCTCTCACTTCCCTGTTCGATCGTGTCACGGCGAAGCTTTGTCGACTCTCTGGACCTTTCGCTTCTTTACAATAATGAATTCTATGCAAGCCTTCAAAAGTATAGTTGGCATTCAGTGACGATCGGTCCCACATTGTATGCTGTCTCTGTCAGTTTTGGGGTCCTCCCTGAGGCTATGGATGGGAGAGAGAGGGAGAGACGGCGCTGCATCTCCCTCCTATCCATCCATTGAGTGAAAAATGAACTCTGTCAGTCAGTCAGTTCATTCAAAATGCCAATGTGTAATTGATTGTGCATCTCTCGCCCTGCGGTGGCGCTCCCCATCTGATCAATATTAGCATTATCCTAATTATGCTGTGGGTTAGCTCTCAGGCCCCCGTAAACTGATGGTCCCTATTAAGAGATGTGCTGGCACTGGGAGGGGAGGAGAGAGAGGCGAGGGGGGAAGAAGAGGGGAGTCCTCTCTCCCCTGCTGAGAGCAGCTGGAGAAGCTTGGCAGCAGGAGAGGGCAGGACCCAGCAGGCACCACTGCGACACTTGGATGGCAATTTTATAACCATTGTCAGGGTAATTTGTATATTTTATTAACCAGTTAAAGATGCTGCGCTTTTTTACTGCTGAGTATCCAGCTCAGCCGGGTGGCACTTTTATCACAGTGCTTTATGGTCAGATTATCGGTATTATCTGAGCTTTCATAATGGCGCCTCTACTTTCCTGACGTGGAATGCCTTTCTCTTCAGTAGGAGAAATGGGCGTTCGCAGTTCGCATCGACAATCAATTATGGTGGAAATGCAATGTGCTGACAGGACCACTGCAAAGAACAGAAGACAGCATTACATGGCTCAATATACTGTATGACTGTGACATTTGGCTTGAGAGGTTGTTACTGTGTCACGTTTGGCACTAATTTCTGGGGGCTTCAAGTGCTGTGTTGTACAGTAACACTGATGGATCACAAGTCCGAGATGAAATGCTGCAGTGTAGAATGCTATGGATGGAGTGATGACTGCCAAAAGAACAGATCTGAACATGCCCGAAACAATCTCTAACCCACATATTCTACGCCACTAAAATAGTATAGCTTTTAATTATTTTTTTTAACCATTTTTTTTCTGTTTTAATATTCTCAAACCCAGTAGCTATAAATGTAAAAGGAAAAGAAACCAAAACCCTTTTCCTCTTTTTTCAACCTGAAGCTAGTTTTTTTTTTCTTAAGTTTAACTTGTAATATTATTAGTAGTAGTTTGTAGTATTAGTATCATTAATACTATATATTACTGTTCAGAACAATAAAAATGTTTGGTCCTTTGGTCCCTTAGGGGTGAAAGATTTGCAGTTCTACTGTTGCTAATGGAAACCTCAGTGACCTCTGAGAGTCATAGTTCTGCGCTTGCTGAGAGAGACGGTGAGAGAATAAGAGAAAGAGGGAAAGAGAAAGAAAGTCTGTCAGTGGACATATAGAATAGCTTCTTTTTCTCCACTGTTTTTTCTTGATCTTCAAGTTTTAACCCTCATTTGTCCAGTATAGTAAAAGCCACAAGCGCCTCTTTCCTTATATATGTGTATATAATATGTATATAGAAATCTATTTGTTGTTGCTGCTTTTTTGTTTGTTAGTTTGTTGCTTAATTAACAATTCAAGTCTCAACAAGAAAAGTTCTGTTGTTCAGTCTCATCACATCTTTTTCAGTTTTTTTTTTTACTTCTCTTGTCGTTCTTGCACTGTGCCATCTGTCGCTGTTGGTAAAGTCCCCCGGTGTAGGGCCTCCTCTTTCGCATCTTCTTTTTTCTGCCATAACCTATACCTTCACAAGTAAATGCTGATATGTCTTCAAAAATTCCTTATGTGTTGATTTTTTTTAAAACATATTTTATTTGTTTTCAAAGAAAAAAGTTTAACTCCTCCGAGATATCTTCGCTTGTCCTCAAAACCTAAAAGAAAGGAACGAGAAAAAGCAATTTCAGATCTCACTGCTCATTTAGCTGTCATTCAAAAGAGCCATTTCTTTAAACATTGGATAGTTCAATACGGCCCTATTAGATCAGTGTAATGGTCTGGAGAGAGCTAACCCACACTGGCACACCAATCAATCTTTGTCAATCATGATGATGACAGATTTTCCCATAATTAGTAAACCTGCTGTGCTGCATATGAAATCGACCCTTAGCGCCTACAGTTTCTACACGTTTTCATATACTACATACATACGTAATATATATATATATATATATATATATATATACTCAGCTGAGCCTTCAGCTTCAGTTTAGCTGTTGGCTTTGACAACAGTTAGGAATAATTCATCCATCCATACGGTATATTTCAAACTGGAATAAAGTGTTTTTGAAGTTAGGCTATGGATGTCTAATGGGTAGAGTAAAGTAAAACTATAAGCTCTTAGATTCAAGCCACCTGAGGAAGGAGAGAGCACAAGGATTTGGCAAGGGAATCAACATGCCAGGGCAAATCTACTGCCACTTGTTTAGACGTTAAACCAGAGTTAGAAGTACAGCTTACCCAGAGACATGTTGGAGCATCCTCTAGATGCTGTACTAGTGACACTATTTAGCTTATTTGGAAATGGTGTTGGCTCACCTGTGCTGTTGCAGTGAATACTGAAAGTAGGCTGTGTCAGTAAGGGCGGCTGGCATCCTTCGGTCTCTTTAACTGGACTTTCAACCTCTTCATCCCAATCTGAAAGCCGTTCATGGCTTGAATAGCTGCCTGTGCACTAGCAGGGTTGTCAAAGCTCACAAAACCTGTGAAAGAAGATTACAAGCCCATCAACCCAAAGGACAAATTACCAAGGACTTAAAAACCATGACTTGAGACCATGACCGTGAGAATTTAAGTGTATATTTGTTGCATTTGTACCTAATAAATTAATGACATTTGTAGTGTAGCTTTTGTGAAAACCCAACCCAATCCCAACTCTGGAAAACTCTAAAATACAAAAACGAATGAGCACAAGCCATCGTGCAAAGTAGTTTAGCCAAAAAAAGAGCACACATAGTTCATCATGAAGAGACAAGTCTGCCACAGACATGAAGACAAGAGGTCCCATAGTACATTCCCCCAAGACACACTGCCCCTCAAGCCCATGCTGAACATCCTGTTTCCATCATGTGTAAAAATAAAGCCTTGAGAATTCAGTGACCAGAAACAGTGCAGTGGAGTGTGGCTCCGCTTGATGCACTCCCCTGTGTCTGCGGTGTCATTAGGAACAGTCGATGACCCATGAAAAACAGCAGGAGCCTCCCCACATCCCCGGCTACCTGGGAGAGATGTCCGTCTGCCCTCCTCGCCACTGGGCTGCCCCATTACGGCAAAGGCCACGGAGCAAGGAGGGATGGATGGAAGGTACGAGGAAGGGAGAGCGGGAGGCAGAGGAGGTGTCTGCCCAGCCTATCGTCAGGTTAGCACATTCGGGAGGAAGGCTGAGCGGGGGTGGAGAGCAGATGTAGAACTCTAAGCCCACAACTCAGTCCTGCCAAACATAACAAGTGTACTTTATCTACTTTACTCTCTCCCTGTGTCACTTGCACACCATCAGTCTAAGTTTGTCCCTCCTTTCTCCTTTCTAGATTAATTACACCAGCGAGCATCCCCCTTCCCCAGACCTAACATTACGTTGTAAATGCATAGTGTATTAGTCAATACTACAAATAGGTCTTCTTTCATGAATTTATATGTTATTAAGTCCCCCTGGGGAGACAGGACTGGCGATCAATTTTGCCCAGGGTTGTGCGGTTCCCTGAAGTGAAAACAAATGCTGATCTATAATTGTCCTTTGCCTCGCTTTCCTCCCCCCTCCCTCCATCCCTCCCTGCCTCCTCAAAGTTTTCATAAGCCCAGATGCTCCTTCGTGTGTGCAGTCTAACAGAGCAAAATGGGACAGGAGTCAGGGTGGTGTGTGAATCAACCTCGGCAGTGTAGGTATTGACACATATTGGGGTTACTGAGCTGTGATGCGAATGCTGATAAAGCATCTCAAGGTTTTCAGGTCACTCAGCTGCTGAACAGAAGCAGAGGACTGACTGGGGTTTGACCCACTGCATTATGGCAACAATGGCATCCCCATGACCTTTTCTCATGGTGCTATTGACAAAGCACAATGGTCATCAAGAGTGCAATAGCTGAGCTGTCAGACAGGGCTGACGCATTCCACTCTTCTACACCTTTGCACAATCAAACTTCATCTGAGTTTACAGCACATGAGAAAATAATTTCCTACAAATCCAGGGTTTTTTTTGGTGAAAAGTTATATTCTCAACTCAAACCTCTTTGCATTGCAATTTTTGAGATCTGCCCATAAAGATTATACTGTATGAGATCAAATCTGGATGCATTCAGATAGATCCAGAAGTCTGATCCACTCCACATATGTGTAAATTAAAAGGACAGACGTAGCCATAGCCTGAGATAAGACAAAGCTTCCTAACCTCCATTCAAGAACATCTCAGCTGAAATGGAAAGAAGAGAGTCTATATTCCTGATATTGTAAGGCAAACATTTTTATGCAGTGGTGTCATTGTGTGTCCCGGGCTTGTTTTGCGTGAGCAACATTGAATAACTCACCGAAGCACTTGCTCTGGTTGGTAGCCCGGTCCATGAAGACCTTGGAGGAGATGACAGTGCCAAAGGGCAGAAACATCTGCATGAGTTCATTGTCTCCAAACTCCTGTGGCAGGTGGTAGATGAACAGGTTACAGCCCTCTGGACCTAAAAACAGAGAGAGAGAGACAGAGAGAGCGAGAGAGAGAGAGAGAGAGAGAGAGAGAGAGAGAGAGAGAGAGAGAGAGAGAGAGAGAGAGAGAGAGAGAGATGGAGAGATGGAAAGACTCAGTTTATTTACTGGTATTTTCAGTCTTTCATGTAAGATTGAGTGGAAATGGATTTCCAGGATGTATGTAACATAATCAGTAATGTAACATCATTGTATTTAAAACACAAATTGAGAATTTTTGGACTTGTTGGGAATCTCTTTGACGTTGCTGTTTACAGGTTCTCGTTTAATCAACTCAGCGGATTAAGATGTGAATATGAATGAATTTGATTCTGGACAATAGATTACAATCTGCAATCTGTGATTATTTGCTGCAGTGTAATCCATGTGCTGCAAAAGAGGGCAAACCTAGAAGTCAGTCTATCTCAAATACATCATGTCCAAAACCGATTGGGTTTGATTACTTTATATTTGGCCTCAGATGATACCTTCACACTCTCAGGCTGTCACGATTTCTAAAATTGAACATTTTAATCTATGTATTATAACGACACTAACAAATGTTGCGCCAGACGATGATGTAATCTTTTACTGTAAGATACTGGAAACACAACTTGAATATAACCTGAGTGATTTACAGGGTTTAGACCTGTAGCCTGTTTACAGTGCAACCATTATTTTGGTGTGAGTGTATGCCTGTAGTGAGTTGCTGTTGATATCGTTAGATAAGATGCCCCAAGTCTTCTAGCAAGCTCACTTTCTCTATTTTCACCATCTTTGTCTATCTGGGCTATACTGGCATTGCCAGTATTCCCAGGGCTCAGAACAGACTTCATGATATAGGCCCTAATAATTATGAATGAAAGAAATACTGAGTATAGGCCTCTGCAGGAGCCCTTGGGGTTTAAGGCCCAGGACAGCTGCCCTGATGTCTATTTCCTAAGACAGGATGTATAATGTTGTGGTATAATATTGTTCTCTCACCCTCACACTCACATACATATCTTACATATCATATACCTACATATCTATTACCTAAGATGAGATGTGTGCTGTGTTAAGTAATATTGTTCTCTCACCCTCACCTTCTCTCTGCTGCTGCTGCTGGATGACCTGTGGTGGCTGGGGCAGTGTCTGGCCAATGGGAGTCAGTGTGGTGGCTGGGTAGATTGCTGCAGAGAGAAAGAGAGAGAGAGGGGAGGGAGAGAGAGAGAGAGAGAGAGAGAGAGAGAGATGTGGATCCCACAGAGAGTGGAGGGGGAGAACACATAACGTGTCAAGGATGCTTTATAAGGTCGATCACACAAGGAGAACGTGTTTAATCAAAGGCACTCTGATGTTATGTTCTAAGGCGCTGCCCTACACTAACTGAATACATACAGCCTCACACATACATAGGAGTGATTAGTACCATAAAAGCATTGACAAGTACAATAGCTTCCCTACAGTAATTGCTTGATCACTGCTATTGTCAGTTCACAATTACAGCAGCACCTAAAACTTGTGTGCCATGTCCACCAAAC